>OX638204.1:18804410-19404410 GCA_951805265.1 Schizotus pectinicornis | reverse complement strand
ATAATGATGTTTCACGATGGTTTCCAAAAAAAAACGCCGCAAAGCGCGAAAAATGGACATTGTAAACAATTACCAAAATTAATTTAAAGAAAAGATATTAGTATAAAAAGCTCGTCGATAAAACAATTATGGCACTCTTTTGTTATAAAACTCGTAGTTGCGCCACTCGTTTTTTAAACTTGAACTCGTGCTATAAAATGCGTCTTATGTTATTCGTTCTTTAATGTATTATTTATTATTTAAACACATACGGCACTTTTCTATATTATCACAAAGATAGACTGAGATCCTTTTTATTGTTGTGTTTTTTGACTTAAGACGGAGGATGGAAGTTTGCGAAACTAGTCCGACCGGATAATTAGATAAAAGATTGTTGCGTCCTTGTGTTTTTCCCGCGCAAGCTGTAAACGTAGTTTTTAAAAAATTTTTATAACGACGACATAGCAACGTAACAAGAAGAGAATAAAGGGCGAGAAATAAGAAGCCACGTTTTTGAATTCGCTCCCGAGTTGTTGCTGTTCGCTCCCGAGTTGTTGCTGTTTTTTGTTGGTTCACATTGTGAAATAATCGCTCAAGAGCAGAGATTTTGCAAGGCGCCGAGCAGCTGATACGAAGCCCCGTGATCCTTAAGACCGCCACTTCCTCAACAACGCCCCCTTTTTCGCTTTTCGACAAATCAAGTAAAGTACAAAACAATAAACACCATTATTTACATTAAGTTGTTTGTGTATCTTTTGTCCACCGAATTCCCAAGTCAAGGCCCCAAACAAAGATATTTATCAATAATCGATAATTATTGATATATCGATAAAAATGCTCACCTCTAATTATAGGACTGTTTTGGGTGCCGTAATAGCTTTATTATAGAACCAAAGTAGAAGAACTATACATATTATACAAAGTATACTTATACACAAATTTACAACAATTTCAACCACATATATTTTTCAAAATAAAAAATAATAATAGATTAGTATAGTAGTTTTTAATTTTTTTAAGCAACAGTTTCTGCGTAAATAAAAATTAATGTATTAAGTATTTATACTTGATTTGAGGATAGAATAAGATTATGGACATCCCGTTGAACCAGCACAGATAGTAGCTTGATAGCAGCCTGTTGATCCATAACAAGATTTGGCCTTATAACAATTGGTTGATCCTCTACATGAATATGCATTTGGACAGTTTATGCAGCCATTACATTCTCCGGTACACGCACTGCAATCGGCACCTCCATTGCATATGCAATAATACCCATGGCATAAACACATGAGTACCACACTAATTATTAACAACGACTTATTACACACCATTCTGTTCAAGTAGATAACTGTATTTGATAATAAAATAAAAATAACTGGGGTTTATATATAGAAAAATCTTCTTGCACCAGTCTGAGTCCGACGCCACACTGGCGCTGCCGCCGTCGCGGACGCGGTAACGCCGTTCGACTATTAGGTAGTTTTTGCTTTAAGTTTTTATAAAGTCTTTTAAAGTTAAGAGCATTTGACTTCTTGTTGCCATAGTGGATGATACTATTATACAAAACTAATTATCAATATGAGCCACATCAATGCTGCACAACCGATTGTTACAGCGTGGCAGCAACCAGTAGTGTGGGGACTGTAATTTTTGACAACTTAACGGCCTGATAGTTATCGCGTTGTATCAGCTTCTTAATTAGAGCTCTTTATTTCAGTCGCTATCTAATTGGAAACATTCGAAAATTAGCAAAAAGCGATTGCGAACGGTCAGATACGCCAGAAAGCGATCAAAAGACGGCAAAACTTCTGATAACTTTTCCCTTTTTGTAAATCATCATAAGAATACGTAGATACACAAACAACGGCTGCTGCGGCGTGCAGCGTGGCCTCAGGCTTATCATTTATGATGCAATTACGAAATTTTCCAGTTCACCTGTTTTGACGCTTTGACTTTGATCTGCTAGATATAAAAAGAACATTCGAGAAGAAATTGCCAAATATTAAGAATAATATAATTAGTATATGGCATATTATCAAAGTTGAGATCTATTATTGCCGAGACCCCAAGATTAAATTCCAAGACGTAGCCGAAATTAATGACAGCTCGGCAAGAGTAGTTCATTTTAATCAAATAATGATTGCTTCTCAGACTATAGTACCTAGTGAAAAAGTAACCATTTATAAAAAGTAGCATATTTCATTTTCTAAGAAGGGAAGTTAGGAACATGACGCGGAGCAGAGTGTCTCATACCTTTGAGCACCTCTTCAAACAATTTGCAGCAACTAATGCAAACATAGCGTTTATGAACTGGCGTAAAGATAGTCATAATTTTGTTGTAGTTTTATTTTTAACATCGGATTTATGATAAGCCTCTAGACAGACTTATCTTTTTGACATTCAATGTAATATTAAAGCAAACTCTAGTAGATTCTGGAAGTATGTTAAAAATGGATAGTATACCAAAGGAAATGAGATTTAGTGACATTCAACTTTTTTCAGCTCGGGAAATGATAGGTGTTGTTTGATGCAAAGTTAGTGCTAACAAGGTACGTCGCGGTATCAATTCTTCAAATAAGACAAAAAAACAGAAGAAACCTACCACATTCTTCTATTCCGCAGTCTTAGTACCGTGACCAAAGCCAACGTTTCAAAGAATAAGTCAAAAGAGCTTTTGGGGTGAGGGCTCATGCCTTCCCCACAACCCGCCGACAATGGCAAAAAGTTGCACATGCCTTGCATATTTTTACTTTTAAATGTTTGCTCCAACTGAGTTTACTGTCAAGTATTATTCCCAGATACTTGACTTCTTTCACCAGGTCGGTGGAGTTGAGTATCTTTAAGACGGGAAACAGAACCGTCTCCATTTTGGCAGGATTAGCATTAAGTTGCAGAAGATACTCTCATACTTCCTAGTCAGCAGAATTGCTGTCATTTGCGTATCTAATCGTGTAAAAACCGACATCGTGGAAGCGTGGCAAGAGATCGTTCACTACTATGTCCTATAGCAGCGGGAATAAAACACCCCCATGAGGACATCCCCGACTTACCACAGCCCTCGAAGACGTCAGACTTCTTTAAAGCAGCACCTTTCGAGTTGTAGAAACGATTTCTACAAAAATTAGGTTAACTTCGGTGCCGGAGGCTATAACCCTTTTACTTGTACGTAAAAATATTTAAAAATTTGGCCCCTAAGCCGTCATCTACCAATGTCATTTATATGGATGCACCCTCGAAACACAAAAAAAAACGATAGTCTCTCGGAACTCTCTGTTTAATCGATAGAAATACAAGTCGACTCGGTCGACATTGAAGCTTTTCGGTCGCTATAGAAGCGACGCGATCAAAATGAAAGCGATGCAATCAAAACGCTTTGGCGGAGATCCCAGTACTGACACCTAACTAAATGATGGTAGTATGTATCAACCACGATCAAATTCAGCAAATTTTAAAATGGCGAATTTTTATTTAAAATTAGTTTAAAAAAAATATATCATATGGCACTCTTTTGTTATAAAACTCGTAGTTGCGCCACTCGTTTTTTAAACTTGAACTCGTCCAATAAAATGTGCTTTATGTTATTCGTTCTTTAATGTATTATTTATTATTTTTTATTTAAACACATACCGCACTTTTCTATATTATCACAAAGATAGACTGAGATCATTATTATTGTTGTTTCTTGACGTAAGACGGAAGGTGGGAGTCTGTGGAACTAGTCCGACCGAATAATTTGTGATAAAAGATATTTATCGATAATCAATAATTATTGATACTTACATCGATAAAAATGCTCACCTCTAATTACAGCACTGTTTTGGGTGCCGTAATAACTTTATTATGAAACCAAAGTAGAACAACTATACATTTTATACTAAGTATACTTATACACAAATTTACAACAATTTCAACCACATATATTTTTCAATATAAATATGTTAGCAATAACACATTATTGCATACCATCCCCTATTAGTGTACGGTTGGCTGAACCGCGCACCCAACGGAGTTGCACGAATACACACGACAGGACGCTCGCTATCCGCGCGCGCCTCGGATATAAGTTAAGTTAGTGAGTACGGCTGCTTCACAGCGTTGGTTGAATGTTAACTTTGAGCTCGGTGTGGTGGTTGGGTGGATCAAAGTGTAAATAAGAAACATTATTTAACGTGTTGTTGTTGTTTTTAGGGTAGCCACCCCAGTGTCGTTAACATCAGAAGCGGGATTCTAAGACCCAAAGTGCCCTAAAAACGTTTTATTGTGCAATTTTCGCGTCGCGGCCGTGAGTGTCAACATGGCGCACAATCGTGATTTGGACGATACTGAAGCATCGCGGAGTCCAATCATAGTCGGCCGCGGTCCACCACCGAAACGTGCGAAGATGGACTGGCAAGAAACGCTGGTCACGCTAATAGGAATGCAACAGCAACAATTAGCCGAACTGACGCGCCAAAGTAAGATGGCAGCGCAGCCAACACCCATCGAAACTGGAATAGCGTCAAGCTCAATTGCGCAGACGCCATCGTCTTCATCCGCCAACACGTCATTTCGATTGGCAGATTTCGATCCTGACACCAGCGCTTATTCCATCCGTGAATGGCTAGAGGACGCCACTAAGCTGAAGCAAGAACTACACATCACCGACAATCTTATGATCGCAAAGGCTGGGGACGCACTACGACGTCGTGGTCACCGATATTATTGCGATTGGCGTCCCGTACGCCGTTCATGGGAAAATTTTTGTACCGATCTCAAAATCGCTTTTCCGGATCGCGAAACACCGGGCGCACGTGCCTATTTGGCCGCGACCATGAGGAGCAAGGACTGTGAGTCATTGAGCGATTACGGCATAAAAAAAATTCGTAGCATTCGAAGATTCCACACCACTCTACCCTGGTCTACCATTCTGAGCATGGTAGAATACGGACTCGACCACTCCGAGGCGCAAACATCTATCAGGATTCAGCAGCCGGCTTCAGAGCAGGAACTTCTACGCCTTCTTGGCGAATTCGATGCACGCCGCAAGTTTCGCCGCCAAGTCGCGAACCCAAAAGTTACGGAGGGCCAGGGTCCCTCACATTATTCACATGCCGTTGAAAGACGACCAGCTGAGCGACGCCAACCAGTTTCCGCGCAAAAACCAACGTTTCATGGTTACTGCTTCAATTGCGGCCAACAAGGGCATCGTCAGGACAATTGTTCTTCTAAAAAACAACAACCGTCGGACAAGAGCAGGCTTGATGCTTCGTCAGCAACACAACCGAGAAACCCAAAATGCTCCAATTGCGGTAGGTCTGGGCACACCGAGGATGCATGCTGGAAGAAGCACGGCAAACCAAGCAAAGTTGTGTTAATACGGCGAGGCCGCAGCTTAGCGGCAACGGCTATCGCTACTTTGCTCTGCAAGGACGAGAGTGCGGCCTTCTCCTTCAACTACTTGGTCGATAGCGGTGCTGATCAATCAATTCTCTGCGAGACTGCTGCAAGACAGCTCGGCGCCCCGATAAAACATGAGACCCGATCATTTGCCGGGCTCGGGTGTAAAACTGTTTACAGTATCGGCACGTGTGATGTTATTGTCGTAATGCCGACCATAACGCTGGATGTTTGTTTTACCGAAGTTCCGAGAAACGTGCTACCACATCATCTACAGGTCATCATCGGATGGGACGTTATGAGCCGACCAAATTTGCGAATAGAAAAGGACGGAAACGGTCTTGTACTGACCCACGAAGTTCTCGATATTCCGAAAATCTTGACTCTAAAGCGAGATAATAGCGGGCTCGACGATCTAAAATTGTCAGGACTGGACGAAGCAGAAACTTTCCGGCTACAGAAATTGATCCGCGAGTGCCGCGCGAAAACACCGGATCATGTAACAACCGGGCAGTTAGCGATTACGTTAAAAGACAGTGTTCCGATTGCCTATAGACCACGCCGACTGGGGTACTCCGAAAAAGTGCAAGTGCAAAAGATCGTTCGTGAATTGATGAGTGACAACATAGTTCGCGAAAGTCATTCGGCTTATGTAAGTCCGATTGTTCTCGTTAAGAAAAAGAATGGTGAGCTGCGGCTATGTGTAGATTATCGTGATGTCAACAAAAAAGTTGTAAAAGATAGGTACCCGTTACCCCGGATCTTAGACCAAATCGACGCTCTCTGCCACGCGAGATATTTTTCGACACTTGACATGAGAAACGGATTTCACCAAATAAAAATCGAAGAAAGCTCAAAACACATTACCGCATTTGTGACTCCAGACGGCCACTTTGAGTATAACCGAATGCCGTTCGGTTATGTTAACGCTCCGGCTGTTTACCAGCGTGCCATCGACAGAGCTCTCGGAAGTTTAAAAGGCAAAGAAGCTCTGGTGTACATGGACGACGTCCTTGTGCCTTCTACAACTATTGAAGAAGGTTTTCAACGTTTGGAGCAAGTCCTAGATGCCTTGGCTATAGGGGGTTTCTCGTTGAACCTCAGCAAATGCACCTTCTTTGCGCAAGAGACCGAATACCTGGGGCTGATTATTAGTCAAGGACAAATACGACCAAGTCCCAGAAAAATTAGTGCACTAACTGAGTCTCGCCCTCCATCTGATGTGAAAGGTGTACGCCAATTCTTGGGACTGGCCAGTTACTTTCGACGATTTATTGAAAATTTCTCGATAATGATGGCACCAATCACAGCATTACTACGAAAAGAAACCGTATTTTCTTGGACTGACAAATGTAAACACGCACGACAACTACTTCTAGCAAAAATGACAAGCCAACCAGTCCTGCGCATATTTGATCCATCCCTTGACATTGAACTGCATACAGACGCTAGCTCTATTGGAATAGGAGCAGCCCTGATGCAACCAGAACATGGCGTGACCAAACCAGTAGCTTTCTACAGCCGCCGAACGACAGACTGCGAGTCCAAATACCACGCTTACGATTTGGAAACATTGGCGGTAGTAGAGACCGTAGAACACTACCGTGCGTACCTCTACGGAGTGCATTTCATCATCTACACCGATTGCAATGCAGTGCGCGCAACTGCTCTGAAAAAAGACCTGCACCCACGAGTAGCCCGATGGTGGGTAAAACTCCAAGATTACGACTTCACCATCGAATATCGCCCCGGTATAAAAATGGCTCACGTGGATTATTTAAGTCGAAACCCGGTGGATACCGAAAAAGTTTTGATTGTAAGGAGCCGCCAACAACTTTCGAAAGTTACATCTATCGAAACACTACCCGAGTATCAGAATGACGACGATTTCTGCCAAAAAGTAAAAAAGTTCAAAGTTGTGAACAATGTCGTTGTAACCTGTGACAAATCTCCACGATGTTTCGTTCCTGAAGCAGCACGTCTTCAGGTAATGAAGTTGTACCACGATGCCTCTTCTCACATTGGCTGGGACAAATGCATTGCCAAGATGCGCAAAGATTTATTTTGGCCCAAAATGGGGAAGTGTCTAAAAAAATACATCCGGAATTGTCAAGCTTGCGTGTTAGGCAAATCACACACGGGCCGCCGGTCCGGCTTTTGGCAGCATGGCGAAAAACCTACCGACATCTTGGAAACATGGCACATCGACCACGCCGGGCCACTGGTAAAGTCAAATGGTTGCACTCAGATCCTAGTCATCATTGATGGCTTTTCCAAGTACTGCTGGTTAAAACCAATTCCACGAAAAACGTCAGAAGACTCTATCCAGGCGTTGATGGCCGTGTTTAATGATGTGGGAAAGCCTCGACGCATCATTGCTGACAGAGCCGCGGCTTTTACATCCCAGATGTTTAAGTCGTTTCTCGCGAAGAACGAGGTCAGCCTGCACCATATCGCAACAGGAATGCCCCGTGGAAACGGGCAGGTCGAACGCCTTATGAGAACTATCTTTAACCTCATGCGGGCAACCCTTACGGCTGAAAAAGAGAAGACTTGGGTGCAAGCCTTGGCCGAAATCGAACAGGACCTAAATTCAACTGCACATGCCACCACCGGTTTTGCCCCGATACTTTTACACACGGGCGAAAACCGGCGTTTGCCAGCAACTGTGACCTTCTTAGCTAACGCAAATTCTGCTGATCACTTCATTGACCCTGAAACTGCTGTCTCAGAGGCATGCGAACGTATCTCGCGTGCCGAGCAAAAACGTGCTAAGTTATTCGACACAACACGACACGCTTCCCGTCTGTATGCTGTAGGCGACGAGGTAGCCCTTGAAGATTCTCAGCTTGCTGGTGGTGGTAAATTGAAGCCCAGGTTCTCAGGACCACATACAGTCATAGCCCTTTTACCAAATGAACGATACGTGCTGAAGAAGAAGGGAAAACGCACAACAGCAGCCGCCCACGAACAGCTGCGACCTTGGCCAGCTGTAGTCTCATCCACCGACATCACATCGTAGTGTTCTTAAATGTGCTGATGTGAATGCTATTGCGTGAGTTTAATTCAACCAGTTCAAATCTGTGTACCGACCAACTCTTTGCGGTAGTCCCGCCGACGTTTTTGCGGTAGTCTCGCTGGCATTTTGCGGTAGTCCCGCCAACGTTTTTGCGGTAGTCCCGCTGGCATTTTGCGGTAGTGCCGCCAACGTTTTTGCGGTAGTCCCGCTGGCATTTTGCGCGGTAGTCCCGCCGACGTTTTTGCGGTAGTCCCGCTGGCATTTTGCGGTAGTCCCGCCAACGTTTTTGCGGTAGTCCCGCTGGCATTTTGCTTTGAGGATAGAATAAGATTATGGACATCCCGTGGAACCAGCACAGGTAGTAGCTTGATAGCAGCCTGTTGATCCATAACAAATTTTGGCCTTCAAACAATTGGTTGATCCTCTACATGAATATGCATTTGGACAGTTTATGCATCCTCTACATTCATCGGTGCACGCACTGCAATCGGCACCTCCATTGCATATGCAATAATACCCATGGCATAAACACATGAGTACCACACTAATTATTAACAACGACTTATTGCACATCATTCTGTTAAAGTAGCTAACTGTATTTGATAATAAAAAAGAAATAATTGGTGTTTATATATAGAAAAATCTTCTTGCACCGGTCTGAGTCCGACGCCACACTGGCGCTGCCGCTGACGCGGTAACGCCGCTCGACTACGTTACAAGTTTTTGAATAAGTTATTGGGTAGTTATAACATTGTCATAGTTAGGTAGTTATTGCTTTCAGTTTTTATAAAGTCTATTGGAGTTACCTGTTATCATAATGGATGATAACAATGATACTATATATTAAAATTAATTATCAATATGAAGCACATCAGTGCGGCACAACCGATTGTTACAGCGTGACGGCAGCAGTAGTGTAGGACTCTGTAATTTTTGATAACTTACCGACCTGGCTATCTAATTATTGGAAACATTTGGAAATTAGCGAAAAGTTTTAAGGATATTTTTTGTAATGTATACCTATTGTTGATACCTAGTATTTTAAATTTTGAGTTATAATTTTTGAGTAGATATATTGACAAATTTTTTAGGATTATTCACGAATTTGGTAATTATTGGGCAATAAATTGAAAATGGTTACAAATAGCCATACAAAAAATGTTCGTTTTTAGTTTCTACATCATATCGTTAAAAATAACACTGTAATTAGAGTGCCGTTGAACGGCTTTCTATTACAATGCCGTTAATGTGCGCGCAACACGCAAGTAATGTCATTATGAAAGACGAGAGACTACAAAGATCAAACACTCAACGATTTGCGAGGTCGATAGATCCGTGGAAAACCGGTAGGGTACGATGGACAGGCCTCGGGTTGAAATCCTCGTTTAAACAATATTTTTATTTTGGGAAAAAGAAGTTCTACGCAAGGTCAGTTCAGGGCCCTGTAATTTTTTTTCAAAAGCACGATTAAAGATTACTACTTGAAAAGAACTTTTCTAATCTTTTTTTTTGCCCTAACACACTAAAGTGCCGTCATATGGATTAACGGCACTTTCTTCATACGGTAAGGGGACTCTGGGACTAAAACCTGCCAAGTTTTGTCATCCTAGGACCACCCCAAATTGGTAATTGTTACTTTTCTGGTTTTGACTGTTAGCCTTTATCGGCCCCTCACACGTTTTTTGCTCCAAATAACAAAAAACATTTTTTAATTGTTTACAAAATTATCCACTTTGAATAAGGAAAAAACTGCAGGAAATAATTTTTTTTCATTATTATTTTTTAAAAATAACTTTAATATCAAGCCGTTTAGCTTTTATTTATCTTTAACATTTCTAATATTACAATAAATATTCTAAGTTAATAATAATTTTATTACTAAGCAATAAAAAAATATTTATTATTGGTAACATTTTATTAATATTATCTCTTTAATATAATTTTTCTTAATCGTTTTGGAATTGATGAGGAGAGCTTTTGGCAATATTTAGCCGACTTCTCTTGAAAACGGTTTGGCAAAAATGAAGAAAAATTTTTATTCGCACTTTTTTCTCTTGGTTAAAAATGGGCCCATTTTTAACCTCGAAAAATGAAAGATTGCGAATAAAACAGTATACAAACCTCGGTGGAAATTTCTTTCTGTCTCGAGCATTAGTTCACCTCGGCCCTACGGGCCTCGGTAAACTATCTTAGCTCACGACAGAAAGGAAACATTTTCCACCTTGGTGTGTAATATACTATTAAATTTACTGGACAACAATAATAGGACACTCGACATCTACGTGCAAATATAATTAAGATACAAAATTTACAATAGTTTCTTGAAAAAATTGTACTGGCATAACGTGGTCTTCCATGTTAGACCAATAATCATGAAAGAATTGATGCTGTTACTGTTCCATTTGATCTGGCAACCAGAGTACTTTATAATAACATTATGGGCATCCCGTAGAACCAGTACAGGCAGTAGCTTCATAACAGTTGGTTGATCCAGTGCAAGTTTTGGCTCTATAACAATTGGTTGATCCAGTACAAGTGTCGGCATTGTGGCAGTCAAAGGAATTGGTACAGGTCAGCGCGTTGATACATTCTGAAGATCCTGTACAGGTCAACGCGTTGAGACATTGTCCAGAGCCTGTACATGCACCACGTGCATTTGGACAGTTCTTGCAGCCAGTACATGCATCTCTACACGCAGTGCAATCGGTACCGCCAGTACATTGGCAATAATACCCATGGCATAAACACATAAGTACCACACTAATTATTAACAACGACTGATTACACACCATTCTGTTCAACTAGCTAACTGCATTTGATAGTCAAATGAAAATAAAATCGGGTTTATAAACACAAAAGTCTTCCTGCTCCTGCATCTATCTAAGCCCACCGCCACACTTGCGCCGTACCGCCGTCATGGTACTGCCGCTGAACTACAACTATGAATGATTTGGTTGGACAAATCATCGAGTTGTTGTGACCTTGTCCTAGTAGCTTAAGCTTTAAGTTTATATGAAGACTTCCGCGGTTAGGACCGTTCGACATCCTGTTATCACAGTGGATGGTTCTTATTTGTTATCAATATTGAGCGACATCATATCATGGCATGATCACAGACCGCAGCAGTTTGGGGTCAAGGCCGGTAAAAAATAAGCAGGAGAATTTTTCATATAACACTCTTTACCAATCATCATAATACATAATACATCATAGAAGTAGGTACTAGATTACCTAAGCAACGAGTGCTGGGGATCTGCACAATTAAGTATTGTGCAGTGTGGTGTTGGTTTTATGCTGCATGATGTAATTTCCATTTCAAGGCTCGCGTATTTTGCTGCTTCGACTTTAATCTGAATAAAAGCAAAAAATAAACAAAATATTTGAGAGGAAATTGCCAAAATAAGAAGTAAACAATTTTATGTATTGTGGCAGATGGAAATGAAACATTGGCCTGTGACGTATACCGTCGAGTCTAGATAATTCCAATCTGCGTGAGAGACAATTGTTTTTTTTAAATTCTTATATCAATCACCAAAAGAAATAAATTACTGCGTTTTATTTTTTTTGCAGAATTATAACTGTCATAAACATTATTACCATTTAGTTTATTTAATATCCATTAAGGTCTTAAACTAGGACGTTAATAGACAATAGGACAATAGTAACAATTCTAGCAACAATAGACCCCAAATTTTAAAAGAAATTAGTTAAAGTCTACTATGAATAATTAATGGTGTGAACCTTTGAATAAGTAACTAAATTATTTTTATGATGTGTTAATCTTTTTATAATAATTCTAATTTTTTTTCCTGACAAATGTCGAAACACATTGAAGATAAAATTTCTGCGACCTCGGTGTGCAAATTTGTCGTTTCCTTTTACGGTACGCTACCTGGGCTATCGACCGGCCTTCACGGCGCCAGCGGTGAGGGATAGTGTCAAACATTGAGAGCGTTAGGAACGTAGCAGTAAAGTTGCCTACAAGGCTAGAATCTGTGCATTAAATACTTTTGCGACTGTACATACCAGGATTTGCATCAGTTCTTTATTAGGGGTATAATAATATTTCTTCAAATCCACTATCCTTCACAACTTTTTGCTTAACTTTTTCCACCAATATCGACAAACGGAATTATTATAGCTTTCATTCATTTTTTAGTTATTGTCGGTTAATAAAAGTGTTCAGGTTTTTGGTGGCAGAATCTGGCAGAAATTTCATTGACGAACAGAGAATAGTTGGGAAATGACGTTATCAAATCAAATCAAATCATGTAATTGCTAATGATTGTCACCGATAGGTTTTCTTGCAAAAAAGAAACATGGAACTACCAAATTTTGCGTCAATTACCGGAAGTTAAACGAGGTAACAAAGATGATACCCCTAATATGTTAACATATCTGGGAGGGGCAAGAATTTTTATCACGCAGAGGACTTGATTTTACTCTGTTGGCAAAATAGAACCAAAAAAGAAAGAAAACAGTATAGCACAAGCTTGGGGGCTATTTAAATTTAACGCTACCATTTGGAATTTCTAAGCCACCGTTTTGCTTTCAAGAACTGGCAGAGAGCATCAAATGTTCCTAAAAGCTTAACAGATCAGGACTCTCATTGCCTTTGGTGCATCTTATCCGGTTCTTCTTTTCAGATCGCTCCTTCAGACCAAAAATTCGGATTGCGTCAAGTCAGGCTCCAAAACTAAAGAAAATTTTCAATTTTATTTTCAATTTTTAGAAACTGTAATCAGACCCACCTGATCGAGGTAGAAGTCCGTCAGGGCTCCGCTCTACTATCCAATCTTTACTTCCTCTACTTCCTCGGTACGTAGCCAATAACCAAGCAGCCCCTCTAAAAAAGGGAGAAAAGATTTATAACAACCATTATCGTCTAGGTCCGTGTGCAAGAACTGTACTCAAAATTATTTACAGCGCACCTGCATTCTCGTAACAACTTACTATTACCAAGCCACCATTTCTTCAACGCCATTAGCGATCAGATCAAAAAAAAAAAAACGGAAAATTTGTAATTTCCGTAGTCTATCATCAACTATAATGCCAGTGGGAAACAGTGCGTACCTAAAAGGACAGTGCCATCTTCAAATTTTCATACATTTCTGGGATCGATTTATTGAGGTCAGTCATAAGGCTTCACAAGTCATTCTCTTATATTTTGAAACATCTATACTGTAAAGTAGTACTTTCGACACGAGTTTGGTTGCCATAATAACACACCATTGTAAAAAAACAGTTTATTTTAAAATTCTATTTATCTAATATATGATTTTATTCTAACAGTCACTATCAACTTCTACTTTGTTTTATAACATTATTGAATACTTACAGATCATTAAATTAGCACAACCAATACAACATACTTCGCTCGAAACTATGATAAAAAATCTAAGTTGTCGACCTCGAGCATTACCTCGATGGAGAGGTACCAGCCGCCATCTTGGATAATAAGACTGATTTCTTCAAAATAACACCTCAACGGTTAAAACTACCTACCACAAAAATATCTGACATAACTTTACATTTTTTGCGTGAATATTTTTGTTGTAAGTCAATGTAACAAGTTACAGCGACAAAACTTGGAACCAAAAATCGTCAAACTGCCCATTCTGTTATTATTGTTTTCATTATAGTCTTCACCTTCAATGTCATTTTTGTTCTAGCTTAAGTTGAGTTGTAACTTGTCAAATATTAGACTTGCAAAAATGTTTGTAAAAAATTTGGTCTTTTGTAAGTCACGTCTAGATATTTTTGAAGTAAAGATTTACCGTTGAGAGGTTCCAAAATAACAGCTAGCTCCACCCCCTCCTCAAGGTTGAAAACTTGAAAATTTTTCATGGGGATCCCGACCTAAACAACATAATATATGTATTAAAAATTATTCTTTCCTCATCTTTTGTAAGACAAAAATTTCTACTGACGGGACTATTAATTAAGCTTTATAGTTTTACCACAGTTGACTTTTACTTCAAATTATATCTATTAATATTTGATCATAAAAATGTAATATGCATATTATGTACAAAACAAATTTTTAATAAAGAATTTCCAGAAGCTTATAGAATAATTTGCAGTTATTTTCTATCTATAACTTCTTCATTGATTAACTGCTATCACATTAATTAATTTAGATAGATAGGCACTATTGGAAATATAATAACATAAGAAATATTTTATAACACAACAAAATAAAATTTCTTAACTTCTTCAGGAAGATACTATTCTCAAAAAATTTGAACAACTCTTGAAGCCGATTTCGGCTTCGGCTTGGCTTCGACCAGAAGGGGCAATTATTTTAAAACCACCTTTCATAAACCTTTCTCGCAGACTGCTTGTTTACATTTTGGTTCTTTTTCTATTTATTGCACGA
Organism: Schizotus pectinicornis; assembly: GCA_951805265.1. Taxonomy (NCBI): domain Eukaryota; kingdom Metazoa; phylum Arthropoda; class Insecta; order Coleoptera; family Pyrochroidae; genus Schizotus; species Schizotus pectinicornis. The sequence continues at coordinate 19,389,654 of OX638204.1, read as the reverse complement.
TTATTAGACAGTTACCTTAGCATTGGTGCTGATGTTAAAGCCACTTTTACGCAATAATTCTGCAGGGGCTCAAATTTCCTTGATGACGATCCTACTTACTTACGTGATGCATTCAACCAATAAAATATCATTAATTACCACGATAGCCTCTCTAACAGAAAATGCATTTACAATAATTATTGTAATTAATTGTTATTGTAAATCTAAACTACTTACGAATAATATCACAATGGCTTTAAATATCCACATTCTTTTAACAATTTTTGTAGTTACTTGCCAGTATTATTTACATATTTATAGAATTTGAAAGAATTAGCAGTCTGGCTCCTATACATTGCTCTGATGTACGTGCGGCAAGTTGTTTTGATCTTTGATGACATCTTCGTAGTTGGGAGGTGGACCAGCATAAAACTCTAAAAACAAATAAACTGTAGCTAAAGGTAAAACTCCACTATTATGTAGAGTGTCTCTAAAGTACTGCACCAATTTGATGCAGCAAACACACTTACTTTGATTCTGACAGTGGCCACGTGTTACAAGTGTTGTTGATTTTTGTCTCATTTTTGTTGAATATAATTTATTGTTACATTTTTTTATTGTATGATGTGACCAAAAATTTTTTAAACAACTTTCTAGCATTTTACTACAATTCTAGATAACGAACTTTCAAGGTGATGCGGTACTTTGGAAAACTCTGTAAACTATGCATGTAGGTAGCTTTTTTTATTTAAGAAAACTTAAAAATGCGCAAAATTTAACATTACGGAATATTTAAATATTACTGCTATGATTATTTATCAAATTGTTACTTGTAATGGTGTTATGTACTAAGGTCACCATATACCTGTGTAAGGAGGGGGTGCACTTGGAAATACACCGGTTGTTCCTACGAAAATCACATTTTCAGAAGTAAATGTTGGATTTACATATACTTCCGACAAGGATGGTACCGTCGATCTTGCCGATGACTCTAAAAATATAAATTGTTAACAACACGACCCGTTAATCGGAAATCATTATAAACCCAAAACATGAACTAACTAGAAATAAAAATTTTTTTCAAATTAATAGTTATTTATGTACCAAGGGCATTATGCAAGGTTTAAGAGCTGAGGGCCTCTGGTTCGAGGCTTTTAAAGTCGCCCGAGGTGTATAAACATCAAGTAATGCCCGTGGTGTATACAAAATTTTATATTTTACTAATCTGTTTCAAAATTAAGTATTTTTAATTTTTATAAACAATCTGGTTTACTGTCAAAATGAATGACGGGTCCATTAAAATTCCTCAAGAAGTTTTGGAAAAAGCTCGTTGTTAAGCAAGTTTCGTTGTTATGTAGGTATTTTACTTTATGCCCACGTTGGTCATAAGTTGCATTGAGTAACATTTGTTATGGGACGAGTTCAAGTTTAGAAAACAAGTCGCGTAGCAGCGAGTTTTGTAATGGACGAATGTCATAATTGCCTTATCAACAAGTTCTTTATACTATGTTTCTTCTTTAAACCAATCATGTCGTTTTATTTTAAGTCACATACTTCTGGAACGTAATATGACGTAAAAACAAAGACGGTCTGTACTTACAAAAATGTTTCACGCACAACAACTAGACAAACCGTGGAATTTGTTGCAATGTTGCGGAATTGATTTTTTTAATAATAATGCACTGAAATTGGATGGCGCGTGGCTTCAGAAACTATGTGATTGTCTATTTTCAAAGTAAGGTACCGTGAGTGGGTATTCGTTTACTTTACAGACCGTAGGTCTTTTAGTTTGTTAGGTAGTGATTGACAGCAGTTGTGAAGTTATATTTATAGCATTGGTAGGTATCTAATCTAGTTGTGCGTAAAATTTGTTTATAAATAATAAAAATTTAATTCGTATTGGATATCAAAACCGTTCTAGTAAATTGTTAGTTGTACAAGCAATTTTGACTTTATACCTAAAAGTGACAAGAAAGAATAAAAGATAGTGAACTCACCTGCTCTTTCCCTCTCGTTCTCGTATGATTGTCTGATCTTTTGTAGTAACCCGCAAAACGAAGCGATGAAGATAATAATTAGAGCAGTGAGCAGCAATAACTCAAAGGCCATACTGAACCAAAGATTTGCGATAAGAGTTTTGGTAGTAATAAAAATTTCGAATAATTAAGTACTTCTCACAACACCCACCTCATTTTGTACTGTGATGCTCCTAGGTGGTAGTATATCGGAAACATCGATTTTAAATCGGAAAGATTAGATAGAAGTATCTGGGTAGATTGTTGTGCTAATTAAACGATAACGTTTTTCCGCATTCACGGAGGTATCTGTATAGAGAAGTTCCACAGCGTCCATGAAACCCATCTGTAATCATTGAGCTACATAAACAAAAATATGTTACTGACAACATAATAGACGTATTAAAATAAATGAAATACAAGGGAATATAGGAATATACAGGATGCGTCTGTTAAAGTGAATCAACCGAAGTATCTTCGTTATTAGTAAAATTGCAGCTTTAACATAATTAAATAACTAAAATTATTTCCAGTATACGGATACATTTAAATTTAATTTAGTTTCATTCTGCTTACAGATCTTTAATGAAATGTATTAATTTTTTTTAATTTTTCCAAATAATAATATTTTTTTAGCTGAGGTTAGAAATAAAGGCAATACTATCACAAAGCAATTGTTTAAATTTAATAAACTTAATTTGATTTTAAAAAGCTCTGCAACAAACGGTTCAAACTTGTCTGCTCCGCAAAGCATGTTGTTGTACATTTCTGAAATTCTAAGACCCCATTTACACTCAGCCCATGGCCGCTGCCGCTGCCGCCGCCCGCTGCCCGCTGCCCTGCTCCAAATAATTCCACGGCAGCCTTCCGAGCATGTTAGCGTTTACATCCAGCCCTCCACCCGCAGTGTTGTCAACTCTCCGGAGCTGCAGTCAGGTATACTCTATTGTGTGCGACCGGCACGTACTGCCAGTCCTTTTACCCCATTTACACTCAGCCCACTGCTGTGGCAGTGAGCAGGGCACTGGGCTGGGACTTGGGCAGCGACTGTGTGTAAACGGGTCACTCCCGTTGCCGTCTTTCCCGTCCGTGGCGGTATTTTGGACGGCAGTCAAAGAACTGGTAGTACGTGCCGGTCGCACACAATGGGGTATACCTGACTGCAGCTCCGGAGAGTTGACGACACTGCGGGTGGAGGGCTGAATGATACCCCATTTACACTCAGCCTATGGCCGCTGCCGCAGCCCGCTGTCATGCCCTAAATAATGCCACGGCAGCCTTCCTAGCATGTTAGCGTTTACAATCAGCCCTCCACCCGCAGTGTGACTGCCGCTCTAAAATACCGCTAGGGACTGGAAAGACGGCATTGGCAGCAGCATGTGGCATTGGCAATGGGAGTGACCCGTTTACACACAGTCGCTGCCCAAGTCCCAGCCCAATGCCCAGCTTACTGCCACGGCCATGGGCTGAATGTAAATGGGGTATAAACGCTAACATGCTCGGAAGGCTGCCGTGGAATTATTTAGAGCAAGGCAGCGGGTTGCGGCAGCGGCAGCGGCCATGGGCTGAGTGTAAATGGGGTCTTTGACTGCCGTCCAAAATACCGCCACGGACAAGAAGGACGGCAATGGGCATGAGCATGAACATTAGCAACGGAAGTGATCCGTTTACACACAGTCGCTGCCCAAGTCCCAGCCCAGTGCTCTGCTCACTGCCACAGCAGTGGGCTGAGTGTAAATGGGGTATAAAATTTATTCACTGAACTGACCGCTCTTCCTCGCCGTTGGCAATGGAACAGGGCGCACTTTGAAGTCTACCATGTCCAATGTCCAATGACTTTCTTAGGTTGAAGGTCCCTTTACCAGTAATTTGCTGCAGGTGCATTATCTCATTGTAGTTAGTTCACCCCACATCTCTCACAACTCCACATCATTTCTACTCAGTTGGAAACCTTTCGTGGAGCTTCAAATTTCATATAAGAAGCTAGCGACTCACGTCGTCGGGCCTTTTTTAAATTTCGAACATAGGTAGCCCGACTGCATATTTGTAAACACTAGATGGGCTCGTGTCAGAGTACGCTCGCCCAAACTATGGTATACAGCAGACGAGTCCGCTCTAAGGCGTCTGCTGTTTACTAGATTAGAAGTGGTAGAAATAGCTCATTTGAGCAAAGAAAAAGGAAAAGGATAAGGAAAGGTAAGAAGGACAGCTGTTGTCTATCCTTCTCACCTTTCTCTACCTTATTCCTTGCACTAAGACCTTTGTTAAAAAAGTATTTTAGCATATTCTGTAAAAATGAAGATGCGGAAATACTTTTTTTAACAAATGTCTTAGGGCAAGAAAAAAGATAGAGAAAGGTGAGAAGGATAGGCAACAGCTATCCTTCTTACCTCTCTTTATCATTTTTCTTGTCCTATGCTTTTGCAGCCTTATAAAGGTCGCTCTGACCCCATCAGCCATCGTAAGGTGAAGGGGTGGGAGCCCGACCAGCATCTCGAAAGCCGCAGTGGGGTCGTCGGGCGTTAGCATTCGGCAATCGCCGGTTTAATTAATTTTATTGCCAGTATCATAGTCAGGGCTTTTTCCCTTAACATGTTAGCTAAAAAAATAATTGAATATGGGAAATTAGAAAAATAATTTGATACATTTAATTAAATATCTCTAAGCACTAAGCAGAATAAAACTGAGTGACATTTGAAGGTACCTAAGTACTGGGAATAATTTTAACTATTTATTAATTGTAAGCTGACTCAAAAAACGTTAAAAGGCCAGACACGAGTGGACATCGTGTTGAACGTATTATGCTCATGATCTTTTCACTATTATGTAGTAAAAAACTCTTATAAATCCAAATTTATTTTATCATATACTACGTTTACGCATTTCAATTTGCATCTGCCAATGCGTATTGAAGTAACTCCCGAATTTGCGGAATGCGCATTGAGCCCGTTTATGCTTTATTGCAAATGCGCATTGGTTTAATACGGTTTTCAGTTTAGCCAACCCAACCCACCCTGACGTCTTAATCTAACTTCTGTCAAACGTCAAAAATGAACGAAGGGGGTGATCTGTCAAGTTGGAAAACCTGTTCTAATGCGCATTACTTGCAAATTAAGCGTTTATGCATCCATAACTGGACTCCAAAACCAGCTGCGTAAACCGCATTGAGTAAATACGTATTGAAATTTCAAATGCGTATTAAGACCGTTTATGCATGCTATGGGATTAAGTCAATTCGCATTTTAGAATACGTATTAAGAAAAAGCGTTGCCTAGCAGCAAAAATCACGAGCGCCACAGGACGTTGGGCCGGCTTAAAAATCCGAGAGCGAAGCTCGAGGATTTTTAGGCTCTACGTCCGGCGGCGCGAGTGGTTTTTGCGACGGTGACGCGTTTGAGTGCTAACCTTGAACATTTATTCTGTAGAAATCTCTTGCACGAATGATATTCGACAGATTAATATATGAATGAAAAATTTACAACATCATCGATTTTGCTTGAAAAAAAGCTACTAGAGTTTATTCGGAATAAAAAGCTAGTAGTTATTTATTCGGAATAAAATGCTAGTAGCTATTTATTCCGAATAAAATGCTACTAGTTTTCTTTTTTCAAGAAAAGGTTACGTGATTGGTTGAAAAATGGAAAATGAGGCAATCCTATTGGTCAAAAAAGTATGATTGTATTAATCATTAGAAATTAGTGATTTTATTATGAAAACTTATCCTAATCTTAAGGTTTAGAATTAATGTTCTCGTTAACATACGGTATGAGGCAATGAGTGTTGCAAATACGTCAGAGAAGCTCAAAACAATGTTAAGATTTTATATTCACATTGTACAGTGACTCACAAACAGAACGAAAAGATCGACAATAATTATTGTTGAAATATGTTTTACAACTGAAATATTCATGTCTCTATTAGAATTAAAGTTCAACTGTTGATTGTAAAACTGTGAAGATATCGTTGTTAATAAAATTATACGTTATGCACTCATTTCTTCAATAACAATTGAACTGCCATTATTAGATACTACTACCTAGTTACATCGATTTGCTTAAATTTATCTAATTTAAAACTTTAATAATCAACTTAAATATATGCATACATACAACACAACTTGGTACGCTATAGGTAAATTAAATAATTTGACTATTTCAAGGTTGTTATACTTACAAAGCCAGGTAGTTCACATTTTGGTTACGATAGGAATAGGGATAGGGGAACCACGATTGTAGTTTGCTAACCCATTCTTGACACTACTAAAACAAACCGTTTGCAAAACAGCAGATAAGTTCCTTCAGTGTTATAAATTAATAGAGATAATGAACCATTGTTACAATTTCATTGTTTATTCTACGATAGCCTTATTTCTCTTGTTATTTTCGCTCCCAAAATCCCACGTAGCTATACTAGTAAACCTATAATCACGCAACACGTAAGTAATCATCTGATGTTTTTTCTAAAATCCTATGTTTTAGGCCACGACGTCTCTAAATTAGCTAGGAACTCATTTTTAAGTCCAAATCTAAGCTTGCAATCTTCTCAGATAAAGCAGCTAGGATAATAGTAATGTTGGGTGGAAGTAAAATGGCGATTAGGGCACACTAAGGTTACCGTCGATGGATTTGTCTACCCTTGATGCCTTGAAGAACTCTTTGTCGGTGATGAGCACAGTTGAGGATAAGGTTATTATTTACAAAAATATTAATGTCGATCTAGTTTATAGGGAACATGCGGAGGGTACATTTATGGAACATCCTCAAAAGTTGTGGAGAAATCTGCGTCGGTGGGAAGCACATTGTGGTCGAGGCAGACGGATGGAGGAGCCTACTGACAGTTCTGATCTTATTACTGGTCAGTTCATGAATTATTTTTTAAATTTTAATGAAAGTGCTTCAGCTGCCATGGCTACTAGCACTATATACAGGGTGAGTCAGCTAAAGTGAACCAACCAAAATATTTCGCACGCCATCACGCCATGTTTGTCTGCACATCTCGGACAGGACACCTAATTACTACAATTTTTCTTAATATGACCATATTGACTACATTTATAATATCTGACAATTGAGAAATATTCTTTCAAAATACACTTTTTTCAACCTACAAACAAAAATCTCTTGTTCAAAAGGATTCGAAACAAAGATAGACTAACTTTAATGGCAACTTTAAAGTGATTTTTTAGTTTGATTCTAGTGATAATGTTCACACTCCCTGGCGCTAGCGCATGCAAAATAACTAAAAACTTAAAAATTTTAATAACAAGAACATGATAATAATAAAAATAAATATTAAATTTTTGAAAAAAACACTATATTTTACTGCATTCATTAAAATTTATTTTTGCAAAATTTATTAGAAATAAACTTTTAAACGCTGATGGTTCTCTTTGCAACACACCTTGTATATTAGGTACTTTATGTTTAATACAGTATAGTTAGCTATAATATACTCGTAGCAATTATTGTTCGAACAAATTTAAAACAAAGAACAATTAACGAAATTATGTAAAAATTGTAATAGGTAATTAAGTATTTTTGTTTGTTGATAAATTGATGGCTGAAAATGCTGTCGTGCTTCAGAGGATGTTCTAATTTCCAGCAAACAATATTGAACAGCAACATTTGGTTTAAATAAGAATACTAGTCATTAAGACCTTCCGCATGAAGATTGATGAAAAAAGCATTATGAAGACAATAATCATGATCTGGTAAAAAGTTACTTGCATGCATAGAAGTAGATTTTTTTTCCTTGATTTCCATTATATGGTAACAACAATTTTTTTTTATTTGTATTTATATCTCTTCAATATCAGTTATATGCTCTTTATCATTTCTGAAAAAAATATGAATTAATTATTCTCGGACTTTGATAAGATCAAAGAACTATCTAACTGAAAATCCATATTAACTTGCAGGGCAAACCATAACCAAGTTAATTTAAAAAGCAAATATTATAATAATACAGAGCGTTCCAGAACTTGCCCCCAGAGAAGACACGAGAAATGTCCAAAAAGGACAAACAAATAATCCCTAAGAAAAAATTTTCTAACTTGGATGGCTTAAAATGCTCTGATTGGTCGAATTAAGATGTTATTTTTTTGAATAACGATTCAAGTTAGTAAATTTTTTCTTAGAGATTATTTTTTTGTTTGTCCTTTTTGGAGATTTCTCTTGTTTTCTCGGGGGTTCGAGTTCTGGGACAGACTGTATAACTAATGTGAGCCAAGTGAAAAATTATTCAAGCTAAAAAATGACGTTGCATATTAATGTTACAGGATACTAAGATAATAATTTCAGATTTCATAGACTTAATACGTGTATGTGGTGGTACGTAATCAAATCCTCAACAAAAGAGTTTCATTATGTGTATTAAAAAATCTTTTGAGATTTTTTTCTTTGACGTATTATAATAAACCTTAATTCTATTTAAAAACTACTTATCTATTACATTATATTACAATGAGTCACTTGAAAACATATGCAATTTGCATATGTTTGAAGTTAATTTTTTCGGTTAAAGCTACCACTTAGCACTTAGCACTTATCACAAATTTTCGTTATGTACAATGAGTAAGCTTTTTTACAATTAGTTCGTGTCTTTTGGCACAACTGCAGGTACAACATCGTTGTCGGGGTTAGTTGAGGCAGCCAATGCCAGCCTCATTGCTTCTTCATATGAGGGTGGTGCTGTAACAAAAAATGATAATATCAATAGGACAAGCAAAGATTGTAATAAATCGATATGTATTAACATTCAATAGTATTAAGCAAAAAATACTTGAATTAAAAAATTGATTCCACACTTTTTTTTTGAATAATGGTGGTAACTAGTAGTTCAAGCAATATACCTACTAGATACCTATTTGTAGTAAAACTTTAAAAATAGTTGCTATTTGAGAAAAAATTTATAAGGAAGATAACTAATAACGCTAATCCTTTTTAGAAACGCTGAAAATAGTATTCCAATCCTTCAACGTAATTATGACAAACATTTTAATTATTTTGCCGAATAAATATTACACCAAATCCAACTTTTTACACATAACTGTATTTAGAAAAAAAAAATACTTAACACACCAAAGTAGGTAATAAAGAAATACATTTCCATTAGAGAAATAAAGTTTAGCATTATTTCACATTGATGTTAATATTTGAAAAAATTACGATTAGAGCCGCTTTGTAGTTTTTAAGAGCAACTACTTCGCTATCACATGCGTTTTTTCTTAACGTATGCATTTTGACGTGCAGAGATATTTTAGATCACTACTGTGTCGTATTCACTCCAGGTTACTAGGAATTTCACAACGTTGTTACTTCATACTGAATAAAACGTGTTAATACAGGCATGTTTTTCGCGCGCCAGTATGATAACTCAAGACAATATTCATAATGTTTGACGCGAGATCATTTCTAGTATTCTGTTGAGTAATTGCACTACATCATTTCGAGCAGCCGTAAAGTGAGGCAGATGGGCATAACCCATTTTATGAGTATCACACAGAGAACAACAATAAGCACCAAATTTGTATTTCCAAATTTTCAAAAAAAAATTGCATTTTTTTAGTAATATAACTAAGTTTTCGTTTAGAATATTCGATAACGAATTACGGATTACAGCAAACTGAAATCAAATTGGGCTATTTATTTAATGTTAAAGTAAACATTTGTAGTTTGTTCATATTAACGTGCATGTTAACTTTCTTCAAAGCATCTAGCGCTGGATTCTCTATCGTTACGTATCAGATCTTAAAAACAAAAGTCAGATAAATTTTGCTTGTACGGAGCTTTCTTGGAAATATGAAATGCATTATCTCTCTTTTCAATACGTGCCCCTGCTAATACAAGTTCACGTCAATGCATTTTGCTGACGTTCTACAATCACATATGATACAGCGGAGACGTTACTCTTAAGAGTGATTTCGTAAAGTTATTTGTCTATTGAAATCAAATAATAAATAACGGAGGCGTGGCTTGAGGCGTTTTTTCGGGAACACCTTATAAACCGAATTTACTATTTAAGTGTTGGGACACCCGATACATTGTTCAATAAAAATTTGAGGTTTATTATTTATTATTATTTATAAAAATATATTTATTTTTTCTAGGCGATTTTAAACTTTTTAATTTTGAGATATTCTGCATGTGCGATTGCTGATTTCTTTGAATAAATGATTCTATTCTCTTAACTTGTTAAGTTTAATGCTATACTGCGATTAATCTCTATCTCATTTAGGACATTGTTGCTATTGTTTGCTTTTTCTTTGTACACTATTTTTGAAGCAACACGCAGAGTGAATCGCAGTGGTCCTTACAGATTGCTATTTTGAACGAGAAATAGCGAAAGAGAATGTCATTATGGAGATGTACAAATCAAACAAGTTAGTTAAGCCTTGTAGAGTCTTGTAAATGCTTCTATTTTTCAAAAACTTGTTAACTGACTTTTTGCAAAAAAGTTGTCAAAAAAAAAGTTTGGAGCTCCTATATTATAAATAAATATATTTGTGCAATATAAATCATCTGTGTTTACCACAATGTCTTTTTACTCTCTGTGTAAGTACCCTAAAGTATTAGCAAAAATGGAAAAACTGCTAGTCGACCGTGGAATGAAACACTGGAACACCTTTTCAAAATTAATTTTTGTTTTCTTTAACTTTACTAAAGATATTGGTAAAGACTTCGTTTTAAATTGCATTAAGAACGTCGAAGTGAGTCCAGGAATTGGCAATAAATAATGCATTCAAGCAAGGTAATTACCAATTAAAATCAAATGGGGTGACTGTTCGAGAAATTTCTCAGGAAAGAAGTAGGTTGGTTTAATAAAAGAATTTTAAAGAAAAGATTGATTTCTCCTAATCTTATCTAAATCCGCATGTGTCAATTACATTCTTAAAACTTGTATTTGCGAACGTCAAAGCAATTTGAACTTGTAAGCTAAAGATATAGCCAGTAACCTTAATATTTAGGCGAAAGTAAAAAGTCAGAATGGTCTTCCATTTAATCTGAATCCAGTGATGATTGTTGGGAACTTTTTACTTACCATCATTATATTTATTCAATTCATTTGTGATTGCCAAGTGGTCTACAGGTATGTGCGCGTTATGTGTCGGCCATGGCCCTTCTCCTGTCACCTGACTGCTGATGTTAAATATGTCATCGGTTTGATTAGCTGAAATCAAAAAATAAAATTAGCAATTGTTGCACGGGAAAAACGGGAAAAGAATAGATGCGAACATCTACTCACTTAAATCGTTGTCACCTATTTGGGACACGACACCGTAATAACGCGGCTTCTTGGCAATTCTCCATTGCAAGAATACATACAATACAAATAACAGCACGAGGAGAATGAAAAATACAACGGTAGAGATCGAAACATTTGACATTTACTTTGCGTGTTTTATCAAAATATCTTTTAGGCACCAGCACCATTTAATAAGAACGCGTGATTTTTACATTCGTTTTGTTGTTTGCCAACATGAAGATAAATATTGACTAAAGCCTCTAATTTATGATTCAACTAATAACGTCTGGTTTTATCTACGTCGTTTTGGAAGGTCATCACATCATGCAGTTTCTTATTAAATAAAGATCGTAACAAGTCCACCGATTCCATCGTTTTTCGAAAGCAAGTGGATACTTATCAATGTGAGGTAAGTAATTGCACTTTAAGTCGTTTAATGTAGTCACGTCTATAAACCAAGTGATTTTTGCAGATATCACTAACTCTTGTCGATTTACTTGAGATCTTACCTGATCGTTCTTTGCTTCGACAATTTCTTATACAGCCGGCCCACAAAAAACAACCGACGCAAATTACACCTACAATACCACCTACGAGTAAGGTGCTCATTTTGGGATTAAGGTGTTCGAAAAGAGCGAATTAACCACAAGTCTCTGTGCAATCGATAATCTTGCTATCACAGTGAACAAATCGGAAATAATTTTTTTGTATTGTTATGACGCACGTCAATATGATAAGGGAAAGTGTTGTGGCATCAGGTAGTCGTGTAAGGTAAACCCGATTTTCGCAAGATTTCGTAAACTACCATTGTGCAATTAGATCATTTAGAAAACAATTAGTTGTAACTAACAATCATTATTAGCAACGTAATAATGGTACTTTGTTGAAAAATTCTCAGGTAAAAAGTCAAAATTTGTGTGCTTTATAGGCAAGTCAAAAACTACTTGATCATTATTTCTATCAAGTAGATTTATTTTTATCCACCGATAAGTTAAAATAAGGTACATTTGTCGAGATTTTAGTTTCAATAATGAGATATTGAAAAACGATAGATAACTTAAGATATACTTAAAAATAAATAAAGTTTGTATTAATCGCCAACTAATGCAGAGCTAAAATCGGCAAAGTTAATAATAATTTTTTATTGTTAGATATAATTTGTTAACCAAATTTGCTTTCAACAACTTTTCGGGGTAAATATTTAAATATATTCCCATTGTTACAGCTTTAACGTCGTCAATTAAGCTGCAACTGCTGACAGGAAATGTCTATGTTTAAACAAACACTCAACATAGTAGGAAGGTTACTTTTTGATAATACCTTTTAGAAAAACTTATTCGACGTCACATCCTACTTGACAAAGCACTTTCAAGTTTTAGACGTTGGTTAATGATATTACTTATATGAGAAATACACACTTAGTACATCTAGATAACCTTACTTGAAGATCGCAAGGTGTAACTACAAGCAAAGATCGAATTACAGTGTTTAGGGTTTAGGGTACATCAGTAAACTTAGATTATTGTCAAATCATGAGAACTACATATACAGTGTATTTCTACGAGGACCGCCGATGCCTAATTGCGTATTTCCAATGGAGTTAAAAATTTGAAATTTGGCAGAAATAAACGTTAATTAATGCGCTACAATGTGGCGTTATTGTTTGGTACGTAATTAATTCCATGCGCCGTCGGAACGCCATAAAGTACTTTTTCAGAAATTTTCAATATAATTTTTTATTATTATTATGTTCGTAATACCGCTAGGTTCCTGTTGTTAAAAATTTGAAAATTGTAGTTGAAGTATCGCTAATTCGCGGGATTTTGACGAATATATGACACAACTGCTTTATTGAAGCAGTCAAATTTCATGACAAAGACCGCCTGCCTAAACAGTTCGGTTATTTATGACTTAAGAGCGGTACCTACTCAAGGATCTTTGCAGTACAGGGACCATTATTAAATCTAGTGTGGTTAGCCGCAAATGGACAAGATAAACGGCTACAAAGCTGTCAATCCAAAATCCCTTCAGCGCTGAAATTTAAAAATCCATGTAATTCAATAACGGTTTGATATAAAAATATTTCAATTACTCGTTATCAATCTTGGAGGTAGTGATCATGAGCTTGAAGAAAATCAAAGAAATGAAGTGAATATTTCGATATGAAATCGGAAACAAAAGTGAAAACTCACACCATTTAAAACAAGAAAAAACAAATAATGTCATCTTGTATTGCATTAATTATAGTTTATTTTTGCCAATGTTCAAATTTTTAACTCCATTAGATATACGCAATGAGGCACCGGCGGTTCTCGTTGAAATACCATGTAGATATATTGTAGGATCACTAAAAGTAATCTGAATGACATGATCAAAAATTTTGTTCACTATTTTTAATAGAATTTTATTGAACTTATGTTTTCAATGAGAACTAACGACTCCAAACTAAATTTTCTTTATTGATTATAATATCACGTCTCGAATTGAATCTTAAGACTACGACGTAATACAATAGGAAAGAGTTTATGTAATAATTTACAGGGTGTTTCATAATTGAATGTCAATGTTGTGTAACGGTTTATTTTTGGGATGGCTGTGTGTTTGCGATTTTGGGGTCTCTCAAAGGTGTCCGTTCCTTTCTGTTAATGTTCTTCCCGTTTCTATGGTTTTGGATCGTTATCGGTACCTTGAGTTGCGATGTTTTCTTTTATGCGTTTTTCGGATTCGCTGGCTGATAAACGGCATATTGGTGAGGTTTCTCGAGGTGTGTGGGTCGGTGTCTGTGGGGACGAGATTTTGAGGTGAGTTTTGTTGAATGAGGGTGAATCCTCGCTCATGCTCGTCTCTCCACAGGTCCATAGCTACCCCTAAATTTTATTTCGCTTTTGTGGTTGTAAGAAGCCAATATTTGGCCTTTGAAACCCACCTCCAGTATTCGGAACCACCAACTTTGGGGAATTTATCGGTCAGTTCGAAACGCAGAGCAACTCAGCCAATATTAAGGTCCAGGACCTGGAGAACCCCTGTCTACTCTTCGTCTTCTTGTCTTCTTCATCTTCGTCGTGCCACCCTTGCTATTTTTATCTTTAGTCAGCGCCCAGGACGTCATCAGCGGAAGTTCCAGCGATCCCGACGAGTACTTTGATTTTTGTAAGACGAGCTCGTTATTCGATTTTGCTGGGTTTAGCCGCGCAATAGTGTATTTCACCCGGGCATCGTCAGTGACCACCATCATCCGCTAGGCGTCTGACTAACAACTTCTTCACTTCCTAACTTTTATTTGTATCTTCGTTTTCTTGTCTAATAAAACCACCACGTCTTGTTCAGACACATATTTATTTTTTATATTTTAGATATCTTCAGAGGACCCACGACCCAGCCGCCGCGAAGGAGCTAACCGTTAGCCGCATGTGGTAGCGCTACAATTGAAGGGGGTTAATCTGTGTATTTTTGATATACAGGGCAAATAGAATTTTTTATTTTTTTTGTTTTTTTAAACAACTCCAAAACTATTTTAGATATTTTTAATTAACTTAATGGGTGTAAAGTAGGTGTAGAGACATATCTTTTGTAAAAAAGCAAATTTTTAGATTTAACCAATGGCGTCACAATTAGTATCATTTTGATTATTTTGATTTGTTAATGGTGCTTCATTTTGTAATAAAAAAAAATTCTTTACTATTTTTTAGTAAAAAAATAAAGAACAGTTATTTGTATGTAAAAATAAAATATGTTTTGTTTTTCCACTATTTATTGAGATATTTTTTCAACAACTAGATTTGTTGACTGTTAATAAATTAATAACAATTTTGTGGCAAAACAAATTAATGTAGTGTCTGTAGTGTCTGAGTTTTCTAAAAAAAAAATCTTTATTGTCCTGTATATCAAAATTAACGCTAAAATGGGCCTATGTTTATAGAACTTTTCTATCTTAAAATCTTACACAGATTAATCTCTTTCAATATTGACATTCAATTATAAAACACCCTGTATACCTATTTATAGTAATGAATAAATTATAATGTATAGTTTGTTTAACATGTAACATTTCATAACTAAACAGGACCACCTAAAGATAAGTCAATCAAAAATATCCAAGAAAAGAAGCAACAAGCTAGAAATGTGTTATGCAGTTTTAATATTTTGTAACGTTACGTTATTTCTTAATTGGTTGAGAAAAATCTACTTTGATAAGTTAAGAATGATTGATGAACATTTAGTTGTTCATCTTAATTTTGACAGTCTGTCCGAGGATATTATATTTTTAGCAAGTATTGGAGATTTTGATCAATAAGCATTGATTTGATCAAAAAATAGCTTACGCTGTGAGATAAATCTTGAGTTACTCGATGATCCTCCGAAATTTGGTCTTCGTTTCCATCCCAAATAAAATAAGCAACCAGCAGTAGTCAAACAAATTATAACACTCACAATTCCACCCAACACCGCGATATGATTACCGTTCATAATAAAGTGTCTACTAAACTATAAATGACAAAAAACTAGGAAAAAGTTCAATGCATACTTCAGTATCTTATCTGCAACATGCACTATCCTTATAGATTTCAGAAATTACGACTTTAATTAAAGCTATACGACAGGACCAAAAATGCCGATACAAGCTTATCACCATTTCTTGTAAGAATAAAAAAATAACAAAAAACCAAGCGTTGCCATCGTTACTAAAAGACAACTGACTGGCCTCTTGAAGTGATAAATAGTTTTAAATTTTCATCAATCATTGAATGATGTAGTTAAATTTTTATTGTCTAACGTGGTTCCTATCAGAATCTCACATTTACACACAATACACAATTGGATGCATTTAGTAAATTAGGCATGGCTATGAATCTGTAAAAGTCAAATTTATTTCCTACTTTAACTAAGTAGGTAGGTATTAGGTATAGGAATTTGATGAGTTAAAGTCTGATGATGACAATGGTGTTTGATGAAATAATACTTGAATATGTACAACCAAGAATACTGAAAAAACAAGTTACACTAAAGAAATAAAATATTTAAATTATAAAAAAGCTCCGGGTTTGGATTTAATCACTGCAGAAATGCTGAAAGAGTTGCTTCAAAAAGTCGCTGTGTTACTTACACATTTATTTAATCTAATATTTCGATTACAATATTGGCCTAAAGAACTGAAAAATGCAGAAAGCATAGTAATTCCAAAACCCGGAAAGAACCCCGCAAATATTACATCTTATTTTCCTATTATAGCTTGCTCTTAATAATTTCCAAACTTACATCAACTACTACTAAAAAGAATTGACCTTTTAATTTTAAACCTAATGACTGGCCTCCACAATATCAGTATGGAAGTCGAAAAGACCATTTCTACAATACAGCAGAGCCATCACATAACCAGGTTTATTAACAAAACCTTTGAAAATTTCTGAACGTGAGCCAAGCGTCTGATAAACTTTTGAAACCAGAAATCTAGTGATTCATTAATTAGTCTCACGGAGTATTATTTCTACTTATAACAATATACGGTCGGCGGAAAAATATTGTAACCAACTCGTGTGTTAATCGGCGATTAATAATTTCTACAATTAATGCACTCACTTTCGCTCCCGCTTTAAAATGTCTCGATTATTAATCGCTTTCATTAACATACTTGTTTGCTACGTAAGTGTCTTATGTAAAGTCGTAAACTTTATATACTTGAGCTTTCACTTGACTCCCGCTTTTACATTATTTATATTTTCTATAGGACTAATAGCTACCAACAATTATTGATTCCAAGATTTTGATAAAGCGAGCACAAGGATGGGTCATATATAGTTATTTAAGATGAACCCGGGGCTACTCAGGCCCACTCCTAGTTACCTCCATAAATTTAGAACTAGAACAAAAAATAAAGTTTGTTCCATGCACTACATCAACTCAGGTGTCCCTCAAAATGACTCCAAATATGGAAAATCAAAATAAACAACAAAATCTTCACACGTCACATTTACATTAAGAAAAGATCCGTGTCCGCCCATATACGTAAGAACCTAATATAGCAATTTCTCAATCTATCAGTTAAATATCTGGGACTACATTTAGATAACTAAATTGGAAGCAACATATAATCAAAAAAGAAAAACAAATAAATAATATAAAGCGGAAGAAAATGTTTTAGTTACGGCATTAAATTGTAAGAATGCGCCAATAAGTCTAACATCACAATCATGCAAAGATGCCAATCAAAAAGATTTTATGATCAATTTATAATGTTCCTTGGTACAAATGAAATGATCTACAACAATCTGATTTCCATAGTGAGAAAAGTTATACAAGAAAGAAGTACTGGTTATCACAAGAAAGCTAGAAACCCACTAAAACCCTTTACTCTAGTTTTTCATGCATGGCAGCACGCTTAAACGCAAAGAGGCAGTTGACCTTCAACTTGATTTTAAGGATCTCTCTTCAATGAAAGAGATTTCATCATATGACAATACAAAATTTGCCACATAGATCTTAGCAGGAGTTAATAACAACTTTATTGGTTTAAGTAAAATATTATAAATTTTGGTATGCTTATCAATGTTCAGATTCTAAGTCAGAATCTAGAAGCTCTTTCGTTATCATATCTTATCTTATAGTTTTTGTGATAATTTTCTCTGGCGGGGCTCAGGAGCTGCTCCGTCAGGTTGTCTTCACTATATCGTTTCACTTCAACTCAATAGTTGTGTAAATCGATGGATAACTGTCGTCAAATCTACATAATTTACATTTACACCCATTTTTCGAAGACATTCCACATGTTAAATCACTGCTTTTGAACTTTGTTGCTTTTGGATAAGTGTCAGTTTCTTTACTTTCGTGGTTTTCGATCAAGAAAGCTTTCTCAGACATCGGGGCAGTCTTAGGGTTCTGTGTTGGGTCCCCTATTATTCAAACCTATTTATTAATGATATGGCGGATGACCAGAATGTGGAATGTTTAATAAGCACGAATGACCTAAAGTTTTACAGCAAGATTGTGACTACTGATTGACTTCAGACAGCCTTCAATCGAATTTCTGTTTTGTGTATTGAACAACTTGACGATTAACCTTGGTAAGTGTTAGGTAATGTCTTGTGGACTTAATAAGGACAATTATACTTCCAATGGGGTCTGAGTCGGTTCCGTGTTTGAAAACAGTTTCTGATCTAGGAGTTAGGTACATTTGGTCCGGTGTTGGCACATAATAAACGTGATCTTAGCCGTCATCTTGGCTACATAAGTGTCTTGGCTTTGTGCTGAATAGCTCGATTCATTTTCTTGAGATATCAACTGCAAAGCAGTTTTTATATTCTGCTTATGTAAGAACTCGCCCTTAGCATGCCTCGGTGATGTGGAGTCCTTCATTATGCTCTTCATATCTTTGCTCTTGAGAAAGTCTACCGTCGTTTTCTAAAATATATCACATTTAAGACTGAAGATCTGTGCTGAGAGAGTATATCCACCTAGGGGTCTAGGGGCTGTCCGGAAGATGTTTCACTGCGAGCTAATGGTTTTATGAGTCTGCTCGCTAGAAGAAATTTGAAGTTTATGGTTGTCTGTGGTTGTCGGTTATATTGTTGTATAAGATTGTCAATAATATTTGAACTCCTTGGATCTTGTGAGTGGTTTCTTATATTAAGTACCCTGTCTGAGAGCTTATTGTAATTGATGGTCATTTGTTTTATCTCCCTACCGCGTCGCCTATATTATAGGAAGTACCATAACTTCGAAGATGTTCGGGATGTGGTTGATCTGTTTTGTTGTTCTTTAAGCCATATTACTAGTTTCTGTTTTTGTTAATTCTGTATTGGGTGTAGTATGTACCGTTATATACATATTATATGAGTGCCCATATTGCCTGTTACACAGATTTAAATAATATTAATAATTATAATAATAATGTGGTTATAAAGGAACTTCCAGATTCTGACGTAAGATAGAAATATCTACTAATACAAAACAAAGTTAAAATTATTTTTAGTGAAACTGAACGTAGAAATAAATATGACTTTTTTAATTTTTTAGGAAAATTCAATTAGATAGTATATATGTATCTAATATTGTACTAAGAATATATTTTAGTATAAAAATACCTTAATTGATCGAATTACTTTTAAATATTTCTCAATTTTCTCTCCTCATGTATTTGAAGTCATTATTTGTTCTCATGTCTATGTCTACGATGTATACGCTTTTTAAAAATGGTCAAAGTATATGTAAAAAAATATTCACCACTTATAATAATATATCTGCCAAGTGTTATATCGTATGTTGTCGTTTGAAAAAAGAAGGCGATAGACCCAATGTTTTATCTTTTATCAGTTTATCTAAATTCTTATAAGCGTCGTGTATTGTTAGAGATTGATTATTATTAATTCTGTGAGCTTCCCACTACTCCGAGTTATCAGTGTTGATATCTATTGATTTTATATAATGAACGCATGTAAAATAGTTTCTGAATAAAGAACATTAAACGAAAATGTCTCAGAAATTTATGCAGTGAGTGATATTACTAATTGCTTATATTTGTAATTTTATGCAACATATATTTTCTATATTCCGAGAATTTTGTTTAATTATTCAACTTACGTAGTCCACTACGAACTTCGGGATGTTTTTTTCGGACGCAAAAATAGCACGTTGTCCAGAGAAGCAGCAAGAACGTTCCGCCAATTGCACATACAACAATTCCACTTTCCACTGGCATATTTGAAAAGCATTTGATCAAAGCAGATTTGGGAAGCGCAAACCCTTGAAATATCAATAAGAATATCTTATCTGCAATTTGCAAATACGTCCATAGATAATAAACGTAATCTTTATTTAATTTTGAATATCTTCTCGGGAACAATATGCAATCGAAATTTAAGAATGAATTGCAAAATCTAAGATTTATCATGATGTTTATTAGATAGCACGAGTTAAATTTTAGGCAATGTGATTTAAGTAGTAGGTATATTATGTATGCTATTATATGCTCAATTTAATAATAATTTTATGCGTGCGTCTTTATTATGTCGGTATACCTACTTTATTACGAATTTTTTATTAAGAGACTAATTATTGTTAGTTAATTAATTTTACTGTATATTATTAAAAGGTAATATCCATACGTACGCCATAAGTCATAGTTTGAATTCCCCCACATCTTCATTGTATTCATTTTCCAACAGTCGATATTGATATTGTAAAACTAGAAAAGAATAGGATTTGATTTTTTACATTTCCATTTTGAAGTAATTGTAGGAGGATAGTTTGAAATGTTAGTAGCCTGCTACCATACAGGATGGGGCAATGGTGCGTCCGACTTCGATAGCTCGAATTCTATGATAGATAGAAACTTGATTTAAAAACACGAATAAACTAGAAAAAAAAAATCTATAACCGAAAATTATTTTTAAATATACAGGGTGAACCAAGACGATTCTACAAAGGCAAGTAAAATTTTTTTAATAGAATGTTGTGTGTATAAGAAGATTTTTCAAAGCCTTTTCCTAAACTCTTTTTACTCCAATATTATTGCTGTCTATTTCCAAACCACTTGGATGTAGCGATTTTTTTTGTTCAAATAATGGCATCTGCATGCATCTGCAGATGCATATTAAAAAAATCACTACAGTCACAATTACGAGTTCTAAGAAAAAATTATGTAAAAACTAATTAGAAAACATTTGTGAAATGTCTTTGAGTCGATTTTACTTTTGAAAAATTATACAGGGTGAGTAAATTAAATTTTTCGATTTAAAACTTTTTAAATTTAATTTTCTCTACTTTTTTAAATAGAGCAACCTGTATATTTTTTTAACGATATAATATATAAACTTAAAACGAATCTTCTTTGTGTGTGATAAACAAAAAAATCGCTACATCCAAGTGATTTGGAAATAGTCAGAAATAATATTGGAGTGAAAAGAGTCTAGAAAAGGGCTCTAAAGAATCTTCTTTTACACACAACATTCCATTTAAAAAAATGTCACTTGCCTCTGTATAATCGTCTTGACTTACCCTGTATGTTCACAAATAATTTCCGGTTATAGACTACTTTCTCTAAATTATTTGTGTTTTTAAATCAAATTTATACTTATCATAGAACTCGAGCTATCGAAGTCGGAGACACTATTGCCCTACCCTGTATTCAACCATAGAATTACTGGAGCGGAATTTACGTTACCTACTATTCTACAGAACCGTATTTTCTTGAAAGCTGAATCTCTTTAATCATCTGGCAAACAATAAATTGCAAGAAAAAAGTTGTAAGTAGTGATAAGGAAAGTATATAATTTTTATTTGAAAGAGGTGTTTGGGGTGTTAATATTTTTCGGATTTTCCGAGGCTAACACAAAATTGTTTGTCTTAGCCATTCAACCATTTTATTTATTATATTTCTATCTTATCTTTAACAATAGGTAGACTGAAGTTATGCTGATTATGCAAAAATTCAAGATAACTGAGGATTAATAGAGGGATATGTGTAGCATAAATGTCATTCCCAATAGATCATGTGAGCCATTAGGCATCTCTAGTCTAGTAGTATGTTATTTGAACAATACTAACTCAATTTCTGTGATTAATACTATATATTATAACTAATCATGCTTAAACGATTGCATCTTTCAATGTAAAGAAATTGACTAGAGGAAGGTATAGTCGTATAGTGCAGGTGAGTTTGCAACAATTTACCTACAAAAGCAAATAAACACTTTAGGTTGATGGCTAATTTTGTTAAGAATTTACATATTTATAATAACACAAATTTTCACTTACATTGTTTCCTAGTTCGGCTTTTATACCACGCGTATCTCAAATATACGAAACAAGTTACCAAGATAAACCATAGAATGACAGCGGCAATTGCAGATATAGCGAACGGTGAATTAACGGCCATACTTCGGAGTCACCTATTTGAATGTAAGTTTTCTCCAAACATGACATGGCGCGAGATGTTACCGGTTATCTTATCAGAAAATTACTATTTGAAGGCAGGTAAACCTGGTAAACCTCAAAAATTTTCAAGGATGTCCTTCATGATTACAAGTTGTAACTCATTTAGATAATTATGGAATGCATTGTCTTTAAGTTTGTATCAAGAATTTGTTCTTGAAACAAAGTATATAATTCCGAAAATCATACTAGGTACTCTTTGTTGTCTCGAGAACGCTAATTACTCTAAATGCCTAGACAAATGTCTAAAATCATAGATTACTGCTTTTTTAAGACAAGCAAGCCTTCTGCGTATTTCTTACTTATGATGGTAATTACGCAAAAAGTGAAGAAAACGAGCAATAAAGCACTGTAGTAGATAAATTTGCATCCTAGCCTGGCCGTTTGCCTCGTATCAATAAGAGAGATTTAAATTTTAAACATTCCTTAAATTGAACTTTTAGCATACCTACAAATGAAAAAATTTAAGAAATGTTCAAACTAAAGGTTTGCTTAATGATACGGTGCAAATGAGCATATAACGCGCCAAAATAAGTTTAATTATTTATTATCATTTATTATCATTTATCATTTATTCATTATTATTTATTTAGCGTGGTTGTTATTGATAATTAATCTGTTCATCATTATTTATTTCTATAACATTCTATTCAAATAGATTTGTAAATGTCACGCTAACATTTAGCGTGACTTGCTAATAAACAATCAAACATTATAAGTCAGCATTAATGTAACCTTTTCTGTTTTCGACATTTCCAATGTTGAAAAGTATTATTAGGTATAATGGGCAAGGTCATCAGTGTAAAGCTAAAACCTCGCCTAAAACTTCAATAAGTGAGTGCATCTTTCACTTATGTTACTTATGAGTTCCGTTCCGATATTGTGATAGCAACACCATAAGCATAAAGTATATCTTCCTATATAAAGAGAGACGAAGGACCAAGCATTATGTTAACATTGTTTAGGGAAGAAGTACTTTTATCAGAATTTTCTTCTATTAATGGATAAAGGAGTAGATTAAAGTTTGTGCAATATCGTAGAAATTAGATGGTAAAGTGGCCAACTATTAAAATTGATAAAGAGTTGCAGAAGGCAATTTAAAATTTTCCAACTATTAGAAATAAATTAATAAAATTTGCGTGACACTTCCGAGGAGAAGATTAAGATTAGATAAACCGCTTTTGTTAATTTTGTTTGAGCGTCATCTATAAAAGTAATAACGACTTATAA
The DNA here is from genome assembly GCA_951805265.1 of Schizotus pectinicornis. NCBI lineage: Eukaryota > Metazoa > Arthropoda > Insecta > Coleoptera > Pyrochroidae > Schizotus > Schizotus pectinicornis. Next base: position 19,366,261 of record OX638204.1, on the reverse strand, counting down.
TTTTTAAAGATATCTATATTATCTACCGGCCCAATTCAGATTCGTTTAAGATCAACGACTTCGCCATCTCATGCGTTTTTTTCTTACTGTATGCATTTTCACGCGCAGAGATTAGTTCTTTTATTTTAAATAACTGCATAAAAGTAAATGGAATGAGTCAAGTGCAAGTAAATAACCCAGTTATTTTAATGGAATGACGTTGCGCGCATGCATTGAGTACGCAGCTGGTCCATAGTGGTACGCTCCGCCTTAATCCAGTGCCGTATTCACCAGGTTACTGTTTTCGCGTTGTTACTTAATACTGAATAAAACGTGTTAATACAGGGCTGGTTTTCGCGCGCCAGTATGATAACTCAAGACAATATTCATAATGTTTGACGCGAGATCATTTCTAGTATTCTGCAGAGTAATTGCATTGCATCATTTCGAGCAGCTAGAGGAAACTGAAGTCAAATTGGGCTATTTAATTAATAAGTAAATATTTTGTATTTTTTTTATATTAACGTGCATGTTAACTTTTTTCAAAGCACCAAGAAACATCATGCGTTTTGAAAATTTTACTGCGTAAACTTTTACCGAAAATTATTAAACAAACTGGATTAACTTATAGGAGAAAAGTTGGACTAATAAATGGTAATTTTCAATAAAAAATTAGAGAAATGAATAAAATTTTACACAAGATGTAAAACATTTGCAGAGTAGGTGTAATCACTTCCTCTCGAAAACGTAAGTACGTTGGTAAGTATTTAATTTAATAATATAATTTACCTATAAGATGGTAATAGTTTATTTTAATAAATTTGGGGTAGCTGTCAAAAATTCTTATAAATTTATGTGAAGTGATATAAGTAATTTCTTTAGTAATCATAGATAACGCAACGAACCAAAAAAAGTGTACGCTAGTAACCAGAGGAAAAATGATAATGATGCCCGTATGTTTACGTTCAAAGATTTTAGTTTTTTTGAATGTGAGATTTTGTAGTAAATAAATTTGTAAATTGCAATGATTTGTAATTAACATTATTTGCCTAATGCAGATAATTTCTTTCCATTCATATCATCGTTTCATTAACATACAAATTGTTAGTTAGATGGTAAATAAAGAACTGGACATTAATTTGTTTATTTTTTTAATAGGAAACTCTACTCTTTCAACGTTTAACGCGCTTTCCTTCGCTCAAATATACTTAAAAGTATATTTAGTAAAAGTATATTTTAGTAAATCAAATTTTGAGATATTGGCAATACTGTCGAGAGGATTGGCAGCGCTAATCTGGTGGTACTAATAACAATCATTCATGATTCCTGATGCTGCTGCGAGCAGCTAAACGTTTTCCATCATTGTCTTACTCATTGTAGAATAAACAAGCGCAAATGACGTCACAAGGGTTTGCTAAATTCTGTATAAAACAGAGTAGGTAATAAATCATATTTTAAATTATTTTGATGAATTTGGACCCAATAACTCAAATTTTGTAAGTTGACTAGCAACGATGCCCCCCTATTGGGAATAATGGTCTTTGTGATTGCTGAAAAGAAACGTATGGGTTTTTTACTTTGGTTAGATTGACAAATATTTTCTGAATTATATCAATTTCATAACTGTTAAATAACTAGTTTAAAAGCGTATAACTGCTTGTAAAAAAACTTTAACCTTACTTAACAGAAAAAAACTTACAGTTACTCTCTTTCTGGCATTTTTTGCAGCACTTATCTAATGCAATCAAATAAAAAAAGCACAGCACACAAACTACACAAGATGCCATACTAGCAATCCCACCAAAAGCTAACATCATAAGTACCATTTTTGGTTGAAAGTACCTAACATCAACGATTCGAAAGGAATTATTTACACGACTTTTCTCCAATAATTAGTTGTAAACACTATAAAAACCACGATAAGGACTAAGCTAACCAACTAAAATTTGATGTTGGGGTTTAATCGCCAAAATGCATTTGCGTCATCAATCAAATCTAGCAAAAATTTGAAACTATTTCACAACAATATCGTTTATTTTTGTAAGTGCTCTAAATTTTCCTAACAAACATGCCGCTGATACGATTCCATCTAAGTAATAACAAATTAATTGCATGAAAAACTAAGTCGGACTGGCTTATTTGATATATTTTCTGGAAGCAATTTTGTAGACGACGCTCCTACAGAGAAAACACTGGTGACGGAAAAGTAGGTAACTGCTTGACGTGAGATTGAGTGTGGGGGCTAGGCGAAAATATAAAGGGCGTTTTAACACTTTGATGTCGCGTTCTAATAAAGTTAAAATGGTAATCGAAGGGTGATTTCAACGAGCTGTTCACAGTCAAAAGGCAAAAATGGCGAAGTAACGGAACTTGGCCGTAGACTTAGGTACTGAAAACAAGACACAAAGCCACTCAGGCACAAAGATCGTCTTCGATCAGGAACAATAAAGCGGCGACAACAACAATAATTTGCACCTTGCAGGATTTACTCTTCTTCACCCGTCAAGATGCATTGATGCAAGTCTCAATTACGAATGATGCATACCCCTAATTAGTCTAATTGCAGGTCGGCGCACAAACTGATTGTCTGTCCCAGCCAAGATTGGGAGGGAAAATTGATCGGGCAGGACCGGATTTAAAGAAAATATGGAGGCGCAACAGTAACTACAACTGGAATTGTTGACTAAAGAAATACTATTTTTCGGTGACAGAGTTACAAACAGGTATTATGATGAGTTACTCACTTTAATTAAAAATACAATTTTTCTAACACTAAAAAGCGTAATAGTCCTAACTAAAAACTACAGCAAGGATCGTTTGTGTAGTTTAATTTTGTTTCGTAAATATTTTTGATCATTTTTAAGGAAAAAGCAGATACAAATCTTTTATTCGATAAAATTTTAACAAAATTAAAAGTTTTTTCATGATTTGCAAAATTAATACGCACTCTGTATATCAAAAATAACGCAAAAACGGGTCATGTCTATAAAAACTTTTTCTTAAAATCAAATACAGATTAATTCCTTTCAATTTTGACATTCAAGTATGAAACACCTTTTATAAATAAGCCAAAAAGGGGTGAGACGTGAGGGGCCATTCTCAAAGTCTACGATTGTATCTACGTAAATATCAAACGCGCGTTTAATTCAGTTTAACTAACTACTTGGTGCAACTACGCCTGAGTGTTTTTAAATAAATTTAATTAATTAACCCGCCCCATTTTAGATAATTAATATGAAATTAAGCACTTGATCAAATGTAATCTTTGATAACAATTTGAAATATCTCCAGCAACTTTCTTCTACTTTAAGTCATGAGATTACCGATATTTTCATTAGTAAGTAGGTACCTATAAATAAATGACTACAAATTGTTTTATTAAAGTAAGTAAGCTTTGCTACTGCGTGATAAAATCGATTATAAATCAATTATTGTTTAGAATACAGAACAATACCCAACACTGACATTCCTTCTCGTTAGATATAAAAAATCATTAGCTAACTTTTGAAGTACTTACCTAATATTATTTCTGACATTAAGTAATTTTTACATTTTAAGCTCGATTAGTAGTAACAAAATACTAAAACATTAGTCAAAATCAAATCTAATTTTACAAAAAAATGTTTTGACAAATTATAAGCAGTGCCAAATTATACTAAAAATTAAGTCCAATTACCCAACATTTTTGAACCATACCTTGTATCATCACTTTGAATTACCTGACCAACTTTTTGCTTATCAATTGAAGGAGGGCATTTAGTGAAGTTGGCAACCCCATACAATTACGGAAAAATCTTTAAGAAACCAAGTTGCGACGCAAGGTTGCTATAGGGTTCACAAATTGAAATTTAGGGGGTTAGTCAATATAGGTGTTCGAACCTTGTAACAATTGTCAAATTTAATTGTCATTTAACAGAAGCACGACTTTTATTAAAACGTCAATCATACTATAGTTTTTGCCAACAATAATTATCGTTTAAAGAGTAGGAAAACTTACAGGGCCATTAGTCAATGGGAACAAATATAATGTACACCAAACTAAGCCATACATCCCTGGCACTGTCCACCAAAAAATTTAATGAACATCTAAAAATCTTAATGGAACCCAAATATACTTCTAAATGTTCACCAAATTTAGAACGCTCAAATTACGCGTCCGTGCTGTACATAATAAATATTAGCGCTATCCTTTTATATTTAATGTTTCTCAAAAAAACTACTTGTGTGTTAAATAATTGTTCTATTACTCCAAAAATAAAATATGCTCGCGCATCTCTCCTTGCCGCTTGCGCTTCCAGACAAGAGGCACGCGAAAAAAAGTTTTGTACAAGGTCTGTTCAGGGCCCTGTAATTTTTTTTAAAAGCACAATTAGAAATTACCACTAAAAAAAGTTTTAGGTTTTACATACCTAATGCAAGCCAATTACAGCCTTTATATATTACGGAAATCAATATCTTTTTTTGTGCAAATCACTTCTATTTTTACTCTTATTTTCCTTGCCCTAGTACATCTACATCTACAATTTTGCATACAATTATTTACCATTTGCACAACATTTTATTGCTTGTGTATTTTTGATCAACAAATAGTGTTTTTATCTGCTAAATAATATAAAACACTGTCAAAAATTAAATAGCAGGGTATTATGTTAGAATTAAATGCGGAATAAAATTTGGTGAACATTTAGTATTTATGGTCAACAAAAGTTATTTTGGAGAAAAAAGGCTAGCATTATGAGCGCTCCACAGGTAGACCTTAGCAAACGATCCAATTACTCGTTATTTGAGAAGGTATTTACATGAAATTTTGAACATGCATAGAAAAAGGATCAATCTTTGCCGGGATTTTGTCGAAATATTAAAAATTTTATTAGTAAGAAAAGTAGGAAATATAATTTTAATAAAATCAGCAAAACGCTATGTCCCGTCAAAGTAAGACGTTCTATATGTGTTTCAGTGCAATCACAATGCAATTTCAATTCCCAGATATTATTTAATTTTTTTTTTTGTAATTGGAATTTTTTTGGCTGATAAGCGCGACCGAGGCTTGAAAGAAACAACTCATGGGGAGTAGTAAATGGTCGGAGCTATTTTGCAGATCGATGCGGAGACAATTTTGGGTCGAACACTTGCCTGCCATGCGATGCACAGAGCTGGAACTCGCTAGCTGTGGAACGCTCTTATGGGAATATTTGGTTGTCGCTCAAAGATTATGTATTTTCTTAATTTGGTGAGCATTTAGTATTTTTGGAAAATCAAAGAATTTTTTTGTATGAAAATATTGGGTGAATTTGATAGACAGTTAAATACCACCCTTAGTCAATTAGAGGACTCTCCCGCATGACAAATTATGTGACAGATTTCATGATTTAGGAAGAAAAATAATTTTTTACTTAGAAATTCTCAACACATTTTTCCTTAGTTCTTTCTATCAGTTTTCTTAACCGATTCAAAATAACAACTATTTTCGTCAAAGTACAATTAAGTTTGTAAAAATACAAAATTAAATTATAGATATTTTCATATAGGTACTTACCTATCTATTGAAAAAATAATGTTCAAGATGTTGTTTATTATTAAAAATTTTATATTTAAGGCTCCTCTACTCAAACGGGTATAGGGAATTTTAATGTTAATGCGCGCCACGCTAAAAAGCAAACGGTTCGATTTTTTGGGGTGAGGTTTGCGTTATTTCAAAATATGATCCTTTATCTACATATACATCACGTAGTTTTGAAATATCTAGTATAAGCAAGGCACAATTACAGTTTATTTATTGGTATGATTTAGCTAAAATTGAGTTCGACTTTTATTTGACAATATCTTTGGAACTACAAACTTTTCCATTAAAAGCCGTGATCAAATTGTAGATAATAGTTTCAGGAAAGCAACTAAAAAAAATATGTAAAAATATTAATTACCGCACCCAATTATGGATAGGCATGGATGGGCAAATTTTTGCACCGTAAACAAGTAAAACTGAATGCAACTCCAAATAAATCAATAACCGCAAACTTATTACTTTTGTAGTACTTTTGTTTGACCGATCCGCAATTTGCATATATACGTCGAAAACGCTCAAAGTTGCCATCGGGTAAGGAAGACTCTTAAGTTTTTCTAATTATGTTTGATAATTTTTGATACATAATTTTGTCACACCTTTATTACTACAGCGATAAGGCATTTTAACTTTGTTGCTGAAACCATACTTATTGCTTAATAGCCGTAATGTAGCGAAATGTACTGAACCATTCCAGTTATACTGAGAAAGATTTAAAAATCTACTTTGAAGAATTCTGACTAATCTACAACCTGAAGTAAATTAATTACTAATTAAGATTCTAACGATTAGCGATGATAGGGAAAGTGATGAATACTTACTTAAGATGATTTGACCGCTTCTGCAGACAATTTGTCTTCTACTCTCATTATTTTCTGCTATGTCTTTACTTCGAAAACAAGTCACGATGAACGCCGCTAAAATTACCAACACCAACACAACGGCAATAATCGCTATTACAAACGTTGGTTCCATTTCATGTGAAACACATGTATATACTACATATGGATGAAACATATGATTAAACAATTTTATGAAATATACCTAACATGACGACGAGGTACCGCGTGAGATAACAGAGAGATAAGCCTTCGAGATAAAACCAATAAATATGGCAATGTATTAATCATTTAAGCTTACTGACTTACGACCGTTATTAAAAGCTTATCACATATACAGTTGGCACGCTTGTTTTTCTATTAAAAAGTAATTAATTGATTATAAATAGTACGTCAAACTTGCGAAATGTCGGCTAACATTAAAGTTACCTACCAGTATTATCTTGACTTTTTCTGAATTTCCTATTCTTGAAGTGACACACAAGTAGAGCCAATGCAAATAACAATAGGATAACCACCAGCGATATTATTTCTACAGGTATTGCCATTTTTACACTGAAATATATTTATACACATAGAGATCTAAGTTTGACGCAACGAAGATAAGATAATAGATTTAATTATATCCCTATATTACTCGGGCCACAACACTTAATAGATACTTAAAATTTTTCTCGAAGATTTTCTAAATGAAAGCAAAACTCGAAGACAATTCAATCAGTTACAACATTGTTTAGGCAAATATGAAGACCGTATCTGTTATCAAGTACATGTTTATTAATTTTCTTTTAATTTCTTCTAAATCGATAACATAGCTTTAATGCTTTAAGAGTCAAATTAATCAAGTAGGATTAAAAATTATCTTACCTACATTATGTACCTACTTGGTCAACAATGGTTTTAAATAATACATTAACATTATGGATTTGCTGATATTGCTGAATCAACTAGTTTTCACCCGGGGGCTCCGCCATTCGTTACACTTCTACACTGAACTAGCACCTGCACAAAAAATAATTGAGAATAAAAAAATTTCTTTGACTGATCTAGTTAATATGTCAGAATCTTAGTTGTAAAGAAATGAAATTTATCTTGATGACAGTAAGTCTCCTAATAATTATTAACTAATCCTCAACGTAGATTGCTGATAATTATTTTAAACACAAGCTACTCACCATTAGCAGACCCGTACAGACGTTTTATTTTGTTATTGATGGTCCTAAAAGTTTTTATCGAATAAAATATTGAAAATAACATAACCAAAATTGTTGACAAAGCGACAATTATATCAATACCCAACATTTTTGATAATGGCGACTGTTATCGTTAAACACTATTCAATCAGTACAGTGATAAGATAAACCTATGCATCAACATTTTTACCTAAATAATTGAGATAGTTCCGTAGAGACCAAGCCTTCGTTAGGACTTACTAGAACTATAATTTTATAAAGCATTTATGCCAAATATCGATAATAATTTTGTTGATCCGTTGGAGAAACCGGGAATTAAGGCATGCTAAATATTTAGAACTATACAGGGTGGGGTAATAGTGCGTCCGACTTCAATGGCTTGAGTTCTATGATGCGTAGAAATTTGATTTAAAAACACCAATAAACTAAAAAGAAATGTCTATAATCGGAAATTATTTTTGAACATACAGGATGAGCCAAGACGATTATCCAAGGGCAAGTGGCATTTTTTTAAATAGAATGTTTTGTGTAAAAGAAATTTTTTTAGAGCTCTTTCTTAGACTCTTCACTCTAATATTATTGCTGACTATTGCCAAACCACTTGGATGTAGCGATTTTTTTTTTCAAATAATGGCATCTGCTGATGCATGTTAAAAAAATCACTACAGTCACAATCACAAATTTTAAGAAAAAGTTATGTAAGTACTAGTTAGGAAACATCTCTGAAATGTCTTTGAATCCTTTTCACTTTCTAAAATTTATACAGGATGGCAAAACATAGTTTTCCAATTTAGAACTTTTTGAATTTAATGTTTTCTATTTTTTCAAATAAAACAGCCTGTATATTTTTTAACAATATGATGTGGAAACTAAAAACAAACAATTTTTGTAGGTACACCCCTATGGCTACTTGTAACCATTTTCGATTTATCGCCCAATAATTACAAATTTAAGAATAAGCCTGAAAAATTCGATTGTTTTTTAAATAACTCGACAGATAAAATTGTAATAAGTGCACCAGATGTTTTGCCTATAAGAACAGCATAAGTTTTTTTAATAAGTTCACTTTATATTTATCTAATCATTTTTTGCTTTTTATATTATCCGACAAGCAATACACATTTATCGCAGTTACCTGTCGTCAGTTGTCATTTGTGTCAACTTTGAAATATTTGAAGTTTTTTGTCGAGTTATTTGGAAAGCGATCTAATTTTTTAGGATTATTCTTAAATTTTGTAATTATTGGTCGATAGATCGAAGATGGTTGCAAATAGTTCTAAATTGAAAAATTAAATTTAGCCACCCTGTATAATTTTTTTAAGGTAAAAACGATTCAAAGACATTACACAGATGTTTTCTAACTAGTCTTTACATAATTATTTCTTAGAACTCGTAATTGTGACTGTAGTAATTTTTTTAACATGCATCTGCAGATGCCATTATTTGAACAAAAAAAATCGTTACTTCCAAGTGGTTTGGAAATAGTCAGTAATAATATTGGAGTAATAAGAGTCTAGAAAAAGGCTCCGAAAAATCTTTTTTTACATACAATATTCTATTTAAAAAATTGTCGCTTGCTCTTGTATAATTGTCTTGGCTCATCCTGTATGTTCAGAGATAATTTCCCGTTATAGATTTTTTTTCCTAGTTTATTTGTGTTTTTAAATCAAGTTTCTAGCTATTGTAGAACTCAAGACATCAAAGTCGGACGCACTATTGCCCCACCCTGTATAAGTAGCAACGATATATTTATTTAGCCTGATGTAGGGAATTATTCTCTCACAAGCGTAATTTTTTGTCATTAAGACGTTTATTTTAAAATTTAAAAAAACGCATTTTAAATAAGCAAAAGTGACACTTGGCTTTTAAGCTCCGTCCAATCCAATAGTAGTTGCCTGGAACAGGAGGCTGAATTCCAACACAATAGCCAGTCAACAACATCATTGGAATGTTACCGGTAGGGTTTACTGACTATTCCAGGTAACTTGGTAACTTCGGATGGGCGGAGCTTAGAAGCAAAACAGCTAAAACGCAATTTTTTTTATTTATTTAAAAATAAACTGCTTGATATAGAGAATACAAAGTTTTACGCTTGTGTGGAGAATAATTCGCTACTTTAGGCTAAATAAAAATATCAGTAGGTACGTTACGGTTTAAAAAAATAGACAACGTTGCTACAGGCTAATGGCGGGCTCTATTTTATAAAAAAATATGCTCTAATATGCTCTTAAGTTAGTTATTTAATCAGCAATTGTTAATTGTGTTTTAAGTCTAGTAATTTAGACATGAGAAGCTTGGGGATCAGACTTTGACTAACCCTGTATACTTTCCGCCACTTTCATCTTATCGAAATAAAATAGGAATACTATTTCATAGTAAAAAGGTTGCAAGTTATCAGAATCTGATATTTTTAAGTCAAAAGTCTACATACAAGGAAGTTAAAGAAGCATTTTTTCCAATATTTGCTTTAACTTCGCAGATTTCATCATTGCTTTTTCAATAGTTTTAGCATTATTTATACATGTATAAAATCTGGAACATTTGTAAAATAATTTTTGCAAATATCAAATTAGGAATTCTAGTATCTAAAGCGAGATCTACAGTAATCTACACTTACCTATTTGGCGCTCCTGCAGTGTCGCCTGGAAAACTCTCCTTTTGTACTGCAAATATTTCTTTATTCCGAGCACCAAAGTGATCAAAACCACAATAACAATTATGAAACCAATTTGATCTTCGTGATCGACCATTTTTCTTCTGTACCATAAAAATCATTTCAAATTCGACCATTCGCTATAAGATTTCACCAACAACTAGCTACATACATATTTACCATTTGTAAATATCGCAGATAAGATAGAACTTAACAATGGCAACATGTCTTAACTACCATCAACGTAGTGGAATTGCAATAATTTATGTCAAACTTTATCTACGTAGCGTGACAAAAATTAATTCAAATGAAAATTTAAAAAAATAGAACCAAGATGTTTTAAATTGCAAGTACCTGGAAAGCAGTTTACTAACAATCTGATTTCTTAGGATTATTCTTGAATTTGGTAATTATTGGTCGATACATCGAAAATCGTTACAATAGCCATATGGGTGTACATACAAAAAAAATTTGATTTTTGTTTCTACATTATATCGTTAAAAAATATACAGGGTAATCTATTTGAAAAAATTGAGAAAATTAAATTCAAAAAGTTCTAAATTGAAATATTAAGTTTAGCCACCCTGTATAATACTTCAAAAGTAAAAACGATTTAAAGACATCCACAGATGTTTTCTAACTAGTCTTTACATAATTTTTTTTAGATCTCGTAATTCTGACTGCTGTAGTGATTTTTTTAACATGCATCTACAGATGCCTTTATTTGAACAAAAAAAATCGCTACATCCAAGAGGTTTGGAAATAGTGAGTAATAATATTGGAGTGAAAAGAGTCGAGGAAAAGGCTCCAAAAATCATATTTTACTTATACACAGCATTCTATTTAAAAAAATGTTGCCCTTGTATAATTATCTTGGGTCACTCGGTATGTTCAAAAATAATTTGCGTTTATACACTTTTTTCTCTAGTTTATTTGTGTTTTTAAATCAAATTTCTACCTATCATAGAACTCGAGCTTTTGAAGTCGGATGCACTATTGCCCCATCCTGTATAATAAAATCAAAAATGTTTTTTTTTTTTTAAAACAATAGACATCCTCTATTGCTTATATTTTACTTTATTTACTGATGTAAACCGCGTTACAATACAATGAAAACTTTTGAAGATATTTGAAAACGCGTCGAACGCAATTTTTATGCATAGTTATTAATAAATAGATAAAACCATGAAAACTCAATAAGTCATTAATTTATTAATAGTGTTCAGGACCTCAACTGCATTCAACTACAGTTTGTAAAGCAAGAAAGCAAATTAGCAACTAATAAGTACTAACAAGAATTCGAACTGGGAGAAGAAAAAGGTATTCATTGCATTCGGAGTAGGACCTACTTGTTGTAAACGACAAAGAATACCCACAGGAGGAAGTGTGCATGCTTCAGATGACATATTAGTTGAAATAGTTTTACGTAAGTTTTATACTAAATTATACCACAAAGCACACAAACACACCTTTCAGTTATAGCAATGTCCATATGAAATACTATAATTATTTGGAATCAATCTATGGAAAACGATAAGATATTTGTGTTAAATTTACAGTGTCGCGGTCGGGACGCCATAATGTGCTTTTTCAGAAATTTTTTATTATTTTTCTTATTATTATTATGTTCATAATACCGCCAGGTATACGTTCCTGTTGTTAAAAATTTAAAATTTGTAGTTGAAGTTTCCCTAATTGTGTTATTAAGGAATTCGCGGGATTTTGACGAATTTATGACACGACTGCTTTATTGAAGCAGTCGAATTTCATGACAAAGACCGCCTAAACGGCTCTGTTATTTATGACTTAAAGGCGGTACCTACTCAAAGATCTTTGCAGTACAGAGACCATCATAAAATCTAATGTGGTTGACCGCAAAGCTGGGACCACAAAAGTGTCATGCTGTTAATCAAAAAATCTCCCGAAGGCTGAAATTTAAAAATTTATGTAATTCAATAACGGTTTGATATAAAAATATTTCAATTAATCGTTGTCAATCTTAGAGGTCGTGCATGAGCTTGAAGAAAATCAAAGAGATGAAGTGAATATTTCGATATGAAATCGTGATTGAAAGTGAAAACTCACACCGTTTAAAAAAAGAAAAAAACGATAATGTTATCTTGTAGTGCATTAATTATAGTTTATTTCTGTCAAATTTCAAATTTTTAACTCTATTAGAAATACGCAATTTGGCACCGGCGGTTCTCGTTGTAACACCCGATATGCAGAAATACCACTATTATAAAAATATTTTTACTGATTAGAGCTTACCTCGCTAGGACGGTCGCCGTAAACCACTCTGTATAAATGATATGCCATCTCACTCTTACATAATTAATATATTACTTCCACCATTTTCTCGTGCAGCTTTACAATCTCAGAGTAGCAACTGCTAAGCTATAACGCATATTGTCGCACTACTTCCATAATTTTTTTCCTCTTTGAATGGCTTGATATTAGAAAACTTTATTTATTTTGAAAACAAAACATTACCAAAATTGGGAATTTTTAGGAGAAATTTCCGCTTGCATAACCTTCACCATAGATATGATCAACTAAATATTTCCGAGGTACCAGTTACAAAGAGGTAAATGTTACAGAAAATTACTTCTAAAAATATCTTTACAAACACCATAAAAATGATATTTTCTTAGATATTTTATACAATGCATAATCATTTATCATAATTTTGAGTGGTTGTATACAGGATGTTTCCTATAAACGTCTCAAGGCTCACTTTTTTTTCAAATAGAAACATATTTTTTAATACTAAGGACCGGTTTTACAAAAGGAGTATATACCACGTATAACGCTATTCCGGAATGACTGGTGATAAAGAGCTGTTTACATACCAGTAGGAAGAGATGAGGGGTTTGGAGTCACTCCTCCTTCTATTATATATTGCGTTGCCAACCTACTCAGTTTACTCAACTTACTATTTTTCATGTTCTAAACAACTTTAAACAAATTCTAAATTACTTTAAACAACTTCTAAACAACTTTAAACGAAACTGTTTAGAACATATGGTTAAAGTTGTTTAGAACCTGTTGTTTAGAACATGAAAAATAGTAAGTTTTGCAAACTGAGTAGGTAAGCAACCCAATATACAATGGGAAGAAGAGAAGTGAGCCCAAACCCCTCATCTTTCCCTACTCATATCTTCGATTTACAGTTTATACCTGCGTTTATCCTGCCCGGCTTTTGTAAAAGCGCATTTATCTCAAGTTATTCCAGAATAAGTTTATACCTGGAATAACGTTCTTTTGTAAAACTGGTTTTTATTTTGATAAAGTATTTTTTCTGAATGCAATTATTCACATTATTACACAAAATTCAACTTTTTGGACATCATTGAAATCAGAAAAAAATACTTTAACAAACCAAAGTATCAAAAAAATTCTTTTCTTTTTCCTAACAATGTTGAGAATTACTTGACATTAAAGTTGATATGTAACAACAACCTAATTGGGACCACTTTGCAGTCCTTAAAGAATGATTTTGCCCATTAGCACGTCTAGGTATACCTAAAATAGCTTTTTGCTTCAAAATTGTGATGTGAATATTATCTACTTGCTGGATTGCTTGAGATAAGCTCATTAGATTTAAGCATCTTGAAACGCAAAGAGAGGCTTTAATTTTATTTAAATATTGAATAACACTTACCTTTTTTAGGCTAACTGGCATCATCTATAAAGTAGTCAATACATTAAACATGAAAAACCCGTTAGGATTAAAGGAATCGTGGCAGGAGATTGCCTTCATTACATTATGTTATTAAACGGACGTAATTTATTCAACATCCATATCTACAATTGTTAAAAAAATGTATTGAAGCGAAATACAAACGCACTTAAGTTTCCATAGAGATTAAGATCTTATCTTACTATTTGGTGCTAGTGACGCAAAGAGATTGAATAATGAATAACACAATGACATTAACATTTATTTAGGTATTGGTAGCTTAAATTCAAAATCTTACCATCCTTATCGCGATTTCGTCTATGATAGTTCCGACAGGAACACATGATGTGCAAAAAGAAGAGGGCCACACATAATGAAAAGAATACTATTTCGAAAAGCATAATAATCACTGCTGCTTCACCGGTGCCGTTTCAACAATTAACAAGTTGGTCGCAATCAGTTTTATTAAAAATCAACAACACCGGCGATATCCGTATCTACCTCATTTATTTTGTGATTTATCACCTGTTTGCTCGCTGTAAAGATTTAAACAGCGGACTTTGTAACTTTTGCTTTGCCGAATTTAGGGTTTAAGAGCACCCATTGTAGTCATAAGAATGTACAGCTTGGAGAATATGTTTTGTCGTGTCGGGCGGCATTGGGGGCCGCACAACTAGATTGGGCGACTGTAAACTACCTGCCGAAAAATCATTTGTTGCAACGAGACGGCTTATTTTCAAGAATTGAAAATGCTGCAGTCATTACACTTACCCATAATCCTAATACACGGCCCGCAATGCCGCCCGATACGACAAAACATTTTCTCCAAGCTGTACATGAAATTAAAAAATTTGACATAATTTATTTTTTGGAAAGACAAATTCTTCTATGAATTATAAATAAACATGTATTATGTTAACTTTAGCTGTACCTACATATGCCTCAAAGATCAAAAAAAGTTGTGTAAGTTAATAAAAGCAATAACTAGAAACTAATAACATTATCTATAGAATGTTCTTGTCGAAATTAGCATATGGGTTGATAATATCCAATGCTCGGGAGTATTGTAACACTAGCCATAAAATGTTTGATACCGTATTTATAGAGTAGGTAAATTTTCAGTGATGTAGATAAGCATCGCATTAGCATGAAATAATTAGGCAATGTTATAATACTTGTTCGGTACCCTCACTTATTTAGATAGTTTAGTTTTTTCTTTTATCGTTAGTTTGTTGTTTAAATTAGTTTAGTGTATTATACATGCAAATAGTTTAGTTGCATGCTCGCGATCGCGTTTAAATTTCCCCCAGAGTGGACCCACGTGACGTGGTAAAAGGTGGTGGTCAGGAAGCATCCATCTTGCACTTCCCGTCCACCCTTAGCACAAGTCACATTTTAGTCATTTTACACTTCTCTTACAACCCTTGCAAGCAACAGTCAGTCATATAGTCGAGTTGGTCAAAGGTTTTCTAATTTGTGCGAAACCTCCCACGGTTTCAGAGCACCCCGTTTCCAAGCACCCAAAGCCGACTACACCACAACATTCGCCACTGTAAGGTAAGTTCAAACCCTAGTGGGAATTAATATTTTTCGTCGTTAAAAGCAGGTCTATTGACTCTGCCTGGAGACATGGTCGTAATTACGTATATATTACGAAACAATACTAGAAAAGTGTTATTAACATCATCTTAACGAATTAAGACATGTTATAGTAATTAGGAAAGTAGTGAGTAAAGTATACCCATCTAATTGAATTTGTCATCTAGCAGGTTCTGGAATAAACAAATCATGTCTGTGCGTTCGTCGGACACTTTGAAGTTGAGTTTTTGGAAATGATGGATGACGCTTGCTGCTTGCTGCGCTTAATAATCCAAGTCGATGAACTTTAATGAAACCAAAATGCTCCTATGCCAACTTTACCTACTTATGTTTGGTCGTTTCCAAATGCTTAAATGGTTTTAGAATTGTTTTGGTTTAATTTCTTGTGGGTGACTGCGCCGATAAGGTTTTTGCATGCATTGCCGACCTGCGAATTCGATTCTCCCGGCGCCTCCGCCATTTCGCCTGGTCCTGAGTGAGTGCTGCTGCTTGCAATCGAACCGAATCGTTGTCACGGTTTTGTTCTAGCTGAAGTTGATCTTGTCTCGATAGTCCTGTGTGATAGTTGCAGCGTATTGCTGCAACTCCATTTGTAAAAAACGACAAAGCCATTTTAATAAAATTTAGTAGACACATAAATGCCATAGTTCTACACCGACTGAACAAATTTTAGGATAAAAAATGCATTGTTGTTATTGTTATGTAAAAATAAACAATTTTTACAAAAAGCTCTCAAACGGTAAGTTAGTTGACGTGCATTATAGAGGTGAAAAAATGAACTCTAACAAATAGTTTTCTTGGTCCTTAGATGCATTAAAAAATGGTCTTCGGCCAATTAAGTGCAACTGTGGCAAATGAAGGGTGGATGAAGACGCAAGTACTGCACCCATAGGTCTATGAGTACTCTCTTGTTTACAAAGAGCTTTCTGTTATGCTATTTTCCTCTTCGAAAGCTAAACTACTAAAGATGAGAGTAGATAAAGAAAGGGGATTTCTGGAACACCATCACAACTTTTGCGCATGCGCAAAGGTGTATATTATGTTGCATACTTCTAAGAGGATAAATATGTGAGATGTTTACATGTAAGTATATCATGTTGCATACCTCAATGTTTAAAAAATGGTGATATCAAAATGACGAAATTGAAATAGCGCCATCAAAATAGTGATATTAAAGTGGTGTAATGCCGTAAAGTTTTTTGTTTTTAGAGGTTTTAAAGGAGAACATTTTTTGAAGATAACGAGATGACAACAAATCTTAAGAGGAACGTCTCCGTCTTTTTCATGTGGTTTTTTCTCACTGTATGCATTTTGACGTGCCGAGATTAGTGCTCTCATTTTAGATCACTGCATAAAAGGAAATGGAATGAATCAAGTGCAAGTAAATAACCCAGTTAATTTAATGGAATGACGTCGCGGGCATGCATTGAGTACGCAGCTGGTCCACAGTAATACGCTCCGCCTTAATCCAGGGTTGGCTTGACACCAGGTTGCTATTTTACACATCGTTACTTCATACTGAATAAACGTATTAATACAGGCCTGGTTTTCGACCGCCAGTATGATGACTCAAGTCAACATTCATAATGTTTGACGCGAGATCATTTTCAATATTTTGCAGAGTAATTGCAATACATTATTTCGCGCAGCCGTAAAGTGAGGCAGATGGGTATAATCCATTTTATGAGTGTCGAACAGAGAACGACAATAAGCACCAAATTTGTGTTTTCAAATTTGCAAAAGCAACACGCATATTTTTAGTGATATAATTAACCTTTTGTTTAGAATATTCAATAGCGAATGGGGGATGAAGAGGCTTACAGCAAACTGAAGTCAAATTGGACCATTTATTTAATGTTAAAGTAAACATTTGTATTTTGTTCATATTAACGTGCATGTTAACTTTCTCCAAAGCATCATCCCCCGGAGTCTCTATCGTGACGTATCAGATCTTAAAAACAAAAGTTAGATATTTTTTACCTGTACGGAGCGATTTTGGAAATACGAAATACATTTTCTCTCTTTTCAATACGTGCCCCTGCTAATACAAAAACTCACGTCAATGCATTTTGCTGACGTTCTACAATCACAGTTGATAAAGCGGAGACGTTCCTCTTAAAGCTATTAGATTTGATAAGATCATTTATCTGTTATATCGAACTTAGTTTTTTTGAACAATAGCATTTCTAATTTCATGTAGTTTTGAAGCATAAATTTGATTAAAAATTATAAGATTTGGCACGCAATAGAATATCTGAAGTTAAATCTTTATTGTCATAATAATTAGTTGACATTGTTATGTATGTCGCTGACGACTGCGGCCACGTAGGTAGCAACAACCGGGTCGGTAAGACACCTACTACAAAGTTTGTGTTTGTATAGATATCCATCTGATGATTTTTGATCAAAATTGATTAAAACCCTTCAACCTTTCTCATTTTACATGGTCAATACTTCTAACCTGTGTTTTTCACATTCTAGTGCTAAGAGGAGGAGCAGATTGTCTTTTTGAGCATTGTAAAAAAGTTTTGTTTTTTTAGAAATACCTATTCATTATTATTTGCTGCTTTTTGTCTCAAGCGAAGACTTTGCTTAAGACTTAAAAGCAGCAAATAATAGCAAAGAACAGTCAGAAACAGTACTACCGACTACTGCAGTATGATGAAAATGGGTAGTTGCTCGGGTAGTTGTTTTGACGACCCGGCCGAGCACTACTTAGTTGCTTAGTTGACTACTGGTCGCAATCATCAGCGACTGGCGAATATAATGGAAACCAGCCTTAATTAAGTAGCATCTCATCGTTGGATATGAATTAGTTTTCATACCAGTTCAAAATCAATTGCCGCGATCAAGATAAGATTGAGTTGTGAGTTTGAGTGAAATAAACTTTTATCACCTTATCGATAATCACGTATGATTTTCTCTGAGAAGGGAACCAACCACATTTCTGAAATATTTTTCTAAACACGGTAGTGATGGAAGCCTGGGAAGGTGGAATCATATTAGCGACAGTTCTGGTACTTTTACTCAAGCTCACAAAACTTTGTCAAAAAGGTAAGATTACCTACTAACAATTATTTCCTACCTAACTTAATAGTTGCAGCAAGAACTAAAACTGAAAACCAAGAAGAAGTTAGACGAGATTCTGATGTCGATGATATTACTCAACAGCTGCCTAGTGTATATCTAGTAGAAGATGATTTCTTTATAATAGGTAAAGAATGCTTAATATTATTTTCTACTTACTCGTGGCCACAAAAATGTTATTGTTTCTTAAAAAAAGTAAAATTATTTGGAATACAAGTTTGACCAAGTACGGAATAAAATATTACAAACTAATATCGTTTATGGTCAGTAGAATAACACTAAAAGTTGTCTACTGCGTCGGTCATTATTTTTAGGAGCGGTTCATATTTGCCTTTATCTGTGTTTTCTACAATAAATTAAAAGATTAAATCAAAACCGGTTCTCGCGCCATCTTTTAGAATTGAAAAAAATCATCCAGGACACCGCGCCACTTTTGTAAACCGTCTGAATTTGGTGTATTCATCTGACTTCATAATTCAAAGGACTATTCATAAAAAATATTACTAGTAAAAATAGTAAATATGGTAAAAGTACGGAAATGAAGGTAGTAAACTAAAGTAGAAAGTAATCTAAGGATTTGACATGAGGAACTCAAAGAAATAATCTTCTTCTTAAAAGAAAAATGTTCATAGTGTTAAAAACACGAAAGTAAGGAAAGATAGAGGGTTTGAGCCCCTCCTCCTGTCAACACTATTGTATATTGCGTTGCAAACAACCAGAGCAAATTAAAGTATAATAAAATATGTTGGAAAGTAGTAATAATATTGTAAATACACAAAAACTCGAAAAGAAAAAAAACATTGGTTCACACACTTGCGTCAATTTTTTTAAACCTCTTGTTTCTTGATCTCTAGCTGATTACTCACTAACTCATTCTCCTATTCTTCTACTCAAAATTGACCAGAGTCTGTTTCTACTTGACAATGACTTTTAAAACAATTTCTTTGCCATAAAATCTGATTTTTAACAATACCAGTCTGATTAAGACAAACCATCATTTAACATGCTATCCTCGTCGACTTCCTCAAAATGTTAGACTTATCTTTCATTTCTCAAATGGACCACTACTTGTTACATCTACAGTGTTTAATTTAAATTTGACTGTTACGTAATTCTAGCAAAATCTGTAAGGTGACACCCAAAATAAATAAAATTTGCAAAACAAGTGCCACTCTTTTTAGCCATAGCTTCTTCGCCACTGCCTATTTTACAAATACAGAAATATTTTTGGAACAAAATATTGCCTTTGCAAAATTGAGGTTCGTCGCCTGGCTTCTGAAATATTTGCGTTCAAAATAGGTTAGGCATCTATTTTCCAAAATCGAGGTGTTTTGACTTTTGACCATTGAAGTCAAACTTTCCTCCAAACCGTTGTCCAAATGAGAATTTCATGAAAATAACTTTTTGTCCCAAATTGAATGCAAAATTCAAGAATGTCACAAAATTTTGAAAGTTTCCAATAGCGTCAAAGTGGGAAAAGAAAAAGTATACAACTTATTTCAGTAGTACCGTTGATTGAGATATATTGAGAAATATCTCAATCAACGGTAGTACTGTCCAAACCTTCTACGCCAGTATATGGAAATAACTAAAAAATTTAACAAAAATTCTAACATTTTTTAAACTTTGCTGTGTAATGTGTAACGAATCGAAACGGAACTATAAAGTTTTGCAACTCGATTAAAGGTCAGCATCATTGTGAAAATCGGAAAAATTTAAATTAAGCGATATCTCGACGAGAAAAATTGTAACATCGTTGCAAACTCGATAGAGTTTTCATTACAATATTCAAAATGCACAGCCAAATTTGCAAGAACTTATGAATTAGGCATAATAATTAATTATCATTAATAAACATTTTTTCATCTAACTTTCCAACAAAAATATTAACATGCTTGCAAAACTAGAATCAACTTGCTAAAATCGCCTTACAAGACTCTGTAAATTTGCAACTCTATTCAGTGACGGCATGGTTCATTTTTTATAATTTACAACAAAATCAAGAGTTATTTACGTAAAAACAATTCGAAACAAAAGTAACAATGTGTACATGTTAATAACTTTTGATTTTGTTGTAAATGATAAAAAATGGACCATGCCGTCATCAAATAGAGTTGCAAATTTACAGAGTCTCGTAAGGCGATTTGAGCAAGTTGATTCTAGTTTTGCAAGCATGTTAATATTTTTGCTGGAAAGTTAGATGAAAAAATGTTTATTAATTAATTATTATGCCTAATTCATAAGTTCCTGCAAATTTCGCTGTGTATTTTGAATATTGTAGTGAAAACTCTATCGAGTTCGCAACGATGTTACAATTTTTTTCGTTGAGATATCGCTTAATTTAAATTTTTCCGATTTTCACAATGATGCCGACCTTTAATCGAGTTGCAAAATTTTATAGTTCCGTTTCAATTCGTTACACATTTTACGGCAAAGTTTAAAAAATGTTAGAATTAATGTTAAATTTTTTACCTACTCACTGGCCTATTCGGCAAAATCGGTCATAAGGGTTAAAGTTACATCAAAAAAACAATTTTTAAAACTCAACTTTGAAAGCTTCTTTCTCTGTTATCAAGCGTTTTCGAGGGAAAAGTTTCTATATTTTTTGATTTTCTATCCGCTTCTCAGTTTGTCAACCTTATTCCGGGACATCTGTATGTGCTTAGAGAAATCTGTAGAATTAAAGATAGATGATATTAAAAAAATAATAATAATAAGGAATTTGCTTCTACCTTGACATCAGATGCTCAATTTTTTTTAACTTTCACTCACACAATTATGAATCTAGTTTTCTAAGCACTCTATTTTTATTTCAAAATTTGTGTTTCAATTGCAAGTAATAAATAAGTAATATAAAAAAGATTTTTCCGGAATAGCCCGAAGGGACCGTAGTTTTCCAAGTGCATTGAAATTTCCATTAAATTGTTCTCTAATTGGTCGAAACTGCTAAATTTTATTAGTTTTGACATAGTTATGATTATATTAGTTGAATTATTGTCATACAAATTTAATAATAATTTATTCGAGGGAACCTTCAAACCAAACAATCCCGTCCACGTGCGTTTCAGTTTCAGAATTTTAAATAACGGCCTCCGTCAGCTCTGTCACTCCGTGCCTACGACCTTACTATCCACTTTACACTGTTGTCAAATTTCTTGGGTTACAAAATAAAGGTAGACAACCAGTTATTCAAGTGTCTCAATTCTATTGAATCCATACAATGTTCAGTCTATCTGAAGCATAGCTAAAAAAATCAAACAAAATCTCGTTGGACATCCCATTGTTATTTAGGATTTAAATGCCACTGGTGCAGATTGAAATTGCAATAAAATAAATATGTGCTGTTCCAAATTTTAAAATTAAAAAAAACCTGACTGATAATAGATAACTGTTACTTTGTAATTAGTTATATTATGTTTAGTTTTTTGGTGTGGATAAAAATCAGCTGTGCTGATTCCATTTCCAGTTGTATTTTTGTTACATAAACAACCCTGACTTAATAAATTTTATTATTAATATTATGATAAGTCTTGAGATCGAGTATGGTCTAAAGCGCATTCTTCTTCGCATGAGTAGAGAATGATACATTCTGTGTTATGTGCTTACTTTATACTGTGTCAACTTCTCTGAAGGCTGGTTAATACCATAAAAAAATAAGAACTAACGTCTAAGGACTAAGGATTATTGTCTTATTGTTTAACTCTTAGGCCCAGTTGTACAATCACGAGTTAACCCAGAGTCAGCTGACTCTGGTTTAACTCGTGATTGTACAACTGGGCCTAAGAGTTAAACAATAAGACAATAATTTAAGACACGTATGGCAATAGTAGGTACACCAATATAACGTCAACTAACAATAGCGTCTAAAGTCTAAAGTTGAAATATTTCTTATCTTACCGCTCATGTCTAATTTTGAATATATTCATAAATATTCAGATCCATAATAAGTTCGCCATACCAATGCCGGACAGTTCTCCAGACGTTACTAATGAGAGCGGCAATTTCTGCTTTAACAGCACTCTTCTATCCTCTATTTTTGTCGTGGCCCTCTTTCAGGTTGGCCGTTGAGGACCACCACACATTGGGGTTAATTTGAGCATGGGCGGGTGTTGGGCAATAATGCAATAATATTACATGTCAAAAAAGTTACTTGTATTAAGTCGGTTAAGGTACAGCACAAAGAAAAACAATATTGAGTCAAACGATAAACAAATTAAACTGCAACAATAGGGAGAGAGACTTTGGCAATAGAGTTCACCATTTCGAGAGTAGCAGGTACGCACAACACTGAACCTGGAGGAGTAACAGCCTCCCACAATTTAACAGTAACGATTAATCTGATCTCATTCGATCTAATTCCCAAATCTGGGCGAGGTTGTAATATATATAAGAGCTACTTATGACGTATCTCTTAGTCAAGTGATTACGCCACAGCATCTCGTGCGCAAAACTCTAAGTGGAATTAAATACATTGTAGGCCAAAAATGCTAGTTGAAGTGCCCTAAGTATTCACTAGGCTATAAGAGCATGAAATTAGTTACAAAGTAACTAAAAAGTAAAATTCAGTCTTGGTCACAAAGACTTTAGGTACATAATATTTAGTGTTGTTCAGTGATCTATAACTTTAAGTAACAATAAAATGTAGTAGCTGAAAATCTGGACCACCACATTTTATTGGCAGTTTTACTTTTATTGTAGGAAATTTATCACATTGTTTTTTCATTCCAGATGAACCCGGAAGAGAGAGAAGGCAATCTGAAGATCGTATACCGCCACCTCCGCCATATTTTACCATCGCAAATGTATCGTCACCTCCACCATATGAACCGCCACCTTCCTACAATGAAATAGCATCAGAATCTCGAGAAATAAGCGTGTAAAAATTAATGAGTTAAAGAATGTATAATAATAATAGGGGTATAATAGGTAATAGGTGAAAAATAACAAAATATAATGCAATGAGATGCACCCAAAATGTGCGCTGGGTTCAATCACGCAGGGTAGTAGGTACCGAGTAGTGCTCTTACCGGCTAAAACCCCCCTGATAGGCCGGGGCGCTGGTGGCAGTGTCGTGTTTTGCAGAAGTGCGGATTAAATTCTCTAATGTAAAAATTTTATTTAGAAATCTTGTGCGAAAGGCAGGTTTCCAGTCTTCTGCGCATTGAATTTACCAGAGCTTGACAAAGATCATGACCGTCAAAAGCCCTCCAGATTTCCGTGGCGTGAGCCGTCAACTGCTCTACGTCCCGCCAGTCTTGAACCATTCGTGCCCAAAGGTTTTCAATGGAATTGAGATCTGGAGATTTTGGTGGCCATTCAATGCGCTGAATTTGGAGGTGAGCAGCAAACTATTCCTCCACGATTTGGGTTCTGTGGATCACATAAAACATCATCAAGATAAATAAATGCGGCCAATCTTTTTAAAGCGTGTAGGGCCTTATCGATAGCCCTCTGGTAGATGGATGGAGCATTGGCGTAGCCAAAAGGCATTCGGTTAAATTCAAAGTGCCCATCTGGAGTAATAAAGGCAGTGATGTATTTATCGTTTATCTGATTCTTTGAGTTCGACTTAATGGAATCCAGCTTTCATATCGAGAGTTGTGAAGAAATAGTAGGAACTCAAAGCATTACATTATCTAGATTTGTTATGTCATTTAGTTCTCAACTTATGGCCCTTTAGGGAAGGTACACATTTTGGCGCCCAACGTGGGGCCAATGTGCCATCGTAAACTAGAAAAAGTACAATTAGCAACTCTTTCCAATGTTAATTTGCTTTTGTTATTGATAGTAAAAACAAAAATTATATTTGTGTTATGGTATTTCTTTTTCATAATTCAGATAATTATTTTATTATCTCTCCTAGTAACTAACAAAACAAAACTTTTAAAAAATTATCAACGTTTTATTTATTTAAACAATTCAATATAAATAGGGTATCTAATTAAAGCAAATCCTCCTCTGAGCGGATATATTCCCCAATGTCTGCTTGATGAAAGCAAACTGACGACATAGGGTCAGCATGTTTACATTCAGCTGTTGACCGCGCTGCTACTCCAAAACCAAGAGGTAAGTCCGCCATACTGAACACTATCACACCCTGGTATTTTTCGGTGTTCTCACTGATCCTTCCAAGTCCCGCCTTCGAAATATGGTTGCCATACAAGAATTGTTGCTCTGCCGCTGGCTTTAACCAGATTTTGCACTAAAATAACACCATAACTGTATGATTAACACAGGAAACTATTATGTAATTACCTGTGCATATGGGGCTAAATAGTTGAGGGCCGTTATATGCAATCGAAACTTATTGGATTTTGTAAACTTGCCAAAACAGGTACCTAGCGAAATTAATTTGTCAGCAGGAATAGTTTCAGCAAGTTTTAAAATCCTTTCCGAGACATAGTAAACTCTGTCCTTCTGCTCTCGAAAACAGTAAAGTCCATCAGGTCGGTTGATCAGAATTTTCACATTCGGGCCGATACTGAAATCAGAAGAGCATTTTAGCCACAAAGCCACGCAAGGCATTCTCCTAATTTAATTTGTACAGCTGCAGGTAGTGCAAAACTACTCTGTGGGGAAAAGTAGATATAATTATGCTTTTGGAGCGCTAATGGATTACATACGACAAATATCAAAAATACATACTACTTGGCCAACTTCTCGAATAAAATTTTACATCTTTCTTCTGATAATCTCTTCATAGTTTATATTGTCGTCGGCAATCGCTGACACCAACACGTGCTTCTGACAAACAAACAGTATAACTAGAAGTGAGGTTAGATCCAGCAGGACAGGGTGAATTAACAAGGTTGGTACCACGGCCCAAGATAGCCGTTGGTACCACTTAACTACTTAGGCGCCCTATTTAACTTATCTACCTTAACATACACTACACCACAGAACCATTCAGCAGGAAAAGGTACAGTCGCCGTCATTGAAGAAGCCCAGGATGAAGTAAAATTCATTCTAACTTACGGTGTGTTAGAAGCTGTTTATAATTTAAAACTGAAATGTGCCGCTCTATTTCGACTAATCTTAGGTCACCTGTGCGGTTCTCAAACAAACTGTACCCCGTGGTTTAGCCTGGTTGCAAATGTAACGTAAGTTAGAATGAATTTTGCTTCACCCTGGGCTTCTTCAATGACGGCGACTGTACCTATATAGCGGAATTGCAGAAGTTGCCTGTTGCCTGATATTTTTAAGGAGGTTTAGCAAAATTTAAGAAAAGCTTAATATGTGGTCATTGTTTACTTTACCCACTCTTCAATTTTCAAAAAAACTAATTACACCAAAGCATTCCTCACCATGTATATCTCGTAGTCATTGGGCGTAATGCGTCATTTCAGGGAATGCCCGGCAATCGCTGTAATTAAGATCGTTAAACTCTCTGTTTTAGGGCAAGGAAAACACAGGGAAAGGTGAGGAGGATAAACAACACCAAATTCATAAATTGCCTATTCTCCTCACCTTTTCCTTGCCCTAAAACAGAGAGTTTAACGATCTTAATTACAGCGATTGCCGGGCATTACCTGAAATGACGCATTACGCCCAATGACTACGACATATACATTACGAAAATCAATATCTTTTTTTGTGCAAACCACTTCTATTTTTACTCTTATTTTCCTTGCCCTAGCACATCTACATCTATAAATTTTGTATAAAATTATTTATCGTTTGCACAACATTTTATTGCTCAAAATGGCATTATAATGATGTTTCACGATGGTTTCCAAAAAAAACACCGCGAAAAGTGGACATTGTAAACAATTACTTAATATGTTAAAAGTAGCAGAGCTAAAAGCAGCAAGACCTATGATTTAAGAAAGAGATCTTTAGATGTCTACCAGATACCAGATAGGAGAAAAAGTCTGGCAAAAAAACTACGTTTTGTCCTTGACCCAAGCTGCTAATTATTTTGCAGGAAAACTGCGTCCTGTTCAAAATTCTAAGAAAAATTTTGTTCGTTCTTGTTTGTTAAAAAGCAAAAAATAATCATAGCACAAACATAAAATAAATTTACTAAAAAAAACTTATGCTGTTTTTATAGACAAAACATCTGGAGCACTTATTACAATTTTATCTGTCGAGTTATTTGAAAAACAATCTAATTTTTTAGAATAATTCCTAAATTTTGTAATTATTAAGCGATAAATCGAAAATGGTTACAAATAGCCATAGGGGCTTACATACAAAAAATTTTTGGTTATAGTTTCTACATTATATCGTTAAAAATATACAGGATGTTCCATTTGAAAAAATGGAGAATATTAAATTCAAAAAGTTCTAAATAGAAAAATTAAATTTAGCCACCTTGTATAATTTTTCAAAGGTAAAAACAATTCAAAGACATCCCACAAATGTTTCCTAACTAGTAGGACTTACATAATTTTTTTTTAGAACTCATAATTGTGACTGTAGTGATTTTTTTAACATGCAGCTGCAGGTGTCATTATTTGAACAAGAAAAAATCGCTACATCCAAGTGGTTAGGAAATAGTCAGTAATAATATTGGAGTGAAGAGTCTAGAAAAAGGCTCCAACAAATCTTCTTTTACACACAACATTCCATTTAAAAAAATGTAACTTGCCCTGTATGATCGTCTTGGCTCACCCTGTAGGTTCAAAAATAATTTCTGGTTATAGACTTCTTTCTCTAGTTTCTTTGTGTTTTTAAATTAAATTTCTACCCATCCTAGAACTCAAGCTATAGAAGTCAGACGCACTACTGCCCCATCCTGTATATCCAAATTGCTGATCGGTCAAACAAAAATAATCAGAGCTCAAACTTCCACGCAAAGTAATAAGTTTGCGGTTATTGATTTGTTTGGAGTTGCATTAAGTTTCGCAAAAATTTGCCAATCGTCTATCCATGATTGGGGGTGCATTAATTCATATTATTTAGAGCCGGTTTTACGAAAGGAGAATATGCCAGGTATAACGCTATTCCGGAATAACTCGGGATAAATGCGCTTTTACGAAAATCGAATCGGATAAATCCAGGTATAAACTGTGGGCCGAGGATATGTAAACCGGCCCTTATTCTGGAATAGTTATTCCAATGCTTATCCGACTTTCGTAAAACTGGCCCTTAATAGACAATCTATTAGTGCAAGTGCCACATAGGATTGACCATAATTTACGAACCAATGTTAGTTTTAATGTTGGACCAACGGTTCGACGCAATTTGAAGTGCAGTACTCACCAAGCAACAATTGTTTCAAATGTTGATCGATGAGTACTGCAGTTTACAGCCAACTCTGGACACATAATCTGAAGCCAGTTTTAAATGATGCTTGCCAGCAAACTTTTCTGTACTTTCTCAGATGTACAAAGTAAAAATGTTCACTGTTTTGGCTCCAGGGCTGCAAACCATGAGAATAAATGATGAATATGACAACAAGTAACATACTTATAATTGAAACAAATTATCTTAAGAAGATATAATATGTAACTTTAAAGGACATAAAAAATACATTTTTTAAATACATAAAATACTTTAAATTGTACCATACAGTCTTGGCATTCTCAACCATATAAAATTAATGTTAGTACTAGAATAATAATATGGTAAAATCATAAGAACAAATCTTTAATAGTAACGTAATTATCAACAAGTATTTACGCATAAGCACTTTTATCACAATCTGAAATACAATAATGTACATTATCAGGATTAGTGCCATTGAAGACGGTAATCCTCACAAACCTAACTCAAATAAATCCTGATCATTTTCCCAGTAGTAGCATAACATCAACTTTCAGACTAATCGAACAAGAACTGCATGAAATGCCACTTGTAGGTTGTAATAGCCCAACATTACAATTATTATAAAAATAAGTAAATTTGTTCGTTGACTTTATAGAGAAGTATTCAAGAATCATCAAAAACAGAAGCAAAAAAAGATGGAAGTAACCTAATCTTTTAAACCTAGAGATTCTTCACACAACAGACTTAAAAATTATAAAAAAAAAATCACAACATATTAACGTTTAATAGTGAGGATTATATGGGGCCTGTTTGGAGTAACCTTCTTTCACTGGTAAGGGTTGTATGTTTGGTTGAGCCACAGCTTCTGAGTAAGAGGGAGGTTGTGCAGCATAGTCGCCAGTCGGATAAGGGGCACTACTAGCAGGTGGATAAGGCGCTCCAGTTCCTGGATAAGAAGGACCTGCTGGAGGGTAAGTTGCTCCTAAAATTTCAAAAATCAGTTTTCAACACTTACAAATACAGGAACAAATCGAGTAAACCAAATAAAACAAGGTTATTATGCTAAAACGTACAGTTAAAAAGAAAAGGGAACGGAAACAAAGAAAGGGTAACATCAACATACCCATCGGTGGTGCATAGTACACTGGAACTATTAAAAAAGATTGTTAGTAACGCAATGACCAATATTAGAAAAGATTGTTTAATAATTTACTAATATAACGACTTCTGATTATAATTTAGCATACCTGGTGCTGGATAGGGAGTATGAGTTGGGTAAGGCGGTTGGTGGGCTGCGAATCCCGGGGCGGGAGCTCCTGCATGCGGCGTTGGATGTCGAGGTTCAACTGGATATGGTGGAACTACCACAGGAGATGCTGAAATTGGTTGAGATGATATATTAACGGTGGGGCCAACTGAAAGCAAATTACGGTTAAATTTTTCAAATTCTCGTCAAGCACTGCAAACCTCAACACTTACATCCGTACACGGTCCCTTCTCGTTTCTTCTTGCAGCACCAGCCGCAAATCGAAAATAAGATGAAAAATATCACGCATAGTACTATAGGAACGAAGATATCCATTCTATTGTCGTTAAAATGAACGGTGTAACATTTAAATTGAAGTGCAATTTTTGAGACTAATTACACAACGTTATCACGTCCAAAGTGTTCAAAACAAATGATTCATTGGTTGACCAAGACCAAGTCCACGTTGGTATTGGCCGATTTCGGTTGAAATCACCCCATAAACGTTTTAGTTTCGATGGGAATGTTTTAAGTGGATACACAATAAGCAAATTAATAATAATCAATTTACTTCGCTACAAACTAACAATTCTCGGCTAGACGAATGACACTGATGACAGCTCCGTCAACTGTCAGTGTCAGTGAGCGCCAGCCAGCATTGCCAATATACAAACCAAGGAAAAAGTTTATAATTATTGAACTCACGTTAAATTTGTTCAATTAAAAAATATGTTGTTAATTCCGCAAAAATTGTTCTTCTGCCGTTTGATACCTGAAGAGTGGTTTTAAGGAATTATTGCTTTTAAGTTTTTTGTAGCCGTGGCCTCGGGCGCGGCTACGACATAACAAAACAAAAATCCCTATGACGTAAACAAGATGGTAACAAAAACAAAATAAAGAACCAAGAAATTAGTGAAAGGTCAGTGAAAGTAAACAAACACAGTAAAGTAATCCGGATGTTGAAAGTTTAGTACTTTTGCAAGTATGGGTTGCAGTAATCAGTAAATCGTTAATGATTCGGCAGTTTGTCAAGCTTTTCTCAACAAATTTTCGAAAAATTCAAGCTAAAACCAAAATGCCTCAAGTTCGCTTTTTTCCTAACCTAACACCGGACTACAGTGATGGAAGTGAGGCTATGCCGGAAGAGTTCTTGACCAAATTCGTTGTTGAAATCGAGAAGGACATAGCACGCTCTTTGAAACCTACTGAAGAAAATGCAGATGACGGCTTGTACCTAGGAACAGCCGGCATTTCATACATGTACTACCACCTACAAAAAGTACCGGCTCTCAGTCAACATAAAAGTGCATTTTTGAGTAGAGCTGCCGAATATTTGTTGCCAACGATTGAATTCATTCACAAAACCAAGGTGGATCGCAAAGATGTGCCCTCTTTTATTCTCGGAAACTGTGGAGTTTACGCACTGGCGTCCGTTCTTTTCTTGGCGATGGGCGACAAAACCGAAAGTGACAAATACCGAATTAAGTATTATGATGCCGCCGCTATTTGTAAAGAGAAGAAGTTTCTCACTTGTGGTTCAGATGAACTGTTTGTGGGCAGAGCAGGTAATTTAAAGAGTACTTTTCGGTGGTGTCATGTAAATTAATTGCAGTTTTCTGCAATAATAATGTTAAACGCATGACGTCACTTTTATAGTATTTGTTTACTTAATTAAAACGCTTGGCTAATTACTGAATGTAGTAAGTACATGCAGTATTTTCCAATGTATCAAAATCTGAACTTGTTCTTCACTGAAGTGTCGTTATCAAATGGGATTAACGTGGGAAATACAATACAATTTGCTTAATATTAATGCAAATGAACAGTTGTTACATTAACATTAAATCGATTCGGGGATCATTGTTAAGAAAACTGTAATAATTTGATACTAAAGCATTTAGATTTTGTTTTTAACTCCATTATTAACTTCCATTATTCCATAAATATGAATTTTAATGTCTGTTGCTTTTATGTGAAAAATAAGCGAGTTTAAAGTTTAACAGTTAGACATTACTTTTGAACTCGGGTGTACACTTAGATTCAATAGAATTGAGACACTTGAATAACTGGTTGTCTACCTTTATTTTGTAACCCAAGAAATTTGACAACACTGTAAAGTGGATAGTAAGGTCGTAGGCACGATGTGACAGAGCTGACGGAGGCCGTTATTCAAAATTCTGAAACTGAAACGCACGTGGACGGGATTGTTTGGTTTGAAGGCTCCCTCGAATAAATTATTATTAAATTTGTATTTGTATTACAATAATTCAACTAACATAATCATAACTATGTCAAAACTAATAAAATTTAGCAGTTTCGACCAATTAGAGAACAACTTAATGGAAATTAATTTTAAATCCTTAATTTTGTTCGGTGGTGTATTTTTTAACGAAACGTTAAAAATAATAAAATAAATGCGCTTTAATATTTGGTGTAATACCCGTTATGTGTGATACATTCGTCTAATCGCCGACGCATAGATGTTGCCAAATTATGGCAGAGATCGTGCCCCCTAAAAGACTCCCACACTTCATTTACGTGGTCAGTCAGTTGTTCAACTGTTCTCTCCCTGACCCCATGCCAATTGACATCATCCCAACTTCGGACCATATGGGCCCAAAGATTTTCAATTGGGTTGAGGTCAGGGGATTTGGCAGGCCACGCAATTCGTTCAATTTCAGGATGGTCCAAAAACCAGTTCTGGACCATCCTGGAAATGTGTATAGGCGAATTATCTTGAACAAACGTTATCAGTCCATTAGGGTTGATCTCTGCCATTGCCTGCAGCGAGTTGCCCAACACCGCAATATAATTGGCGCCACAAAATCGTGGTGGCGACACTCGATGAAGTTGCCCTGGACCTGCTGCAGACATCCAGCCCCAAAATCCCGCAGTTATTCTGCCACTCCTTGCGTTTTCAACGACGTTGTCGTTCTTTAAACGTCCCTAGAACGTGGCTAAAGTCATCCTATTATTCATAACTGCCTTGTTTCCCGACAATTTTGAGCGTTTGGTGAAGCGGCTTTCATAGTGCCAGAAGAGCGGGCGGCGGGCGGTACGGTAAACCAGAAAATTGTGAGCAAAGCGATAACTCTCCTGTTATTTGCGAAATCTAAATTCATGAGGTAAACTACACATTTCACCAGCTGGCAGCATCAGACAGAACCCTTCGCTGTCTATGCGACTCTCAATAAACTTTATGGTCCAGCTCATTAACAAATAGTTACTTGTGCTTTCAGAAAGGTTTACCTGCGTATTCGGGTGAATGCACTTTGGGTAACTACTGTGCTGCATTTAAGAAATAAATTCTCAAGACTCGGGTTGTAAATAATTATTGTCTGTTAATTACCCTTTTCTTACAAATTTAAAATAGTAAATGGTAAATGTTCTGAACAAAAATGGTTCCTTTACTATGTCGAGTTTTCTATTCTGTATTATTTTATCAGTCATTCGCTTTTGGTTATCGGCTTTAGCCATTGGGAGAATTTATATAGAATGAGGAATCATAAGCATTTCAAAAACCATATAGAAAACATGAAGAATTTAATAATAAGATGAAGTTTAACATCAAAAATAGATGCAACACTCCGAAGAAACAGAAAAACGGTTCTTCGCTTTAACAGGCTAAAATGACTCAGGATGTATAGACAAAATTTTGTTTACTTAATAGTAATTTACAATAGTGCTTTTTGGCTTGTGAAATGACCACGAGCGCAACGCGCGCGCGTGTGGTCATTTAAAAATCCGACAAGCACGAATCTTTGATCTTTGAATGGCATAATCTGCAAAGTCTCGAACTGAATTTGACATGACAACTTAAACTAAAACTGCAATTAAAAAAAACTCACACAATTATGAATCTAGTTTTCTAAGCACGCTATTTTTATTCCAAAATTTGTGTTTCAATTGCAAGTAATAAATAAGTAATATAAAAAAGATTTTTCCGGAATAGCCCGAAGAGACCGTAGTTTTCCAAGTGCATTAAAATTTCCATTAAATTGTTCTCTAATTGGTCGAAACTGCTAAATTTTATTAGTTTTGACATAGTTATGATTATGTTAGTTGAATTATTGTCATACAAATTTAATAATAATTTATTCGAGGGAGCCTTCAAACCAAACAATCCCGTCCACGTGCGTTTCAGTTTCAGAATTTTGAATAACGGCCTCCGTCAGCTCTGTCACTCTGTGCCTACGACCTTACTATCCACTTTACAGTGTTGTCAAATTTCTTGGATTACAAAATAAAGGTAGACAACCAGTTATTCAAGTGTCTCATTTATATTGAATCTGCGTGTACATACATTAAGAAACGAGTGACATAAGACACATTTTATGGCATGGGTTTGGAAACGAGCGGCGTAGCGGCGAGTTTTGTAATGGACGAGTGCCATAATTGCTTTATGAACAAGTTCCTTATACTATTTTTCTTATTTTGGACCTATTTTAAATAAGAATCCGCTATTTTAAAATTTGGGGAATTTGGTCGTGGTTAGTTTCGCTACTACTGGATCAATTTCAACTTGACTTACGCCTGGCAGAAGTGGGTGGAGGAGCGCTAATCGGTTGCGCTCAATTTCAACTGCAAATGCAAGTTGTCACGGATTAAATTTAGCGCCGATATTTACGAATTTGACATTTGACAAAATCAACGTAACGTCAAGTTACGTCAGCATTGGTATTCTTTGACTTAATTCGATGTAAATCGGGCGGCGCAGAGTAAAAGAACGGAGTAGCGTAAATTTTACACCGATATTTTACTCCTGGCGCAACTCGAGTTGAAATTGATCCATACTGGTGAACCGTTTCGTTTTGATGATTTAATGACATTTAAAATTGAAACTACCAACCCGAAGAAAGAAAATTGCATTGTTGCTATTCGGAATCGAAAAAACTCACTGTTTTGAGTGTCATAATAGCTTTTCCGCCGACCGTTTATTTATAGGTCTCATTAATGTATAGAAAATTGTTCATTAATGACCCCTATTAATGCATGATTTTCTATTAATCAACATTTAAGAAGAAACATTCAAAAAAACAATGTCAAATTTGAAAAGTCACTTAAATTCTGACATTAATACACGACAAACCAGAAATCTAATGATCTTTAATTAGCCTCAATGGGTATTGTAATGTTGGGGTTAGATTATTAATAATCGGTGTTGCAAATATACTCTTTTATTGGTAACCGTCAATAGTGCTGGACATTACAGGTATTATTTGATTATTTCTACTTATAATAATGTACGGTTGCCGGAAAAATATTGTAAGTAACTCGTATGATAATCGGCGATTAATAATCTCTACAATTAACGCGCTCGCTTTCGCTCGCGCGTTTATATGTTTCGATTATTAATCACACTTGTTTGTTAAATAACTATATTGCCCTGCGTGTTCCAGCGCTATTGAAACATAGGGAAACAGCATGAGAAATTATATTTTCTTTAGTTATACCGTATGTTCATTTTGAGAGGAAACGGGCATTTTCTGCTAAACTATACACTTTATGAAAAAAGTTTTTAATGGAAGCTATTGTACAAAATACAGTCTTCTCAAATATGCTTTTCAAAATTTTTATTCACTTGTCATTTAATCAGAAATGATACCAACTTTATTATTTCAAATGGCAACACATTATTTCTTTAGCAATTTCTGGTAGATAATTTAATTCTGAATCCAACGATGTATTACAAAGGGGTTGTTGTACAAGCAGATTTTTTGAAAATGAGACTCTTGGATCGCTGGTTTGACTGATTTGGCAACGTTGTAGACTGGTTTGGTAAGATCGATGGCACCGAACCGACTTTGCCCGGCGTTCGGGTCGGTTCGGTGCCTTCGATTTTACCAGACCAGTCTACAACGTTGCCAAATCAGTCAAACCAGCGATTCAAAGTCTCATTTTCAAAAAATCTGCTTGTATAAGAAAAAATCTGAGAAAAATGACTGATTGTGAAATCACATTTCGTGCCATAGCCTTACTTGATAATGTGAAAAGTTCTCACGCCGAGACACAGGTAAGCAATAAGATAGAGTGATTATGGAATTATTGCTAAATGCTAATGATATGGCTTTAAAATAAATGTTCGAACTGCATTCCATTTTGTTCCATGCACATTATTATTCAAAATCGAGCAGAAACGTCATTTTTTTTGTCACTGTCAATGTCATTTGCATTCCATAATCCCTCTATCTTATTTTTTACCTGTGTGTCGGCGTGAGACTTTTCACATTATCAAATAAGGCTATGCAGCAAATTGTAATTTCACATTGTCATTTTTCTCAAATTTTCTTTTCAACATTTTGTAATACATCGTTGGATTCAGAATTAAATTATCTACCAAAAATTGCTAAAAAAATAATGTGTTGCCATTTGAAATAATAAAGTTGATATCATTTCTGATTAAATGACAAGTGAATAAAAATGTTGAAAAGCATATTTCAGAAGATTGTATTTTGTGCAATAGCTTCAATTAAAAATTTTTTACATGAAGTGTATAGTTTAGCAGAAAATGCCCGTTTTCTCTCAAAATAAACATCCGGTATCTTCCCAGATAAAATTTGATAAAAACAAAAAACTCTACTCGGATTCTTAAAAGGAGGAGAGCAAGCTTTCATGTAAATTGGTGGTTAGAAAGTCTAAAAAAGAATTTAAAAAATGTTTGGAAGAAACGTCTAACCCGATCACTTCTCACTTCTTAGATTTTGACCGTTGACTAAGGCCTTTCTAACAATAAATTTTACATGAAAGGGTGCCTCTCTTTTTAAAAATTCGTATGAAGTTTCTCTTTTTTACCAAATTTTATCGGGGAAGATAATAGAAAAATAGGACCTATAATTTTCCATGCTATTTCCCCATGTTTCAATTGCGCTGGGACACCCAGTAGAACCAAAGTAGAAAAAGTTAATTTATGGGAATGTCTACGCAACCGCCGCGGCGGCTACCTTGTATAATGTACCCAACCACCGGGACGGTTGTATTGCATATGTACGTAACCGCCGCTTTTTCTTGCCCTAAGACATTTGTGAAAAAAATGAATTTTGAATGGTAATTTCTAATCATGCTTTAAAAAAAATTGCAAGACCCTGACTTCTGACCTCGCGTAGAATTGTTTTTCGCAAAAAAAGTCGTTCCGCTTAGGAACCGAACCTCTGACCTCCTGTCTTGAAACCCACCTCAGATAGATACCAATAACTTTCTTAATTTATATAACGTTACATTTTAATTCTTTAACCAGAATAGAGACAGTAGCTGGACTACTGGAGCTTGAAGCAGTGACTTCCGACTCAAAAAGGAATATTTAGCCAGGATCAGAATGAAAAAGATAACTCCTCTCATTAAAGTCTCGGCTCCTGCGTCGCCTCGTCCTTAACTACGATTCGTCCCCTAAAACCCTATTTCGGATACTTTGGCTATTTTGTATTTTGGTCCTATCATAAAGCTATTACGTCATCCAAAACAGTGCTGTAATAGGTTTTTGGGTTTCGTAATAGCAATAGAATAGATTCAGGTTGTTAGCGATTTACAAGTAATTTCGAATCTGGCATTTACCCAATCTTGGTAGTACCAACCACGTCCAAGTTCCCCAAATTTTAAAATTGTGAATTTTTATTTAAAATTGGTTCAAAGTAGAAAAAATATTATGAAGTACTCATTTATAAGGCAATTTTATAATATGGCACTCGTCCATTACAAAACCCGCCGCTACGCGGCTCGTTTTGTAAACTTGGACTCGTGCCATAAAATGTGCCTTTATGTCACTCGTTCTTTTATGTACAATTTTTGCATGTTATAACTTCTTGTGCCGGTGAAATCATTACCACCTTTCAATCGAGTAAACAAATGTGCACAAAATCGATGACTTCCTGGGTAATCAGTCACTGAAAAGTAGCATCCATATGCTGCGGTCTAACGCTAAAGGCCCCTACCCACGAAATATTTTGTGTTCAGCATCAGGGTTTGATTTTAGCGAAGGATTGATGTAAATCAAGATAAACCCCACTAGCGACAAACATGCAATTCGAGTGTTTGGTTCGGAAGGTCATTCTTTTAAATGACCTTTTAAAAATGGATCACTAAACATGTGGCGAACACCAGCGGATGAATTGAATACACCTTCCCAGACTTCCCGGCATCAATTCTATTGTTTCAATAGCCGTTGTAGGAAAGAGTGCTAATTTTGCTTATTGTTCTTGTTTTTACGTTGCCAACAATGAATTTTTTTTTAAATAACATCAACATAGATGATTTCATGAGCCAAATTGAGAGTGAACCATGTCTTTGGAATAGCTCTTTGGGATTAACAAAGCCAACAGCATTTGTCTATTTACGTCATTAAGTTCATCAAGCAATAAACAAGACTGGTATTAGAAATGTGGTTTTTCCTACTGATTTTGGCAAGGGTTTTAGTGTTTGGTGACGAAATGGTCGACAAGTGTTTGTCATTGCGATTTTCCAACCACCAGTAACGGACACTGGTGTCGGACACAAAGTGCCTCGTGGGTAATGGGCCTAATAAGACAAACACATTGTTTAACAAGGCCAACTTAGTGGTCGTACCTTCTGGCGGATCTGGTGTGTCTTCATAGTCAAATCCTGAAACCTGTATACGAGGAGTCGGATGAAGGGGCTCCACTGGATATGGTAAAACTGCCCCGGGGGTCTTAGACCTATTGAACCTTGTATTCTCTGAAATTAAAATTACTCAATTTTTTTAAGAATACACAGAGGATATGCGGGGTAACCACAACTAGCTATTATTTATTGACTACATACACTCTTTTTATCTTTTACAGAAAACTTTTTAACTCTGTTAAAGTGCTCTCTAGGCGATTTAAAAAAAAAGCTTAAAATAATCTCCAGCAAATCAAGACCATGAAATTTTTGTTTAGTCCAAATAATGACGTAGCACGTACGGAGCACTTTATAGAGTTATTTTTTTCATGAAAAATAAAAGGAGTGAATGTAGTCAATGAATAGCTTAGCAAGCTTTGGTTATCTCGCGTATCCTCTGCATACAGTGTGTCCAGGATAAAAAGTTGGGCATGGGGATCTAGGTTATTTGAAGAGTAGCGACTTTGGTCAAATTACAAAAAAGCTGCCCCAGCTAGGGCCTCTCTCAATAGGAAAATAACATTTGACATACTTGCCACGGCTTACGTGATATTAAATATAGAAAAACTGAAATTTTTGATTTTATTTAATAGCTTAACTGGTAGGAAAGATATCGCCATAGCTCAAGTATGCTCTTCAAGTTTTTCTACACCTTCAATTTCTTGCGGAAATAATACAAACTTGGGTTTTTCTTCTGGGGCGTGATAAGTTTATTAGTGAATTCTGAAAGTATTTTTGTTCCTCCTTCAGCAATGTATCACACATGGGTGTTTAAATCGTTTTGTTTCATTAAAATCATTTTCTTCTGATTTTTC
Organism: Schizotus pectinicornis; assembly: GCA_951805265.1. Lineage (NCBI taxonomy): Eukaryota > Metazoa > Arthropoda > Insecta > Coleoptera > Pyrochroidae > Schizotus > Schizotus pectinicornis. The sequence continues at coordinate 19,327,788 of OX638204.1, read as the reverse complement.
ACAGTAGGCTGTGGATTTAACTATCCTAATAAAGTAAAATTTCTGTGGCGATATCTTTCCTACCAGTTAAGCTATTAAATGAAATCGAAAATTTCAGTTTGCATTTAATATAAAGTAAGCCGTGACGAGTATGTCAAATGTTATTATTCTATTGAAATAGGGCTTAGCTGGGGTAGACTTTTTTCTAATTTGGCCAAAGTCGCTACTCTTCAAATACTAAGCGAAATCTTCATGCTTGACATTCTTATCCTGAACACACTGTATACAGAGGATACACGAGGTAATCAAAGCTCGCTATTTATTGACTACATTCACGCTTTTTATTTTTAATAAGAAATTTTTTAAGTATAAAGAACTCCATCAGTGAGTGCTACGTCATAATTTTGACTAAACGAAAACTTTATGATCATGACTTTGCTGGAGATTATATTAATTTTTTTTAAATGCTTATTAATGATTAGGGATATAATAGCTCAAGTAGTTAACGAAATTTAATAAGATGCAGCACGGTAGGATAGTTTTGGATATTTAAAGTACGTGTCGAGTTCAAAAGTAATGTCTAGCTGTTAAACTTTAAACTCGTTTATTTTCTGCATAAAACCAACACAGACTTTAAAATTCATATTTATACTAAGCATATTATATAATGGAACAAATGCATTGGATTTTCTTTAGCTATCATCATCTGTGGAAGAAATTTAAATTTTAAAATTGTGAGATGAACATTACTTTTAAAACTGACTGTACATACCGCAAAGCATGCGTTTTGAATTATAATCAAACAATATGAAGCACATTAGAATTCAACGTTACGTAACACACAAAACCTATTCAGTATTAATTCAGAATAACAAATCGAGGATCATGCGACAGATTGAAGGAATCACAGAATGCGGCAGATTGAAGAAATCATAGAACTTGCCACACTGTAGGAATCGTAAAGAAAACCGTGTTTTTTTAAACAATGAGGTCATGTGGTTGGTTTCTGCTTTACAACTAAAGTTTTAAATATGTATGTAATAGAATCTATTGAAAATATAAAATTAATTTGCAAAATGTATTTCTGTACTGGGTGTTTCATAATTGAATGTCAATATTGAAGGGAGTTAATCTGTGTATGATTTTAAGACAAAAAGTTTCTATAAACACAGGCCCGTTTTTGCGTTATTTTTGATATGCAGGGCGATGAAGATCTTTTATTTTTTCGTTTTTTTTTAAATAAGTGCTAAATTGCATTAGATATTTTTCTTAAAGCTTGAAAGGTGTAAACTAGGTGTAGAGAGACACATCTTTTATCTTTTGTGAAAAAAGCGAATTTTCGGTTTTAACCAGTTGCATACCAATTAAGTTACTTTGATTATTTTCAACGCATAAATGATACGCCACTGATTTTTCTAAAAAGTATAGTTATTTTATAAATTGTGGTTCATTTTGTAATAAAAAAGATCACTTTACTATTTTTCGTATCTTGAAATATTTTTCAGTAAAATAGTAGATTATACATTTAGAGCCGGTTTTACGAAAGTCGGATAAGCATTGGAATAACTATTCCGGAATAAGGGCCAGTTTCCATAGCCTCGGTCCACAGTTTATACTTGGATTTATCCGATTCGATTTTCGTAAAAGCCCATTTATCCCGAGTTATTCCGGAATAGCGTTATACCTGGCATGTTCTTCTTTTGTAAAACCGGTCCTAAGGAAGAAAAATGCATTATTATTCCACCTGTTATACTTTAAACTCGTTTATTTTTCATATAAAACCAACATCAAATTTCATACTTATGCCAAGCATATGAAATAATGGAACAGATGCATTGGGTGTCCTCTAGCAAGTACATCATCTGTAGAAGAAATTTAAATTTTAAAAGTGTGAGATGGACATCACTTTTGAAACTGACCAACATTCTATCATAACTATGAAAATGTTATGTTCAAAATCTGATTGTAATTTTTCGGTTGCAGGTTACGTTTTGGGGGCGTTGTGGTTAGCTAAGGAAACCAACACTGAAATCCAAAAAGATGATATTTACACGCTATGCAACATTATGGTGGACTCAGGTCGTGACTATGCTAAACAACACAACAGCCCTTGTCCCTTGATGTACTGCTACTACCAAGTCGAATATTTGGGTGCCGCACACGGTCTATGTTCGATTCTACAAGTCCTTCTCAGCGTTCCTGGCTATTTAGATTCAAATCCAGGAAATATTCGTGATATTAAAACCTGCGTAGATTACCTTCTCTCGCTTCAAACAATTGAAGGTAATTTCCCTTGTTCCATCGAAGACATTGATTCCAAAGAAGATTTAATTCACTGGTGTCATGGTGCTGGTGGCATGGTTTATCTTATGGCCAAAGCTTACTTATTGTGGAAAGAAGAAAAGTATTTGACATCGTGTGAAAGAATAGCCGAGTTGATTTGGCAGAAAGGGTTATTGAGAAAAGGTCCCGGACTATGCCATGGTGTGGCTGGAAATGGATACGTTTTCTTACTTTTGTATAGAATGAAAGAGGACGCAAAATATTTATACAGAGCCGGAGTTTTCGCCAAGTTTTTAAAAACTGGTCAGTTTGTCACCGGCGCCCGAATTCCGGATCATCCCTTTAGTTTGTTTGAAGGGATCGCAGGGACTGCATGTTTTGTCGCAGACATCACCAACCCACGACAGGCGGCCTTTCCGTTCTTGGACGTGTTTTGAAGTCATTTCCTTTTACATTTTCCATGTTTTTGTGCAGCTCTCTAAATTATTTAATAAAATTTTTGCGTGTGGTAACGTGATTTGTAAAAATTGACCATAACCCTAAAGCAGTGTTGGTAAAATGAAGCTAATCTTAAAAGATGGCGTTTTACCATTATTTTATGTATTATGATGTAAAGTAACTTTTTAGCGAAGGACCATATCGTTAAAGTTTGACGCTTTACGTCATTATTTCATTCATCACTTCCTAGTAGGTAATTTAAAGTTAGAAGGTTAAAGAGAGTAGTTAATTAACGGTGATTAAGTAATTAGAATGATGGCATGCAATTGCTCGAAAATAACCAACCTGGATTTGACACCACTAGGAAATCGTCGACTTCGCAATCAGTGGCATGTAAAGGCACTCTTACAGCCCTTCGGCTTTGGACGTTAGATGTGTTTGCGATTGCTTCGTCACTTTCGGTTCTTGGTGTACTTAAAAGTATATTCCTTTTTGTTGTTTTCCTTCCTATGATAAAAGTTTGAATAATTTGAAAATCACAATTCATCATTTCTCCACCTTTCAAGCAAATTTCTATAACTTTCCCAAAAAGAAATAAGATGATAATCAAAAGAACGACGTAGCCCCCAGTAGCTCCAGAAGAAGCCATATTGGTTGAACTTGGAAGCACTGTTGCAGTCTTCAAAGTTATTCAAAATTGTTGATTGAATACACAAGCCTGGCCTGAGGTTTATTTTATAGCAAAATGTTTAGCTTAGCGTCATCAAGTAAATAAACATCCACGAGGTTTGATAGTTAAACTAATTTAAATAATAAATTGCAGGGTATTATCAAGAAATTAAGACCAACCCCTAATTACGTAATAATATTTACAACAATTTAATTTTAAGGCAGCCAACGAAAACCGGATAAAGATTTAGGCATGTCAGGCTACGGAATACTATAATACATCCTACCTATCACTAAAATCTGAAATTACGGAACTATTTTTGATTGTATTAACGGAACAACGCCAAACTAACGACCTCGACATCAACGTTCGCGACTAACTGAACGGAGTAAAAAAAAACAACCAGGGCCACGAATAACTGAACTGGAAATTGGAGAATATACAACCTTATAAACTATGACGTGTTCTTTTTTCGATTGAATTGAAGGAGCAGTAAGCAAATTGATGCGCATTGGCATTATACAACCCAACGCACAGACCGCTTTTTAGAACAACATATCTTTCGATCTCACAGTCTTTTTCTCAGTAGCGCAACTTCAAATTTTGAGTTCTGATGCGACTCAGGGGCTTCTGAGTGTAAGAAGCGATAACAAACAGTATGACCAACCCCATACTAATATTTAGAATAACATTTCTTCCCAACCGGGAATAAAATGGCACTTTCTTCCCAACCGGGAATAAAGTGGTACTTTATTTCCTCATAATGAGGGAATAAAGTGCCACTTTATTACCGGGGAATAAAGTAAAAAAAATGCCGATCCTAACATAAAGAAACTTCATTTAGGTATCTGTCAATTATAACAATTTCTTCTCTAATTTATTATTATTAATAACTTAAACGGTTGGGAAGAAAGTTTTGTATGCATCTCTGAAATAAACATCGTTAATCCCTCGAATGAAAATGCCCTCGGCTTCGCCTCGTGCATTACTTACATTCTCGGGATTAAAATCGGTGTTTATTCCCTTGATACATAAATAACTATTATTCTCTCATTATTGACTAATAATGTGGTACTTTATTCCCGGGGAATAAAGTAAAAAAAATGCCGATATAACATAGGTAAAGAAACTCGTTTCCATAATAACCGTCAGCCAACTTCATTTAGGTATCTGTCAATTACAACAATTATTTCTTTTCTAATTTATTATTATTATTAACTTAAGCGGTTGGGAAGAAAGTTTTGTATGCATCTCTGGAATAAACATCGTTAATTCCTCGAATGAAAATGCCCTCGGCTCCGCCGTGGATACGATTTCTTATTTTGTATAAGCGTTGAAAAAAATTCCTTTAGTTTTTGGCAGACATCACCAACTACCGACAGGTAGTCTTTTCGTTCTTGGCCATGAAAAATGAAGCTAATCTTAAAAGACGGCGCTTCTTGCCAGTAAATAATGTATTATTATTCAAAGTAGCTTTTAGCGAGAAATCTTGGCAACAAAAAAAAAACTTGACATTAGGTACAGTGGGATTCAATATAAATGAGACACTTGAATAACTGGTTGTCTACCTTTATTTTGTAACCCAAGAAATTTGTCAACACTGTAAAGTGGATAGTAAGGTCGTAGGCACGGAGTGACAGAGCTGACGGAGGCCGTTATTCAAAATTCTGAAACTGAAACGCACGTGGACGGGATTGTTTGGTTTGAAGGCTCCCTCGAACCAACGAAAATTACACAAGTCGTCGACACGTTTTTTGGATTTAAGTTCTAAATATCAAATTTCAATTTCTGTTACGTAACTAATAAAGGGAAAATTAGCGTGTTTAACAAAAGTTTGCTTTTAATTTATTATAAATTATTATTAAATTTGTATGAAAATTGCACGACACTGAAAAGTAGCCAATAGAAAAATAGAATTTGCTGTCATTTGTATGACAATGTAAAAATTTCCTGGAAATTTTTGCACCATGCATAAAATTAATAAGTGGAAATTATTTCAGCCAATCAAAATTATTTATTTATTAATAATGACATCATAATGGCATAATGGACCAATGTCTGTGTCGTTGCGATTTTCTTACCGAATATGCCCTCGTGCATTGATTAATATCAGGAAATTTTATTCTCATGCATTTCCAAAACGTAATTAGCCCTCGTGTTGCACTCGGGCTAATTAATACGTTTTGGAAATGCATTCGAAAAAATTTCCGGAAATAATCAATGCACTAGGGATATTATAAGTGACAATAATTCAACTAACATAATCATAACTATGTCAAAACTAATAAAATTTAGCAGTTTCGACCCATCAGAAAACAATTTAATGGAAATCTCAATGCACTTGGAAAACTACGGTTTCTTCGGGCTATTCCGGAAAAATCTTTTTTATATTACTTATTTATTCCTTGCAATTGAAACACAAATTTTGAAATAAAAATAGAGTGCATAGAAAACTAGATTCATAATTGTGTGAGTTTTTTTAAATTGCAGTTTTAGTTTAAATTGTCATGTCAAATTTAGCTCGAGACTTTGCAGATTCCAGAAATTTCCGGCTTTCAAAGATTCGTGCTTGTCGGATTTTTAAATGACCACTCGCGCGCGCGTTGCGCTCGTGGTCATTTTACAAGCCGAAAAGCACTATTGTAAATTACTATTAAGTAAACAAAATTTTTTTTATACATCCTGAGTCATTTTAGCCTGTTAAAACGAGGAACCGTTTTTCTGTTTCTTCGGAGTGTTGCATCTATTTTTGATGTTAAACTTCATCTTATTATTAAATTCTTCATGTTTTCTATATGGTTTTTGAAATGCTTATGATTTCTCATTCTATATAAATTCTTCCAATGGCTAAAGCCGATAATGAAAAGCGAATGACTGATAAAATAATACAGAATAGAGAACTCGACATAGTAAAGGAACCATTTTTGTTCAGAACATTTACCATTTACTATTTTAAATTTGTAAGAAAAGGGTAATTAACAGACAATAATTATTTACAACCCGAGTCTTGAGAATTTATTTCTTAAATGCAGCACAGTAGTTACCCAAAGTGCATTCACCCGAATACGCAGGTAAACCTTTCTGAAAGCACAAGTAACTATTTGTTAATGAGCTGGACCATAAAGTTTATTGAGGGTCGCATAGACAGCGAAGGGTTCTGTCTGATGCTGCCAGCTGGTGAAATGTGTAGTTTACCCCATGAATTTAGATTTTGCAAATAAGGAGAGAGTTAAGAAGTTAAGGAGAGTTATCGCTTTGATCACAATTTTTCTGGTTTACCGTACCGCCCGCGGCCTGCTCTTCTAGCACTATGAAAGCCGCTTCACCAAACGCTCAAAATTGTCGGGAAACGAGGCAGTTATGAATAATAGGATGACTTTAGCCACGTGCTGGTGAAACTACGAAAATTGCAAGTAATAAATAAGTAATATAAAAAAGATTTTTCCGGAATAGCCCGAAGGGGACCGTAGTTTTCCAAGTGCATTGAGATTTCCATTAAATTGTTCTCTGATTGGTCGAAACTGCTAAATTTTATTAGTTTTGACATAGTTATGATTATGTTAGTTCAATTATTGTCATACAAATTAAATAATAATTTATAATAAATTAAAAGCAAACTTTCGTTAAACACACTAATTTTTCCTTTATTAGTTACGTAACAGAAATTGAAATTTGATATTTAGAACTTAAATCCAAAAAACGTGTCGACGACTTGTGTAATTTTCGTTGGTTCGAGAGAGCCTTCAAACCAAACAATCCCGTCCACGTGCGTTTCAGTTTCAGAATTTTGAATAACGGCCTCCGTCAGCTCTGTCACTCCGTGCCTACGACCTTACTATCCACTTTACAGTGTTGTCAAATTTCTTGGGTTACAAAATAAAGATAGACAACCAGTTATTCAAGTGTCTCATTTCTATTGAATTCCACTGTACATATGCATATCAATTGGCTTGCGTACCCACATGGTGAGTAGGGTAGGATGAGCGGTTCTAAAATCTCCGGAGAGTGTGTATATTTGGTTGCTTAATCTGTCTAGGGTCGTTTTGTCCTACGCATGCGTCAGTTTAAAATTTTGGCGCTAAACGGCCCATAATCTCAAAAATTCAAAAAAAATTGCATGTATATGGTGTGCTTAAAAACTGTCGGCCGGGCCAGGCAAATGTCAAATGGGGGATGACGTTACGCAACATGGAGGCTGACACTACATTCACCTGACGCCAGACGCCGTTCGTTTAACGACGCAAGTTACAATCGCCAAGCGCCATTTTACATGTTGCATGACGTCGGGCGTCATTTTACATTTGCCTGGCGCGGCCGACAGTTTTTAGGCATCAAGTTTTAGGCAACACATAACGGACCGCTTAGCGTACGACCCCAGACCAGTTAGGCCACCAAATATACACAACCGCCGGAGGTTTTATTCCGCTTCTCTATAAGGAACACACAGGAAAGTTTTAGAACCGCTCATCTAACCCTACTATAGTGCTTTAAAGAAGAACATCAAGTTTGAGAATATAACTTTGCCAAGACTGAATCCAAAATTTTGCTGATTAATACATTCATACTTTTTTGACCAATAGCATTGCCTCATTTTCCATTTTTCAACCAATCACGTAGCCTTTTCTTGAAAAAAGAAAGCTAGTAGCATTTTATTCGGAATAAATAGCTACTAGCATATTATTCCGAATAAATAGCTACTAGCATTTTATTCCGAATAAATAGCTACTAACTTTTTATTCCGAATAAACTCTAGTAGCTTTTTTTCAAGCAGAATCGATGATGTTGTGAATTTTTCATTCATGTATTAATCTGTCGAATATCATTCGAGCAAGAAATTTCTTCAGAATAAATGTTCAAAGTTAGCACTCAAACGCGTCGCCGTCGCAAAAACCACTCGCGCCGCCGGACGTAGGGCCTAAAAATCCTCGAGGTTCGCTCTCGGATTTTTAAGCCGGCCCAACGTCCTGTGGCGCTCGTGATTTTTGCTGCTAGACAACGCGTTTTCGTGCGAACCTTTCCATTTATTCAAGATAAATCCCTTGCTCTTATGATATTATGTATGATTATTTCACTTCCCAGTAGGTACATCCGAGTTCAAAAGTAATGTCCGTCTGTTAAACTTTAAACTTGTTTGCTTTCCACATAAAACCAACACAAGCATTAAAAATTCATGATTATGCTTAGCATATGAAATAATGAAACAGATGCATTGGGTTTTCTTTAGCCAGTACATCATCGGTAGAAAAACTTTAATTTTTACAAGTGTGGTGATTCATAAGAGACTTCATTCTGCTTTTAAGAAGTAAAAACTAGCCACTAACCATTAACCATTTAGCTTAAAATTTTTTAACTATGAGCGTTAGTGAGTGTTAATAGTTGATTGAATTTGCATAAGCATGGTATAAACTTTAATTACTTTATCTTTTCCCTGTCAACATCAACGTCTTCAACTCGTCAACTGTTAACTGTTCTTTCGTCCAAAACAACGACATAACGTAACGATAAAATTTATTCCGAGTGTAATCGATTTTTTATTTTATCTTGCCATGAAGAATGGAGACTAAAAATGTAATTATTTGTAGGGTCCGTGACCCTAGCACCCCCGCCCTCGCAAATTAATAAAAAAAAACTCCTCATGCACTGGTATGCGCCAACCATTAAAATTTTTGCACCGCAAGTAATAAAGACTCTTATGCACAACCAAAGATTAACTTGTGAATCGTCTAATTAGAGTTCCTAATTCAAATTTAATTCCAAAATTAATTTTCTTTATTTTAAATTATTGCACTGCAGCACACCATAATGAAACAAATGATGAAAAATTGTGTTTTAATTAAAAAATGTCCATGGCTGTTAAATTTTAATGGTCTACCAATTTTCAAGGTTATAGATGGGGCACAGGTTTACTTGTATTTTTTTGACAATGAACACTTGAAAATCGACCTTTTTTTGTGTATTATTATTTTGTGATAATATAATAATAACATTTCAACAATAAGCAAAAGTTGACAAAGAATAAGCAAAAAATGATGGTATTTAAGCGATTTTAAGATTTGCAATATCTGATACATAGATACTCCCATTAGACGGACCGCAGTTTATTAAAAAATATTTGAAAGAGGGTAATTATCGTACTATTCGATCATCGACGTTTATTTTTAGTAAAAATTATATTAATAGAATTTACGGTTGAATCAATCAAAGTGTGCTTTGGGAAAAGTAAGTTCATTGACAAGCAAAAAAAATAATTAATCTGACATTTGCAGTTTATGCAGTGTTAAGTTACGACGTAGGCACTTTTATTATAAACAAATGCGACCTAGCCAACTTTGATGATTAATTCATTTAAACATATTGTATTTAATAATAAATATTTAAACGTAAACACTACTTTTCAAATTTAAACGTACATTAGTAAGATGCGCTAATTAGACGATTCAAAAGTTAATTTTTGGTGATGCCTAAAAGTACAAGACATTCTGAATGCAATGTGTGTCTTCTCTTCTCATATTTTTGGTAATGAGGTAATGAGGCCAGTGTCACGTGGCACCCCCACCTTAATATTTAAATAACAATTAACAACTTTGACAAAAAAAATCTTTTTATTATGTGGTGTCGTGCATGAGTGGAATAATTTAAAATAAAAAAAATAGCCTTTTTTTAAGTTTAATTTGGAGTGAGGGGCGCTAATTAGACGATTCAAAAGTTAATTTTTTGTGGTGCATAAGAGTGCAAGACATTCTGAACGCAATGCGTGTCTTTTCTTCTCATATTTTTGTTAATGGGGTGCACCAACAATTAAAATTTTTGCACCGCAAGCAATATGCTATTTACTAAAAAAAAATTGATGAGGTACCAGGATCACTTGACACTGGCATACCGGTGCATGAGGAGTGCAATAAGATGATAAAAAGGAAACGTAAATGATGCAACAGCAAACAGCTGAACGTAATCCGTATGACATAACCAACCAAGTATAACCTCCTCCTTACGTTTAGAGACTGACCTTGACAGTTCAACCAGTTTTTGACGTTAGGGAAAAAATAAAATGCCAGAAAATACTAAAATTTGCGCATGCGTTTTAGTCTGGTTCTGTTTTTGCAAACTCAGCTGGTTGAATGATGAGTAGGTTAGAATAAACTCAGATTAAAAAATTATGGAATGCAATTGCTCGAAATTAACCAACCTGGCTTTCGCACCGCCACGAAGTCATCGATTTCACAATCAGTGTCCTGTAATGGCACTCTTGTGTTTCTTTGTACGTTAGATTGCAATAATGCACTTTGAGTTGTGTTTGTAATGGCTCCATCATTTTCGATTATTGGTGAACTTATCCTTATAGTTGTTCTTTCCCTTCCTATGATAAAAAGTTTGAATATTTTAAAAATCACAATTCTTTATAACTCCACCTTGATTGCAAGATTTTATAGCTTTCCTTAAATGAAAAAAGATGACGACGATGATAATGATAAACACAAGAACGATGTAGCCTCCAACAGCTTCAGAATGCATTTTGGTTTGGTTGAACTTAGATGCACTGTAGCGGAAGTTTGCAGTCTTCAAATTTCAAGGTTATTCAACGGATGCAAAATTGTTGATTGAATACACAAAGCTGGTCTGGAGTTTATTTTCTAGCACAACGTTTAGCTAAGCGTCATCAAGTAACTAAACATCCACTAGGTTTGATAGTTAAACTAATTTTAAATAATAAATTGCAAAATACTGGGTATTATGACCAACCCCTAATTACGTAATGATATTTACAACAATTTAATCTCAATGCAGCCAACAAAAATCGCATAAAATACTGAGTATCACTAAAATCTGATATTGCTGAATTATTTTTGATTCACCGGGTCAACGCCAAACTAAGCAACCGATATCAGCGTTGAGGACTGGCAGACTGAACACGAGCAACAAAAATAAAAAATGCGCATTATACAACCCAACAAACAAGCCGGTTTTTAGAACTCCGTATCTTTCAATCTGGGCCAGTCACTTAATTATTAACAATAAATTTTCAAACACTCAATACATTCTTTAAACTCTTACATTGGTCACATTATTAGAAACTCGCATTGGTGACATGTGCTTTTCTTACCAAGCTCGACTTATTTTTAATGGCAGTTAATGATAATGGTTAGTTGGTTAATAGTTAGTCAAGTAGTAGCATAAACTCAGATTAAAGTAATTAGAATAATGGAATGCAATTGCTCGAAATTACCAACCTGGATTTGATACCAATTCGATATCGTCGACTTCACAATCAGTGGCCTGTAATAACACTCTCATGTATGTTTGTGTTTGTACGTTAGATTGCAGCAATTTTGTTTGAGTTGTGTTTGTGATGACTTCGTCACTTTCAGTTCTTGGTGTTGTTTCCTTTCCTATGATAAAAAGTTTGAAAATTTTAAAAATCACAATTTATCATAACTCCACCTTCCATGCAAGATTTTAAATCTTTCATTAAATGAAATAAGGTGATGGCAATAGTGAAAATAAACAAAAGAACGATGTAGCCTTCATCAGTCATGTTGGTTGAACTTAGAAGCACTGTAGCTTAAGTTTATATCTAGTCTTCAAATTCCAAGGTTATTTAACAGATGTAAAAATTTTGACTAATTACACGAGCTGTTTATAACACAACGTTTTGCGCCATCAAGTAATTAAACATGTACCAGATTTGATAGTTAAACTTATTTAAAAAATAAATTGCGGAGTAGGTACCTACTACGAGTATTAAAACCAACCGCTAATTAGTAATAATACTTGCAACAATTTAATCTCAAGGAAAGCAACAAAAATCGCTTAAAATAGTAAGTATCACTACAATCTGAAATTACCGAACTATTTTTGATAATATTAACCAAATCAATACCAAACAAACCTAACCAGTTCGATAAGTATTAGCGTTGACGAGAGACGACTTCAGACTGGTCACAGAACATCGATCCCGAAGGGCAAGGGATGCGAAGTTAGAAGGGCTCTCCATTAGGTAAAGCACTTCTAACTTCGCGTAAAACTTCTTTTCACGTGGCTCTAAAAGAAATATTGTTTCGCTCAAGAAACAAACCTCGACCGCCCAGTTCCAAACCCAACAACACTACGTACTTAAGTATTTCTTACAAATTTTCAAATTGTAATTTACAATAAATTTTACAAGTTAACGTGCCCCTTATTTAGTAACCACTCTCACAGTTTCAGTTTTTACGTAATTTTACCTGGTGAGATATTATTTAGCAAAATATAGTTTGCCGTGCTATTTCTCTAGCGCTAGAACACCCGGTACATAATATTTATTATGATTAAACAGAAGCAATAAGCAAAAAGTATTCCAAAAATTGAAAATAAACTTTGTTGAGATAAAAATATTAAAGTTTTGTTAAAGATTAAAGTTAATCAAGATTGAAGTCATCAAGTCACTCAAAGTAAAATCATTACATATTGACAATATTATGTTGTAACCAAACGGATTTTTCTTGTTTATAGCGCCTCAGGTGTGCGACATAGCTCGCTGCACCAATAATCTTCGATGCCATAATAATCGCTATTTTCAATTTCGGCTTTTCTTTTATTGATTTGTGCTCTTTCCTAGCGGTTGTTCACTTTTTATCAGCCTACGCGCAGATAACATTTAACATTTAATCTGTTTCCTCAGCTCCTTGATGCGAATTCGCCCGGCGCCTCCGCCATTTGTTATCGGTAGCTTAATGGTGCTGATGGTGTCCGTGATTTCCTACAAGACTTATATCGTTGTTCTCAACGGTTGATTCAAACCGAAATTTTTAAAGAAGTTCCTGGTTCTTATGGTACCTTAAAATACTACTATTACTAGCTCTTGCTCAAGATATAAACTTAGAAATAAATTTGGAAATGTTCTAAACTAAAGTAAGCCCATGAGCTTTATTTACGTTTTACGGTTTAACTAAGAACAGGATTTTATTAATTTCTTCTAGTATATTTATGTAATTCTTGTAGATTTTTTTTTAGTCGATAGGTGCCTGTGAGCAGTGTGCTCCTTTCTCATTAGCGCGGCTAGACGTGATAGCTGAGATGACGTATAATCAGCATCCGACGTAGAAAGTCAGTTATCCGATTTTTTTTTATTATTTTACGTTTTACTAGTTTATTATTGTTTAATAATGGCTTGCATACGAGATACACTAAGCTATTCATAATGCCGATGGGTCATAAAGTAATAGCCATTAACATACCAAGAAATGTTATGACATTTATTACAGCCGCAGATGTCAAGTTGAAATCCGAGCTCAAAGAGCAAGGATTTTAAGACATATAAGGCTGTAATATGTCATAACATCAAGGTTTGTTCAATATTTTATCGGTTTCAGGCGACCACTTCCGCATTTGGATAAATTATTATTATGACTGCATTAATAAATCAAAAATTTATTTGCAACTTCTTTCGTAAAAATTAAAGTTGTTATACAAGTTGGTTGCTAGGTAGTCACAAAAATGTTTATTTGTCAACAAATATAATATTTTTAAAAAATTCAATAATTTGTAAAATGAGTGACGCTAATTTGCCTGAAAAGGTGCTAGAAAGTGCTGAGAAAGCTATGCAAGCACTACTTATTCCAACCAAGTCGAAAGTGAGATACGAATAAATAAACAATGAATAATAGGGTTTATTAAATAGCTTCTTTTCCTGTATTGTATAATATAATATTACCAATATATCATTTTTACATTCCTAATAATAATACTCATAAGGTACATTACAAACCAACTTTTGTGAATGTTGACGACCTTCTTATAGCCTGAAACCGATAAAATAAATAAAGTACAATACATAACAACGAAACTTGCACAACAACGAGCTTTTTCCAGAATTTCTTGAGGAATTTAAATAGACGTTATTTATTTTGACAGTATTTTACAAAACAAATTAGTAAAACATAAAACTTTGGATGCACCACGGCCATTACTTGATGTTTATATCCCTCGGGCGACTTTAAAAATCTAGGGTCAGAGGCCAGCTCTTAAATGACATTTTACAACACCTATTTCAATTATCAAAATTTTTTTGGTGAAAATGGTAAAAAAGCTGAATTGACAAGAGCCTAAACGACTCGACTTATTTTTAGTCAGTTAATGGTTAGTGGTAAATGGTTAGTGATGGTTAATGGTTAGTGGTTAATGACTAATGGTTAGTAGTTAGTTGAGCATAAACTTAGCTTAAGTCCTAAGCAGAATGATGGAATGAAATTGTTCGAAATTAACCAACCTGGATTTGGCACCACCTCATTATCGTCGACTTTACAATCCGTGTCTCGATTGTCCCGTATTAGCACTCTTATGACCCTTAGTCGTCGTACGTCAGGTCGCAGCAATGTTGTTTCAGTTGTGTTTGCGATAGCTTCGTCACTTTCAGTTCTTGATGTGCTTATAGCTGTTGTTTCCTTTTCTATGATAAAAAGTATATAAATATTTTAAAAATTACAATTTGTCATAACTCCACCTGTGCAAAAGTTTATAAGTCTCCTTAAACGAAATAGGCAGATGAGGATTCCAAAGATAAAGAGAAGAAAGATGACAAAACCTTCATTAGCTCCAGAAGTCATATTGGTTGTTGGTTGAAGTTAGAAGCACTGTAGCGGAAGTTTGAAATCTTTAAATTTCAAGATGATTGAACAAATTCAAAATTGTTGATTGAATACAAGAGTCTGGCCTAGTTTTAACGTCACCAAGTAATTAAACATCCACCAGGTTTGATAGTTAAACTAATTTAAATAATAAATTGCGGACTAACCCCTAATTACGTAATCATGTTTACAACAATTTAATCTCAAGGCAGCCAACAAAAATTGCAAAAATACTGAGTACTTATCACTAAAACCTGAAATTAGCGAATTATTTTTTGGTTGTATAAAACCGGGTCAACGCCAAACTAACCAGCCGACATCAGCGTTGACGACTACAGACTGAGCGGCACCAATAAGGAAATGCGCAACCCAACAAACAAGCCGCTTTTTAGAACTATCTATCGATCTAGACCAGATTTCTTCACTGTCGCAGTCTCTTTCTTGTGTATATTATGTAGTGTTAATTATGCTTAAAGAAAAAAAAATTATCCAAAAATAAAAAATTATTATGAACTGTGAAGACTGTTAAGAAAAATATTAAAGTTTTGTTAAAGACTAAAGTTAATCAACACTAAAATCCACTTTTTTGGCGTATCACTTAATTGTTGACAACAAACTTTGAAATAGCTCAATGCATTCCTCACTAGTCACATTCCTACTTATGTGACATGTACACCCGGTCAATTAAGTAATGCACAAAGGGTGCACAAATAATCTACGTTTACCACGTTATCATCAAGTTTAAGATAGAAAAAGTTGACAATTTGTGATCTCCTGTGCTATTGTAATGTCTCCTACGAGTTTCTTTTATGTTACACTTGATGATAACGCGAGAAAAGTAAATTATTTGCGCACTCCCTGTGCATTACTTAATTGGCCGGGTGTACTTTCCCTCTATATCTTCGATCCCATATTTATCAGTTTATCTTTTCTTCCTGTTTCTATTTACAAAGTTGCGTCTCCGGTTTGACCACTCAACGCCGACGACAGTGAAACTGTAACCTGGCAAATTTTTACTAGTCCTTAAATGGGGCTGAGAAAAGCAACAAAAATTGGGCAGCAAAGGACAAGTCACAACCTCCAGCGAGTTGTATGGTCGATGCCGGCCAGGTAATACATAGATATCATAAAATAATACAAAACAATATGAATAAAAATAATAATACGTATATTTGGTGTTATAATAGGAAATCCCTATTTTCAATTTCGGTTTTTTTCTTATAGATTTGTAATTTTTTTTGGCAATTATTGACTTGTTATCAGCCTACGCGCGGATAACATTTCTTTTGTTCCAATCTGTTTCCCCAGCTCTTCGATGCGGATTCGCCCGGCGCCTCCGCCATTTGTTATCGGCAGCTTGATGGTGCCGATGGCATTCGTGACGTTCTGCAAAATATATAAACTTCAAACTAAAACTTTTGATGGAGTTCCGTGAAGTATCTTACAATAAGACTATTGATATCTCTTGCTCAAGAGCAAGAAAATATGGTTATTTATAAGTCGCAAACTAAAATTAGCCCAAACAATATGCATGAGCTATTTATGTTTTATCTTTTAGCTAACAACAGAATTTTATTAATTTTTACTTTAATATTATAATATAACTTTTTTAGAATTAGTACATGCCTGTAAGCATTAGTGCTCTTTTTTTCTCATTAGCACGGCTATTCGTGCCGTGATAGCCGAGATGACGTATAATCAGCATCCGGCGTAGAAAGTCAGTTGTTCGATTGTTCTTTTTATTATTTTATGGGTTCACTATAAAAACCCACAAATAGTATTGAAAAAATAAAACCTTCTATTAATTGCGTTTACAATTTTTGTGTTTTTTTTTCAAAAATGGTTCTACCAACGTAAAATTATTAAAATCTAACATTATGGTACCTAATGCTATTTAACTCTTTCCCAATTTCAATTTATATTAATCTCAGTCTCAAAAAATGTCTTTACCAAAGGTTTTGGTTTCCAACTTCTGATTTGTCTATTTCTTGCAAATGAAAATACTTAATACTTAAGAACGTCATAAAAAAACACCAACAGTCAACGCACCGGAAAAATTATTGAAAAGTCAAGAGCTACCATTACCTGACATTAACGAAGAAAGTCCAATCGTAATGGTTTCGTGTTCGGTGAATTGATTATTATAGATCTTCTCCATTTCCTCATTAAATATTCTTTATGTTACGCATTTTTACGTCTCCCAAGAAAATTCTGTAATTTATTTATTTGCGGTATTTATTCGATATTGCTAGTTTGTCACGTTATGTGATGGCCTGTGACATCAAATGACAATCTGAATAGGTACAAACGTTTACGTTCAGAATTACATCAATTCTTTGCAATGCTACTTGTAGCCATGTTATGGATATTATGTTTCCAAACCTTTTATTTTACCGTCAAAGGTTCTATTGATATAAATTTAATACACAGTTACTTTGATGAGAAATTTATCAATTACGCTAGTATTTTTGGATGTTTGACAGCTAATGGTAAGATCATCTTCAAACTTTTTAAGCAAAATTGAATAATTTCTAGAACAAGTTAGTTTATCAAAATATTTTATCCTGAAGAGAAACTTACGGCTATCAATTTTTAACATCATTAATGAAGATATTAAACACGCTTTGAAGACGAACCACGTACACATAGGAGTTGTTGCGGATGGAGATTGCCCTGGGTCTGAGGGTTTCTTGATTGAGGTAAGTAAAACCTAAAAGACCGGCTCTTAAAAATGAGAAAGATTTCTAAATTAACCCAAAAATTATTTGCAACAAAATTGAATATGATGGACTGGTCTGAAAGGAAAGTCTATCTGAAATAGACATAAATGGAAATAGGAATAGATATTCTTCTAGAGTAGAATGTAGAAGATTTTAGTTTATGGCACAAGAGTTCAAAATAAAATAAAATATAAAAAAATCAGCCCCTTGGTGCTGCAAAATATGTTTTTATTTTTCTGCTGCATTTTTGAATTTTTGTAAAATCGTTCATCTCATTGATCAGATCAGCTTTGGCTTTAGTCCTACATCTTTGAGACCAAAATCTTGGTACAAGTTTAGAACGATTTCAGTGTTATTATACAGGGTGGGGCAATAGTGATCCGAATTCAATAGCTTGAGTTCTATTATAGCTGGAAAAAACTAGAAAAAAATCTATAAGCAGAAATTATTTCTGAACGTACAAGATGAACCAAGACGATTATACAGGAGCAAGTGACATTTTTTTAAATGGAATATTGTGTGTAAATGAAGATTTTTCAGAGCCTTTTCCTAGGCTCTTTTCATTGCAATGTTATTGCTGACTGTTTCCAAACCACTTGAATGTGGCGATTTTTTGTTCAAATAATGTCATCTGCAGATGCATGTTAAAAGAATCATTATAGTCACAATTACGAGGTCTAAGAAAAAGTTATGTAAAGACTAGTTAGGAAATATCTGTGGGAGGTCTTTGAATTGTTTTTAAAAAATTATACAAAATTGCTAAATTAAATTTTTCAATTTAGAACTTTTTGAATTTAATTTTCTGAATTTTTTCAAGTAAAACATGCTGTATATTTTTTAACGAAATAAAAGTTCTCTGTTGCACGTCTGATGGTAAATGTTGGAGTAAAGCATACTTTACTCTCATCTTTTTAGTGTGGAAATCAAAAATTTTTCGATGTCAAGCACCATTGGTTAGTTATAAGTTCATCAATAAATGTTACCGAGAAATTTAGAAACGTCACCTTAAATGTTAATGCTGATGTCCAATTAGCTATTTTAAATAACCGTAATGACCATGACGCGGAAACAGACAATTGGAAAATTGTGGACATTTACAATGTTGCTTCTCGACATGGCGGTGTTTTACATTTTACCACCATTGGATTTTACAACGAGAATAAAGGATATAACGCTAGGGTTCAGCAAGCGAAATATTGGATTAGAAGGAATATGACAGGAGTTACTTTCAAAACAATGGTAGTGGTAAGTGGAGTTAAATTAAATAGAAATAAGTAGCAAAATATTACTAAAGAACTTTTCTAAGTTGCCTGTTGATTTCCAAGGAAAATTACAAGACTATCTTGATAGTGACGCTGACAGAAATGTTAACACTTTCAATCGGTTCCATGCTAGACTGATACACTTCTGCAGAGATTACTATAATTTTACGTAATAATATTAAATTTCCTGTCATAGAAAGTATTATCATTTAATTAATTTTAGGATGGAAACGTCTGTAACAAAATCTTGGGGTTACACGAGACCTGACGGATCATTCGATGGTATGGTGGGAGCTCTTAATCATAGCGAGATCGATTTTGGGAGTTCCCCGCTGTTCGTTAGGACCGATCGCGCTCAAGTCATGGAATATGGTAGGAACACATGGATTTTACGGTAACATTGCAAAAATAATTAGCGAAGCATCATGTCAAAAATTCTAGTGCCGAATTTATTTTTCGAAATCCAAAATCTGGAACTTCTATTGAGATATTTTTGAAACCATTATCGACAACGATTTGGTTGATCACAGGACTTTTAGGGATACTTTCGGTTATTATTCTAAAATGCGTAACGACTTACGAAACCGAAAAATATCATTCCAATACCGAAACATCTTGGAGTTTAGCTGCATTGTTTACCCTAGGAGCTTTCTGCCAGCAAGGTACTGTGCCTATTTTGATACTGTTCCATTCTTATCGCGATAGCTTCTCACGCCGTCCAAAAACACCCCTCTGTCCTCACCCCCTCCCAAGATGATCACTGCGCATTTCTAACAAGACAATAGGTGAAAACGTTGGTGGTCGCAACCTGCTAAGTAATGAGTGTTAAGTGTTAAACGGGTGTAGCAACAAGTGTGCAGACTGCAGGGCGCAAGAGCGTGTCTGAGAGTACCCAATCACAAACCTCAAATGTGTGAACCCAAAAGCAAGCCCGATCGGAGCGTCGAAGCCGCTCACGCCGCCTTCAAGGTTAGTCGCAGTGTCCAACTTATACGCGGTAACTTTTAAATTCCCCGTTCCGGTGCCCGCCAGCGGTGCCACCCCCCAACCGATACTGTTGCATAATTTCGATCAAAACTTTATTAGAATGAGTAAAAACTGTTTTTTAGGTGCACCAACTACCCCAAAAATAAGTTGCGGCAGAATTGCTACTATAACAATCTTTTTACTTTCCGTCATTATTTACCAGTTCTACTCTGCAAGTATCGTGTCAACCTTGTTGGCGAAACCCGCAACTGTAATAAAAAGCATTAAAGATATCTTATTATCGCCATTGAAAGCTGGATGTGAAGACGTATTGTACGACAAAGATTATTTTTTGGTAAAAGTTGCGCGTTTTCGATTGTAGGTACTTAATAATTTTTTTGGTTTATTAGCATACAACCGATGAAGTGGCCAAGCAATTGTACTACAAGAAAATTTTCGGCAAAAGCAACAATTCTAATTTTCTCCCTGCCGATAAAGGATTACAACTCGTTGCGGATGGTGGCTACGCTTTTCATGTCGAAGTCGCAACGGCTTATCCCATAATCGAAACAACTTTTGGAGAAAAAGCTATATGCGAACTACGTGAAGTGCAGTTGTTCAGAACTCAATACATGCATGCAAACTACCAGAAACATTCACCATTTCGTGACATGATCGACACTTGGTTGGTACCGTGATTGGTACCAATTTGGATTCTAGGTTGCTATATAAATGAGTTGTAGTTTACAACGGATCGCTGAACACGGTATGCTTTTTCGAGAACGGAGACATTGGCACCCAAGGAAGCCAGAGTGTATTCCGTCGTCGCGTTCTGTTACTTTCAATGTTGGACTAGAAGAGTTTTATCCAGCTTTGATGGTTGTATTTATTGGCATAGTGAGCAGTGTGATGATCTTGATTGCTGAGAGACTAATGGTTAAAACAGAACGGAAGAAAAGAGGACATCCCAAAGAAAGACGACCATTTGCTTTTGTCCACTAGCAATGCACCAAGAGAATATTTATAGAAATATTTTTACTATGCACGTGATTGTTTGTAAAAACTTTTTATCTTAAAATCATACACAGATAACCCCCTTTAGTATTAACATTTAATTATAAAACAACCCTATATAATGGTAATTTTATTCTTAAAACAATAGACATTCTCTACACATTGTTGATGCAACACACCTCCATTGGACATCTTGGTCTACCTAGACCTACACAAAATGACGTTATTTGGCGTGCTGATGTCAAGTGTAATTTTGATACAGCCATATACAGGATGTCCCAAAACTCAACGTCAACCCGTGATGGGCTTGATAGACCAGCTCATTACTGACCAGAATATCATAATATGATTTTAGTAAAAAGTTATGTTTTCGAGATATTAAGCCTTTTATAAATTTTGTAAAAATCGACACCTCAGATCAGTTTTTAGAGTGCCACAACTCCAAATTTCCATATTATAATATTCTAAATGTTTTTACGTAACCCTGAATAGTCCCGCTATTGATCAAAAGACAAAGAAATATTACTATAGAGCCAGATCTTTTGGAAAGAAAAAAACATTTTTGACTAATACATGATTAATTTTTTTTAATCGCCTATCTTTAAATCTTCATACTTCTGACAAAAATACCACGCTAACCTGGCAAGTTATTCTAAAAGATGGCTCATTGAGTGTAGTTTTTAAAATAGTGTAACAATTTCTATGTTTTATATTAGAAAAAAAAAACAAATTTCCATTCTGGTCAGTAATGAGCTGGCCTATCAGCCCTCCACGGGTGGACGTTGAGTTTTGGGACAACCTGTATACAAAACTTGCATCTTGACCTAATCGAAGAAGATTTTTGTGCCTTCCAGGCTTTGTCGCTTCATTTTAGGTCCATAGAACCCTTTCCCTTTTTCTCCTAGCGCCCACATTCAAGAGCCGCGCGCAGAGTCAGATTATTATTCAAGAACTCGTTATAAAATTATGTATAATATAAATATATATATAATGTAAATTGATTCACTTAATTAAAGATAAACGTCAAGCATGCATGGATTTCCTAGAATCCATGTTTCTCGTAATCGGAGTTTGTGGAACATCATCAGTTTCATCTTCATAGCGATACATGAGAAATATAGCAGCGCACCCAATAATCGAAAGTACGCCCCCAGCTATCCCTACGGGCTGTAAGAGTGTTTAGTTAATGGCAAATTATTCAGTTTACTTTCTTACCCCTGGTATATCATGCATAGTTCCACCATCAGTACATTGGGTTGTAGTAAGAACAGAAGCTACGATAGTCACTATGGAAAACAGCAAATTTAATATAATGTCCTGAAAATAATTTTTTAAGTATTTTTGTATTATAAAATAATAATAATTACCGCTTTAACCCAGTTTCCTGGATTTTTGATAGTACACCCAGCAGAAAATATGATGTACAATATAAGCTGGACGGCAATGCTGGCTCCAATGCAGCATGGAAAGACAAACTGATACCAATCGGGGGTACCATCACATACTGACTGGCCGACAAATAAAGCTAAAGCAGCCAATAATACGATCTGTCAGAATAAGTAAAGATTTAGAAATAAGATCTTCTGATACAGTTAAATGATGACAAAATTTCATTTGCATAAAATAAGTGCAGTTGCATCGGTAGACAAGTTAAAACCATTGGTTACATATTGAACGTTCACATGGGCTTAATGGTAAGAAACGGTTGGTATCGGCGTTGATTGAGATATTTAAAGTAAATATCTCAATCAACGGTATCGGTATGGTAGAACCTGGGGTAGAAGCTCCAAGCTTTCTGCGTTAGATATCGTTACCGAACTTCTTACAGGCTCCAATCAGGAACCATTATCTCTCCCTTCCCATCGTTGATGCAATTTAACGTCAAGTATTTAACAAAAGTGACTAATTAAAAAAAAGACAAAAAATGCATTTTTTTTTTGTATGTGAACGCTTGTGGTAAGAATCGTTTTTAGTGTTTTTACCACTGTAGTGCCGCTTTACTAATCCTATATGAAAATTACTTAAAGCTATGGCCCACTTTTGAGTCAATATACAGAGTGCTTCACCACAATTGGCCCGAATTTTACCGAACTTACTAATAGCGTTGATTGAGATATTTACTGGAAGATGCCCAGCCTTACCGCCAGAATCGTGCCTAAAAATGATGCTGGCGGCTAGGGGTTCAGAATCGGTCCATCTGTCCGCCAGCATCATTATTAAATGCAGTTTAGTCGGGTTCAGAAATTACAGATAGCTGTAATATAACAACAAGATGAAGCGATGTTGCCACGTAGTATAGTTCATTTCAGCCGTTTTCTCGATCTCTTTTCAATTCATGACACTACGCTAATAGCCATATCAAGAAAAATCTAAATCCTCTCCTAACTACAAGTAACTCTCTACGATTGAAGTGCAACCGAAAGTGCATCAAATTTCAATTCTCAAATAGGAACCTATGTTTCTTAATAGACTATTTTGTGGTGAATCTTTTTTTAATTACCGACTTTAACTTAAGAAGGGTCACAAAAAAATTTCCTGTCTAATCATCAATTTTACCGTCCCCTCCTTTTCAGAATCCGTGCGGAGTTATTCGATTTTACCGAATTTTTATCAGAAAAGATATAATTTATGCACCCACTTTTCCTTAGTTTTAGCCCCATGTCAAATACAAGCATCCGTCAAATATCATTAATATGCACGGAGGATATAAGAAGTAGGGAGGGAGAGTGCCGGCTTGGACGTGAAGCCGGAAGCCGCCATTTTGGTACGCTGCAGACATTCTGTCACGTGCAAGTGCGATAAAGAAATTATATTGCTTTCCTTTCCTTTCTTTAATTTGGATTTCTACGATATTAATGTTTGAAAAATGATTAGTCTAAAATATATTTAGTTTTTTCAACAAGAAAATGTTATTGTAAACATATTTTTATATAAAATTCATGGTTTCTTATGCAAACTTTCAATTATCCGGTTCAAACTTGGAGCGTAGTCTTGCGGGTTGCATACTCAAACGCCTTGAAATCCCCTGCCGTCTCGCGGCTTCATTTTTCCTCGCCCATAAGCTTGGTCACTCTCCCTCCCTACTTCTTATATCCTCCGTGTTAATATGGGAGTGTCTATCATAATTTTTAAACTTGTATAGACTTTGAACTGGCAAATACCTATCGTGTATTACTCATTGGTTAATCATTGGTTGATTCCAAATTGATTTTTCTGGAAATTTATTTATATCACCTAGTTATTGTTATGTCCGATTTCACGAACGTTGACATACAGTACTGCTAACAGTAGGCATGTTGAGATTTGACAAATAAGTTATAGCAATGGATCAACACAATCATTATTGATACCTTGGATTGCACAAACGTAAATTAAACATAAATAATTCATCAACGCTTTAAATATCGATAATGGTTTTGTTGATCCATTGCTATGGGTTTCTTGTCAAATCTCGACATACTGTCCATGAGAGTACCAATGATAGATAAACTTACCACAGCTATAATTTTAATCCATCCTGTTTTTGTTAGTGGAAACTTGCCACTTTCCAATTTGTCTTTAACGAGTTCATCGAAGCGGAGTTTAGGTGAAAGGTTGGTTAAGAATTGCGATTTTCTGACTTGTTGATTAATAACCCTTTCCGTCATATTAACAACACTTTATAAACTTCACATTATTAAAAAACAAAGCCGGGTTTTAATATCAGTATTGAGTTTGTTATCAGAGAAATTGTTTTGATCGTTATGGAACAACGATATCACAACCACTAAAATATTTGAATGTCACATTTCGACCAGAGATACTTCAATATTTGAACAACTGAGTGCCACATTTAATGATATTATTGTAATCTAATCGTACCATCGTATCGAAGTTTTTATCCACGTAAGTAATTAATTTTCCCACCGGTTTTTGTACCAAAACGGTTACTATTAAATTCGAGTACCTACCTACCAAAAATGTAACACCTTTAACGTTCACAATGCCTTGTTATATGAATATGAAAACAGTTTGATATTTTTGCTGTTTTTCTAAATAAGACTTAAAATGTTGCTTAGAATACAATTTTGGTCTTATATCTTGAGAGCAACGACTTCGCTATTACATGCGTTTTTTTCTTACTGTATGCATTTTGACGTGCAGAGATTAGTTCTCTAATTTTAGATCACTGCATAAAAGGAAATGGAATCAGTCAAGTGCTAGTAAATAATCCAGTTAATTTAATGGAATGACGCCGCGCGCATGGATTGAGTACGCAGGTGATCCACAGGGGTACGCTCCGCCTCAATCTAGTGTCGTATTCACCAGGTTACTGTTTCATACGTTGTTACTTCATACTGAATAAAACGTATTAATACAGGCCTGGTTTTCGCGCGCCAGTATGGTAACTCAAGATGTTTGACGCGAGATTATTTCTAGTATTTTGCAAAGTAATTGCACTACATCATTTCGAGCAGCCGTAAAGTGAGGCAGATGGGTATAACCCATTTTATGAGTGTCAAACAGAAAACGACAATAAGCACCAAATTTATATTTTCAAATTGGCAAAAAAACATGCATATTTTTAGTAATATAATTAAGTTTTTGTTTAAAATATTTGATAACAAATGTCGGATGATGAGGTTTACAGCAAACTGAAATCAAATTGGGCTATTTATTTAATGTTAAAATAAACATTTGTATTTTGTTGATATTAACGTGCATGTTAACTTTCTTTAAAGCATCTAGCGCTGGAATCTTTATCTTTACGTATCTGATCTCAAAAACAAAAGTCAGATATTTTTTACTTTAACGAAAAATTATTAAGAAGCAATTCTTTTAGGCAGGGCAAACATTTTCATAGGCAGGGCCAAGCCTTGCCTGGACCCCCTCTAGCTACGGCCCTTAATTGTTAACTTGACCAGCATTAATTTAATACGTACATAACTCGTTGAAAAGTGACAAACACACTCGTGTAATTATCGCACTCAACCTATTCCGATATCTATTAATTATCAACAGAAGTATTTTATATGTTCCGTTTTCTGCTGACTGATTTTGACTAGTGAGATCTCGATTACATTATTTAATGACCCAATCAATCCAATCAAAAATAATTAAAATTTTTGTTTTAAGTTAATAAGTACAAAAGTACGACATAGATTTATCATTAACAGATCTTTGCTCTCTTTTCATATCAACAAAGTGAAAAATTGTTATTAACCACAAATTTGAATATCGGACAAAGAGACTGTATTTAACAATTTTTGTGTACAGCCGACAGCAGAGATAATGTCCACTTGTTAACTTTAAGTTCGTTTATTTTCTACATAAAACTGACATAGGCATTAAAATTCATATTTATTCTAAGCATGTGAAATAATGAAACAGATTTCGTTTCGTTTACTTAGAACATCATCTGTAGAAGAAATTTAAAGATTAAAAGTGTGAGATGGACATTATTTTTGTCGCGGCCGCACCTACTTGATAATTTTTTATTTAATCAAGATTTCGTAAACTGGATAGCTTTAGAGGGATTAAAATGATTAAGTAGGTACACACGTATAAGTAGATGAATAACACAGATGCAATTTTTAATCAATTATATCAACAATCCTATTATTTATAAAAAAAAATTTAGGAATTCTTCAATCATGACCAGTTGTTTGCAGAACATGACCGCAGCCGTGTTCTCAGTAATGACGCAGATACTCTCACTGTGATGCTTCGTTACTTCATCTTCTACACTGCTCTATTAGAATGATATGAAATAATATGCTTGATTCTGGACTGAAAAAAAAACAAAATTATTTGTTCTTGTTTATTGTTGAAAACTATAATGTTTGCAGTATAGATTCTGAACTTCATCAGATCAATTGCCTCTTTGACTAGGTACTTCTGTATATCTTAAGTAGGTCATTTGTTTCCATCAAAAAAACTTTAATCTTTCTTTGCTTTTTGGGCTATTAGGAAAGATTTTAATTTCTACGGTATTTATTTATGCGTCTTGTCGCGACCTTCCTCAGAAGATAGCACCAGATAACATGAGATAAGATTGAAGAATGTGTTGCCTATTTTCAAGAAGTAGAAAGCGGAATTTTTGTTTATACAAATGGTTCTCTTATGGAAGTCATGAAGAAAATGAGAAAATACAGCAAGAAGTAAAAAAGATGAGAAATGTGCTTCAGTATTATTTCTGAAAGCTTTTGCTCGCTGCAGGCCCCAAAAATCGACTTTATAGAAAAAGAAAAACTACACAAGGAAGCGGAAGCTTAACGAAAACGCAAACTTTAAGCGCAAATCGAATAGAAAGAAACAAGAAGAAGCAAAACCGCGAAGAGAAACACCTGAAAACCCAACATCAACATGATGATGCGTTGGAGAAGAAAAAACTGAAGTTAATTGACCAGCTTTTCGAGAAAAATCACAAATAAATTTTGATGGATAAAAAGCAGAAACAACGAGGGGAACTGGAGCGTAAAAAACTCCAAGCCAAGAAAAAGGCTGTCAAACAGAAAAAAGCGCGAAGACAAGAAACGATTGAAGGAACAACAAAAACTCAATAAAATCAAACAAGAAGAGTCAATCTTGAAGGTATTTTTACACAAACAGGCCAAGCATCGATTGAAACCAAAGGAGCCGATTTACACAAGCACCCAGAATGCTTATCCACGATTGCTAAGAGTATCTCGATACCAACCATGCACATAAGGAGCCTAAATGGTCAAGAGGTAAGTATGCGACTTTTCTGAAATCGTACAAATTTGTCAACATACATTACTCAAACGAATTTCTTAAGTTTCGACCGACTTTGCTCCTGGTCGCGCTGTAAAAATTTTAGTCGGATTTAACATGAAATTTTTTTAAAGATTAAATACATTTACTGGATTATATAAATAATAACCACGGCGTTCTTTACAGGGGATGTCTTGAAAAATGTGCAAAGTACAGGTAGTAAAAATAATTGTTAACATAAGTAATGTCTTGAAAAGTAAGTGTTTATGTGAGAAAATCCTCTACGCCTCGAAAGTGAATTAGAAGTTCGAGTTGGCTATAGAGTCGTGAGACAGGTCGACCCGTATCAACACGAGTGAAATAGAATCCCGCCACCGATCTACTCGTTATCGACTCGAAGTTCGAGTTGGTTATCGAGTCGTGAGTAGTCCTGCAATTTTTTTCGATATATCGAAGTTGATATCGATATTTTGACATGGATATTTCGATATAGCGATATTTTGACAACATGTAAACTTTATTTTCCATACATAAATGATGTTAAAATATTTTTTAATAACCGGGTTATACAGGCTGGGGCAATAACTATCGACTTCGATAGTTTGAGTTCTATAATAGCTAGAAACTTGATTTAAGAACACAAATAAACTAGAAGAAAAATTTATGACCGGAAATTATTGCTGACTATTTCCAAACTACTTGGATGTAGCCATTTTTTTGTTGAAATAATAGCATCTGCAGATGCATGTTAGGAAAATTACTACAGTCACAATTACGAGTTCCAAGAAAAAATTATGTAGAGACTAGTTAGGAAACTTTGGAATGTCTTTGAATCGTTTTACTTTTGAAAAATTATACAGGGTGGTTAAAATTAATTTTTTGATATAGTACTTTTTAAATTTAATTTTCTGTTTTTTCAAATAAAACAACTCTGTATATTTTTTTTATGATATAGTGTAGAAACTAAAAACGAAGATTTTTTTGTATGTACACTCTTTGCATGAAGTAATGTCGCCCCTGAGGCGAGGTTTGGGCTCGATGGAGGTAAACATGACGTTAGAGATGGGAGCCCGACCAATACCTTTTCTATTCATATCGCCGTAAACATTTTGTCGGTCAGGCAAACGAAATGTTTTGTTGCGGTGGTCGTTCGAAAGGTTCAAAGTTCAAAACGAGACAATTTATCGGTGATTTTAATAGGGTAGTGGTCTTACTACCTACTTTGAAGATTATTGCCGCTTTGTGGGAGGTTTTCGTTTCGATCTGTCATGAATACATTATTTGCATCTTCAAACGTAACTTGCAGTAGCGCAATAGTAGAAAGAATATTAAAAACAGAGTTTTTAATAACCCGAAGTTAACTATGCAAGTAGATGATTTTGTTTTAGGACACATAAATTTTATGCAGAAATATTATGTAAGATATTTGAATATAGTAAACAAGAAAACAATGTCCGGATTCTCTTAACGGAATGTAATGTAGTAGATAAGCTTATTCATCAAAATTTATTAAATTGTTCTGTTAGAGAAAATATTTCGTGCACCAAATGTCCTTATCAGCGTAATGTTTCTGCCATAACCATAACATCATCTGAAACTTTAAATAATTTTGAAACATATATTGAGGCTAGTTATAACAAAAGATGCAGATCCTGCAAAGCTGAGTGTGTCGGTAGTAGCCACGGTGTACGTAGTAGCATATTTAACGCAAATTGCTTGGGAAATGCTAATGGTAAAATTTAGGTTATAAACTATTTGACATTTCTAATTATCTATACGAAAGACCAATATATTGTAATATAGTAATTGCTATAATCGCCAAATTCAGAATTTACATTGGCATAGCATTTATTAATTTTTCTGCTCGCGTTTTGATTCCTTTTTTTAACCTCTTGCTTTATTATCCAATTAGATCCAATTAGCAGAGTCCGGCCGGTTTATACTGTCACTGCGACCAATCTAGCGATATGGAAATGTTTTATTTAAGTAAAGAGCTAATTGAATAAAAATATTTTTTTCCTAGCTTTGTTACAAAATGACCAATTTGTGAACTTCATTTCTTCACACGGCGTATTACGTATTGTTGCATAAATAGCACTTTTAAATCATCGTTTTATAAGAAATATAACATTTACGAATCAGGCAAAAACTTCAAGTTTTAATATACATGACAAAATAATTATTTATTTTTGTAAGCGTGCCTTTTAAATTTAGCTACCTGCTGAATATTCTGTAATGTGTCAAAATAGCAGAAGCCCGCACCCAACTCTAACTGTCATTTGAAGGGTCAGTTTACGACTGTTGCCGCCGGGTTCGACATTACTGCATGCAAACCTATGCAACACCTATGGAAACATTTTCGATTTATCGACCAATAATTACAAAATTCAAGAATAATTCTAAAAAATTAGATCGTTTTCCAAATAACTCGACAAAAAACTTTAAATGTTTCAAAATTGACACAAATGACAACTGCGATAAATGTGTATTGCTTGTCGGATGATATAAAAAGTAAAAAATCATCAAGATACCTACTAACATAAAGTGAACTTACTAAAAAAACTTATGCTGTTTTTATGGGCAAAACATCTGGAGCATTTATTATAATTTTATCTGTCGAGATACCTATTTGAAAAAAAAAATTAATTTTTTAGGATTATTCTTAAATTTTCTAATTATTGGTCGATAAATCAAAAATGGTGAGAAATAGCCATAGGGATGTATACATTGTACATACAAAAAATGTTTGTTTTTAGTTTCTACATCATTTAAAAAATATACAAAATGGTCCAATTGAAAAAATGGAGAAAAATAAATTCAAAAATTTATAAATTGAAAAATTAAGCTTAGCCGACTTGTATAATTTTTCAAAGGTAAAAATAATTCAAGGATATCCCACAGATGTTTCCTAACTAGTACTTAAAAAATTTCTTCTTCGAACTCGCAATTGTGACTTCAGTAATTTTTTTAACATGTACCTATCAACATTCTATTTAAAAAATTTGCCTCTGTATAATCGTCTTGACTCACCCTGTATGCCCAAAAATAATTTCCGGTTATAGGCTTCTCTAGTTTATTTTTGTTTTAAATCAAATTTCTACCTATCATAGAACTCGAGCTATTAAAGTCTGACGCACTATTGCCCCATTTAGCATTTCTTACTAAGTAAATTCAGGTAATATTAACTTTTTTCAATGTTTCTATTCAAAGATATATTACCATATCGAAATATCGATATATCGACATGTCGATAAATTTTGATATATCAATATTTATTGATGTGTCGATAAATCGTTACATATCGATATATGTATTTTAAATATTGATATTCGATATCAAATTTTCGATATCGCGCAGGCCTAGTCCGACACGAGTGAAACAATTTCAATTGTATTGTTTTTACGTGTGGCGCCATCTATTGTTGCCGCGCTGCGTTGCGTACAGAAAATTGGGCTTGACATATGACATTTTTTTATAATTATATTATTTATATACACAGAAGTATGCAAATTGTTGGTGATGGTGGTTGGCGATGCCGATACACTTTCACCAATTAATTTGAGGTTATTTGGTTAATGCAACTGGTTCATTAACCTTAATATTTGATTGCGTTGGTTACATCATTACATCATGTTGTCCAACCCACCGGATATCTTTCGAGGATCGTTATCAAGTGGCAGGAATCAGCAATATGTATTACGATTGTTTACCGTTCGTTCACCAAGATCGTCAAGTGATTATCAATAAAAAGTCCACCTTCCCCATGTGTTTTCCCATTCGTAAGTGATGCCTCTAGTAGACTAGTCAAGTCGTAACCTCAAGACACCAGCACCAGCAAGGCTTAAAAATGTCCAGTTCCTCCAGACAATATGAGGATATTTTGGAGCCCCGAAGAAGCGAAATCAGCAACTTTATGTGGGTATCTCGTCAGTTACACCCACAGATTGCTTTCAAACAACCAGTGAGGCCTTCGTCGCAATTCCATAAAGACCAAGTGCTCAAGAGCCCAAAGATTCAGGAATTACTATTAAAAGTATGTACTTGATACTGAGTTAGCAGGCATTATGTTTGATTGGTTCTAGTTGAGTCAAGAACAAAATGTGCCCGTACAACAACTCAACAACCAGGTCTGGGATATCCTCGAAGAAATCGGATATGATAAAAAAGTTAAAGTTATTAGGTGGTTCGGCATAGTTCTGGTGAAAATATGTCAGAAAATATTAACAGGAGTTTACGTTAACCAAAAATACATTCCTCAAGTGAGTACATTATTCAGATAAAGGTCAGGTAACCACTTGTTAGTGCTGATAATCTGTAATAATTGTACTTTGGGTTATGACCTGTTGTTATTTAGTTTTTTTTTTTTGGTATGTTACAGCTTAAATCCTGCATGGGTAACTGTCCAGTGGTATTTGTCCCTAGTCACAGGAGTTATGCCGATTTCATCTTAATGTCATTAATGCTATTTACTCAGGACATTTCCATACCTGCTATAGCTGCAGGCATGGGTAAAGAAATTAATTTATGAGATTACAAAATTTTTATTTGGAAACTACAGATTTTCACGGAATGTGGGGCATGGGCACTTTGTTGAGGTATAATGGAGCTTTTTTTATGCGAAGAACCTACAATGAGGATGGACTTTACTGGACTGCTTTCAAGCAATATGTTTACCAAATCGTGACCAAAGGTGAACTTCCCTTGGAATTTTTTATTGAGGGTACCAGA
The DNA here is from genome assembly GCA_951805265.1 of Schizotus pectinicornis. Taxonomy (NCBI): domain Eukaryota; kingdom Metazoa; phylum Arthropoda; class Insecta; order Coleoptera; family Pyrochroidae; genus Schizotus; species Schizotus pectinicornis. Next base: position 19,295,411 of record OX638204.1, on the reverse strand, counting down.
AGCAGGAGCAATAAATCTCTAACGCCAAAATACGGTAAGGATTTCCATTGCTGGTTTGAACAATTCAATACTAATGCCTTTTTTATTGTAATATTATTTTATGTGTCTTATCCTAGCCAAAGTGTTTGAATGTTGGTATCCTGATTAATGTTTTTGTTTGATGACCTTGAATGAAACGCTATAGAAATGTATATTTTAACTATTTATACGCAATCCATTGTAAATGAAAACGTGCTGGTTTCAGTGGTTTCACTATTTTTGATTTCCAAATTAAAATCTTGTGATTACGTCAAACTCTTCAAGTATTTTTGTGGCGTTAACTAGATGAAGGACCCTGTTTTACCGATATTGACAAAGTTGTAACACAAAAATGCATATAATCTTACGTGATTCTATGTTTTTTTATTGTTTGACCCTTTGTGGGTATCAGCCAAATATAAAATTTGATGTAGTGGGGTTGCAAGTTTAAATGAATATAGCGCCATCTATGGGTTTTTTATCTAACTATAAATAAATAGTGTCTTTGTACCCAAATAACTATTTTTCCATCTATCATATTGTAAAAATCTTTGGGTTTGACATTGTCTAAAACAAAACGGAAATGAGTAGTACCATGTAATAAAATCTTAGTTCGCGTTTGTCGTATAGTCAGGCTATTTCAACGAGAACCGCCGGTGCTTAATTGCATATTTCGAACGGAGTTAAAAATTTGAAATTTGGCAGAAATAAACATTAATTAATGCGCTACAATGTGGCGTAATTGGTTGGTTCATAATTAATTCCATGCGCCGTCGGGAGGCCATAAAGTGTTTTTTCAGAAGTTTTCAATATATTTTTTTTATTATTATTATGTTCGTAATACCGTCAGGTATAAGTTTCTGTTGTTAAAAATTTGAAATTTGTAATTAAAGTATCGCTAATTGGGTTTTTAAGAAGTTTGCGGGATTTTGACGAATTTATGACTCGACTGCTTTATTGAAGCAGTCAAATTTCATGACAATGACGCTTAAACGGTTCGGTTATTTATGACGTAATAGCGGTACATACTCAAAGATCTTTGCAGTACAGGCACCATCATAAAATCTAATGTGGTTAGCCGCAAATGGACTAGGTAAACGGTCACAAAGCTGTCAATCAAAAATCTCTTCAGCGCTAAAATTTAAAAACCCATGTAATTCAATAACGGTTTGATATAAAAATATTTCAATTATCAATATATCAATCTTGGAGGTCGTGATCGTGAGCTTGAAAAAAATCAAAGAGATCACGTGAATATTTCGATATGAAATCGCCATCGAAAGTGAAAACTCACACCATTTAAAAAAAGAAAAAATCGATAATGTCATCTTGTAGTACATTAGTATATTTCTGCCAAATTTCAAATTTTTATTTCCATTAGAAATACGTAATTAGGCACCGGCGGTTTTCGTTGAAACATCCTGTATAAGTACCGTACATTAAATAATCAGCAGTTTGACAAGTATCTCCAATTGTTCCGATTTGTTCTGTCTTGATACTGGATGTTGTTATTTTAACATACCGGGTGTCCCAGCGCTACCGGGTCATAGGGAAATAGCACGGCAAATTATATTTTTTAAAATTATATCTTCCCAGAAAAAAATTGGTTAAAGCGCGGATCCACGCGAATTCTTAAAAGAAGGGTCACGTTTTCATGTAAAATTGATGATTAGAAAAGTCTTATCACAAAAAAAAAAAAAATTAAAAGGATGTTGCTTTGATCGGGACGCTTCTTCCAAACATGAGTTTTGAGGTTCAAATCCCGATCAAGAAAACGCTTTTTTTATTCTTTTTTTTAGTATTAACGCCTTTCTAACCACCAATTTTACATGAAAGCGTAACTCTTCTTTTAGGAATCCGCGTGGAGTTTTGGTTTGTACCTAATTTTATCTGGGAAAATATAGTTTTGTTAAACTAAATTTATATTTGTTACGCTGCTGTTGAAGCAATAGTTAAAATGATAAGCTAACATTAGTTTTAGAGAAAAGCCGACCTCATGACTAATAATTTCTTTATAAATACTTTGTTGAGAGCACTTGATTGTATTCCAAAGGTAAATTGTAATCCAAAGGTAAAAGTAAGTGATCACTTTTAACAAGGTGGTTTATCTTTTAAAAGCTTTTTATTATTCTAATTCTGCGTACAAGTACATTTACTCGTAAACCTTTGATACGAACCACTTGGTTAATTCTTGTGATTACAATCTCACAGATAAGTAAACTAAGATTTGATTATAATCTCATTGATGAGTGAACTAGAGGTCACATACCTAATAGAATTTTGACTTCCTATTAAATTGATACTAGGATATAATCTTCATATCGATGCTTAGGATAGTTATTAATAAAAACGTGCGGGTTAAGATTTTGCAAGCTATGATCTGTGTTTTTGTAGAAAAATTTATAAAACTGGCCTCAAAATTTTGCTATACAGATCAAACCTGTAACGTTAAAAAATGGTGTTACAAAATTAAAATTTTTCTTCTAAAGGCACAAATGTACTCTTTAAGTTCAAAGAAAAATAAAAAAACAAAATTTGATTTAGTTTTGGAAATTTTACGAGATATAATAGTTATTTATGTACCAAGGGCATTATGTGGATGTTTATGCCCTCCGAGGGTGACAGGTTTAAGAGCCGAGGGCCTCTTGCCCGAGGCTTTTAAAGTCGCCCGAGGGGCATAAACATCAAGTAATGGCCGTGGTGCATACAAAATTTCATGTCTTCCTAATCTGTTTTGTAAAATTAGTTTCGTTGTTATGTATTTTACCAATGATTTTACTTTATACCCCATGGGCCATAAACTTTACTTTATAGCCATTTTTCAACATTTTGATAAATATGAACAATCTCTTTTTTTGCAGGATTAATATTGATGATATTGAAGGCATTTTTTCTATCTGACGTTCCCGACATATTGTTTGTCCCCATTAACATTACTTACGATAGAATTTTAGAAGAGCAACTGTTTGCCTTTGAGCTAATAGGAATACCAAAACCCAAGGAGAGTACATCTGTAAGTCCTTATCAACGTATTTTGGAAAATTTGAAATTATTTCTATAATTTGTTTTTAGGGTTTTCTGAAATCTCTAAGCGTAGTTAAGGAAAAGTATGGCCGCATATATTTTCATTTTGATAAACCCATATCGGCCAAGGCATTCTTTAAAGAGCAGCTGGATCGTTCGAGTCACAACTTAGAACCTGCTCATCAACGGGAAATCAATGAAAACGAGAAAAAGCTTGTGCCGGCGTTGGCTCACGAAATAATTTACGTGCAACAAAAACGATGCGTTTTGACGGCCTTCAATTTAATCGCAATCATTCTCGACAACAATTTGACTAATGGAAATGATCTATTAACTGTTGATGATGTGGTTGAGAAAGTTTGTTGGTTGAAGCAGGTCATGGTGGAATTTGGAGCTCACGTGGACGTAAACGACGCGAAGAATGATGTTCTGGAAGCTTTGGAGGTTCATCAAAACGTCGTTACTATCAATCAAAACGGAAAATTGACGCTGGTGTGGACTGAAGTGGTTTTGGATAAATTTGATCCCGGGAAACTGAAAGCGCATGGTCTATCTGAGAAAACTATAAGTTTTTCGGTTCCTTTTGTGATGCTGCAGATCTACATTAATCCAGTCTTGCATTATTTGGTGGACGCTGCTATATTAGTCATAGTTTTGAAATTCTACCAGCCGACTGCTACCAAAGGTACCTACTTTAGAATAGTCATGACTGGTCAGAATGTATAATTTGTAGGCCAGTCAAATTAGGATGAATGAAAGAAATAATTCCAGAAGTTTTAAACTTTGGAAGGGACGTTTGGATTGGTTTAGTTATGAACGTGTCAGAAATTCTACAATATTGAACTCGAGCCCCCATTTTGAGAAAAATTTGCACTTTTATTTTGTCTTTTATTTATCGCGCAGATGCTCAATTTTAGGAAGAAATTAGCGGTTACAAAAATTAAAGATTATTAAATTTTCTATAAAAAATGTTTAATACATTTTTCGATTGTCATATTAGTGTGACAGTGAATGAGCGGCGAATGTGAGACGATCGTGTGGTGTAGAGATAACTCTGGGCGTCGATCCGCATCGTTGTGGCACCTGAGACAAATGAAGTAGCCACCAATTCGATCAAATAAAACAATGGGAACTATAAAGAAGTTATTTTCATCTTATTTATACAGGGTGTAAACGAAATAAGTACATTAATTTTAACCAGTGGTAGAACTCATCAAAACAAATTTTTTTTCTATGTACCATTTTTTTTAAATAATTTTTTTCCCTACAAATGGACGAGCCTTTTATGAAATGCTCTAACAAAGAACAATAATAATACAATGAATTCATAAGGTAATCTTGTTGACGAGGATACGTTGCTTCCAGTGGCGTGTAAGAAAATTGTGTTAAGATTTTAAAATAATTTAAACACAAAAACTAAAACGTTTTTAAAAAAAAATTATTAAGAAAAGTTTTTCGTCTTGAAGAGTTCTATTACCAGTTAAAATTAATGCACTTATTTCGGTTACACCCTGTACATAACGGATGTTCTACAGCTGTCGCCGTCTCTCCGTCTCCAATCTCCATTTCATTTACGTCATCCCTCCAACTTCTTCGCGGCCGTCCCCTTCGTCTACGTTCCGGCGGCATCCATTCCAGTACCTTTCTGGGCATCTCTCTTCATTCATCCTCTTAACATGTCCAAACCAAGTTAACTGCCTTTTCTCAATTTCTTCGTGTATGTGTCTTTCCATTTTCATCTCCGCTCGGATATCGTTATTTCTGACCATTTCCAACTTCGATCGTCGGCAGCTTCTTCCCAAGAAGTCCATTTCCGTTGCCATTAGTTTACTCTTTTTGGCTTTTGTAACGTTTCACACTCACGATTCATAGAGAGTAACACTTTTAACCAGACTTTTGTATATGTTTCTTTGTGGCTTTCTTAATGTTCTTATTCCATAGAAGAGAATTCAGTGTTCTGGTGACTCCTCTTCTCTTGTTAATTCTTGCCTGTATTTCGTCTTCGCTGTTTCCTTTCTTATTGAAGTGTATACCGAGATATTTACTTTGCTCAGCCACATTTATTTTGGCAGTTTCTAAAATGAGGTCGTTTACTTGGTCGTTCCCCACTATTAGGTATTCGCATTTAAATAAATTCATTTGGAGACCAGCCCTTTTGTATTCTGCTGTGAGTTTTTTAATCATGTAACTGAGAACGTCTGCGAAGAACAGTGTAAACAGTGTATCATCCCCCACTCTTAGCCCCATGTTTTTGCATTTTTTTACCCATGTCACCAAAGCTCTTTCTAAATAAATTAGGAGATAAGCAACCCCTTTGTTGTTTCAAATGAGGGGGTAAACCTGTTGCCCACCTTGATTCTCGCAGAGTTTTGCTGATAGTATCTCTGAGTAGCATGAATCAAAGTTGGATTTATTTTCAATTTCTCCATTTCCTTCCATAGTCTTGATATCGGCACGCTATCGTGAGCTTTCTTAAGATCTATTAAAGCTACGTGGGTCTGTCTGTTACGTTGTACTCTCTTTTCTAGGGCTATTTTAAGGGTAAAGGCTTTATCCCAGTCGATTGTTCGGCCCGGAAGCCTGCCTGTTCCTCTGGTTGCTTATCTTTGATTTTCTCTTCCATTAGACTTTTTAGTACTCTGGAATATATTCTACTTATAGTTGGTATTTTCATCTTCCAGGATGAAATTATGATATGTACTCGTACGTGCTGACTTGCTGCTCAGTACTGTCACGTGGATATCATCCACACATCCTTGAAGATGATCCCAGCATCAGCAGAGTTACGAAAAAGTTACGTCATTAATCACGTGAGTCGGATGATAATTTGAAACAAAAGTAACTCTTTTATAGGCCTCGTTCTTTCATTTGATCAAATTCTTATTCTCCATTCTCCATTTGTTTCATATGCCACAACGATGCGGATCGACGTCCGAAACTTTCTCCACAGGGTCGTCTCTCATTTGTCGCTCATTCATTGTCACACTATTATCCTGATCGAGAAATGTATTAAACGTTTGTTGTTGAGAATAACAATCTATAATTTTTGTAATCGTAATTTTCTTCTTAAAATTGAGCACTTGCGTGCAAAATGCAAAAAAACAATTAAAATGCACACTTTCTTCAAGATGGTGGTTTGAGCTCGACTTTTGACACGTTCCGAACGTCCTTGCCAAATTTTTGAAATTATTTGTTTTATTTGTACGAATTGGGTCTAATTTGACCGGCCTGATGTGTATTTTGTTAACGAATAATATAGTTGGTTCATATTGTTATTAAAAAGTTTTTTCGGAATAGTTGTGCACATATAAATATTTTACACTGTAGCAAGTTTAACATAGATTGTGCATGTCTAGAGCGATAAACTCATTTAATTAACAGCATTTGTTCTTGTTTGAAGTTTTGACTACTGAGAGAAGCTGTTTGATTTTCTGGGCTTGATACAAGAACACTACATATTTTCAAAATACTGATACCAACTAATTGGGTTGCAAAATAACTTTTGTGCGCTCCAGAAAATCGGACCGTTCGCATTACCACTACAATCTCTTTACAGTAACTAAGTCAGCTTTCTTTCTGTGCAGATGAACTTTTCGGGCACTATCGCGTCTTGCGGTCTCTGTTGTCCCAGGATTTTGTAACTTTTAGTCCAAGGGAAAAAATGGTGTGTGGGTTTAACTAGTGTTTCTCCATTTTTCTATACGACCAACATTATTTTTTAAAACTATTTTTACAGGAATTTGAAGCAGCTTTAGGAACATGCATGAAGTTAAATTTAATAGAAGTATCAGCCGAAGAGTATTATCGATTGGGGACAAACAAACCTGTGGAACAAGTGATATGCACTTCACTAGATTGTTTCCTTTATACATACTTTGTCGTTTGCTGTGTTCTTCAAGTAATTAATTGTTTGTTTTTCATATTCCTTTTTGATCAACTTTTGTTTTCAGGAAATGCCGGACGTATGTAATGAAAAATCTGTATTAACGAGAGTTCAAAATGAAATTGAAATCGGTATTAATGATCAAACTACTTTTATTCATCCCTATTGCCTGAGTCTCGACACAATAACAAACTGCCTAGCGAGTATGACTCTCAAGGGTGCCGTTAACAAAATCAGAAGGTTAGTTGTTTTTTTTTTCATTTTTAGCCTAAATTAATCTCAATTTTTCTCACAGGGACCACAGTACTTTTTTCGAAATCAATAAGAACGAAGTATTATTTATTAAAAATAAATTAGGTAAGTGGCGACTTGTTAATTTCAAATGTAACTTTTTGTTTGTTTTTGCAGAGCATTGTATACCGTCTTCACAAGTATTGCAAAGAAAACTAGAGAGTGTGCAGCTGCATTTAAAGAATAAATTATAGAAGTGTGAGTGATTATTGTATTTATTTTCAATCGGTTGTTGTATTTTGCTAAAACGTTGCCAATTTTATAATTTTTCAATGTTATTTTATATTGTTATGCATTTTCGTGAATAAATTTCGTGATATTTTATCAGTGTCAAATTGCGCCGCAATTGAAGTAACTCTCAATAACTCACCTTATTTTCTTCAAGTTTCACATATTCTACAATTTTAGCTTAGTCACAGCTAAATTTTGAATCAAGCAAGTTTCAACTGAAGACTTTGAAACATGACGTGGACAATCCTAAGGGGTCTGTTTTGTAAATTAGAGTTTTACAATAATGGTTATCGGACCATGATTATTACAAAGTGAAGATAGATCGAATCTTAAATTTCTTTGATTTATTGGACTTAGCTAATAGCTACAGGATGCAGGAGGTCCAGGAAAATATTTTGGAAAGTGAATATAATCTCGAAAGGATAGGCAACCTTTATGAGCAATGACAAAGTCTTCTAAGACAGGCACTGTACATAATGTTTTGAAAATTCTGGGCTCTAAAACATTTTAATGAGCTTCATTTCTCTTCATCCACATGCGTTTTTAAATCTTATGTTAAAATGAACATCTACCTGAACGTGGTTTAAGAGCGAATCTTTGGCATAAGATGATACCATCCGCCATCCAGCACTCTTTTTGTAATTTATCAATCATTACCAGATTGAGCAATGGCAAGACTTGACCAGTGGATTTTATAATTTTTGCAGAGTCACCTTCTTTTACCTGGAGTGGCATGTGGTTCTCACTGGGATAAACCCATCTTTACTTTGAAAGCTATAAATATTACATAATACTAGAGTAAGTAGGTGTAGAACACGCAGAAAAAGCAACGAAAAAATTTGTAATCAATGAACAAGCGTACGTTTCTTGTATGTGGAAGACCTTTTTAGCATATTAGTTTGAAAGATCATCAAATAATCAAATGCTCAAAATACATTTACAGAACAAAAGAGAAACAAGTTGCAAAAATACAGCAAGAATTATTTAAGGTAAAAATGTCGTGTGCGAGTGGTATAATTATACAAAAGTTAATTAAAAGTATGGAACCAAGCTTTTCCTGCTTGACAAAACTATTAAACTTAGGAAAAAAAATTATAAAAATGATAAACTTTGTCAAATTATGACTAATTTGAGATTATATTAGAGCGTATTTCTTACAGAACGCCGGCCATTTTTGCCTGTGGCGACTTTTTTTTTAAATGACAACGTACTAACATTTCTACTCAGCCTGACATAGAGAATTATTGAAAACTAGAAAAATCAATAAAATTATATTTATTTTCATTTATAACTTCAGAACTTCTCCAGAAGATCTCCAAACCCATTTCTTGTGACACTATCTGATAAAAGACTTCTTAGACGCGTTTTAATGTGTTTAAAAGTTGACTACTTGAGAAATTGGCAGCATCAACAAATACTGAACTGTAGCAAAAGCAGAATATGCTTTTTGAAAGAGATTGAATTTTAAAATTATTTTATAACAACAAATCGGGTAATTTCTATCACTTACACTAATTTTTATTTTATTTTTTTCAATTGATCCATCTTCACTCTCACTATCATTTCCACTATGCAGTGTAATTTATTGCGTAGGATTCTTCTATTGAAGGTTTTAAGCGTTTCCAGTTAGAAACAAAATTCAATAATTCTTCTTTTAATTTCTGCGGTGTTACCAGTAAATTGAATTTTATTTGACAAATTGGACATTAAATCTTCAGGAAATTTATTTGTTTTTATTAATTCTGAAAAGTTTTCTGGTCTTTATACATGCCTGTATTTTTGGAACACCGCCTTCTACAATATTGTCCTTTATAATGTTGTAGGTTTCATTTTAAACCTCTCAAATTCATCTTCTATGATCTATGTTTATGTCTCTGCTTTTTTCGTCAAATATCTTCTTCACTCGCCTCTTTCATGTTTCCGGGAAGTAATCTTCGATTTCTATTTCTGAAGAATTTTCTCTTTTTTCCAACTCATTAGTGGCCTACACTATAAATTTGTCGATCACTCTTTTGATATCGCCCTATATCTCTTTGAATTTTGATAAGTAAGTCAACCAACAGGAACTTGACAATAATAAATTAGCTTCTAAGAAGTACTTATATTAATATTTCAATACAATAATTACAAAACTGAACAGGTACGTACATATTACACATTAAAAAATGAAGATTACTGTTTCTGATCCGTTAAAGCTTCAATTTTTGTTTGCCTCATTTGCGCGACGCTTTTCACAACTTGATACTTTTTCAAGAGTTTTTCGTACTCTTCTACACTGAGAATATTGCACTGAACAGAAAACAACCAATATCAGTAATGTATCACGCTTGTATTTAGAATACATACCTGAATCTCGGCGTTTTGACTTTCCTTTGTTGTAGCGACGGCACTTTTTTGCAGAGATTTAACTTCCTTGCTTAGATGTCTGATACGCTCTTCGTAAGCCTGCATAGTTTCAGTTTTCTTGTTTTCAATCGCTTCTTCTAGCTTCTCCAACTTGATTTCCAAAGTCTTAGCTTTACCCGCATCTTTACACCATTGTCTTTTCACGTTCCCTATTTCCTGTTTCAACTCATCGCATCTAGGGCACTGCTCCAACTTTGCCATCTCTTCTACATAAGAATTGTTTGAATCCTCTAATTCCACCATTTTCTCCTTAATAAAATCCTTTTCTTTATCCCAGTACAGTTTTAAAATTGAAAACGAACGGATTAAAAGTTCATCAATTTTTTTAATATCTTTTAAGTTATTTTGTTGAAACAACTTGAAGTTACGTGCCAACTCAACATGAGAATCTTTCAACTGTTTCCTAACATCGTGCATATATTCCCTTTCTTCGCCACGGACCCCCAACAATAAGAAAGTTTTCTCTTCTTTAATAAAATAGGAAATAAAATTATTCAACATTTGACGGTACATCATTATAGTTTCTTGGGCATTCCTCGCACTCGCTTCTTGATTTCGTTCGTTATTTTGCATTCTTGCCCGCGATTCCAATTGTTCCTTTTCTTCATCCAGCTTAGAAATCAAATGTTGCGACCAACTTAACTGCTTTCTCAATCCTTCTACATCCTTGAGATATGACGCGTTTAATTCTTCCAACGATTTTATTTTCAAATGTAACGCAGCATTTTCCTCCCCAAAGTTACTCGAAGTATGTTCAGAACACTGACGTTTGTAGTCATTAACAAGAGTTTTGAGTTTACTTATAACCTCCTTATTCGACGCATCTTCTGTTTCTAATTTTTTTATTTTTGCAATTAAAGCACGAGTATCATCCTCATAATGTAGAACACTTGCATGATATTGCTCACATTTACCTTTATACTCGTCAGCAATACTTTGAAGTTTCTTCACCACATCTTGATTGGTGACGTTAGCGCCCTCTAGCAACTTAATTTTCTTAGTTAACTCCTGATTCACCTCTTGTTGTTCCAATAAAGTGACGGTACCTTGAGAATATTTTGCGTGGTATTTATCAACCAACACATGCAGTTTGTTGATTTCCGCTTGGTTAGAGGTAATCTCGCTTTGATACTTGACACTCGTATTAGTATCTCTGCGAGTATTCGTAACCAACGCAGCATACTTTGTTCGATATTCATCTACGGATGCTTTCAGTTCATCCATCGCTACTTGCTTTGATGACATTTCCATTTGTAAGGAATTGATCTTCGCAATTAAATTCTGATTAGCTTCTCTTTCTTCCAGTAAACTCTTGTGACATTCGCAATATTTCTTACTGTGCTCATTAACAAGTACCTTAAGTCTATCTATCTCTTCCTTATTTACAATCTCTTTTTCAAATGCCTCAATTTTTGCGGTTAAGTCCTGTATCACGCCCTCGCGTTCCTCAATTAATGCTTGTTTAGTAGCGTTTTCCTTTTCTAGAGACTTGGTGGTTTCTTCAGTTTTAACTCTATAATCTTCTGCAAGGGCGGCAATTCTACTCATCTCTTCTTCATTAGAAACAATTTTCTCTTCTAGAGACTTGATCGTAGAAAGCAAATTTACATTTTTATCAAGATGGTCCACACTTTCAGAGTATTTGGTCTTGTAATCATCAACAAGAGTCTCAAGCCTATTTATTGTATTTTTATCTGAAAGAACCTCACTTTCAAAAGCCTCGACTTTTGCAGTTAAGTCCTGAATCAAACCTTCGCGTTTCTCAATCTCTACTTCTCTAGTAACAATTTCCTTTTCTAGAGACTTGGTAATTTCTTCAGTTTTAACTCTATAATCTTCTGCAAGAGCAGCAATTCTAGTCATCTCTTCTTCATTAGAAACAATTTTCTCTTCTAGAGACTTGATCGTAGATAGCAAATTTACATTTTTATCACGATAGTCCACACTTTCAGAGTATTTGGTCTTGTAATCATCCACAAGAGTCTCAAGCCTATCTATTTCTTCTTTATTAATTACCTTTTCATCTTCAAACTCCTTTGCTTTCGCAGTTAAGTTCTCCATCGCTATTTGATTGGCGTAACGCTCCTCTTCCAGTGATTTAATTTTCATAATTAAATTCTGATTAGCCTTTTCCAGTTCAACTAAATTTAATTGGTACATTGATTGTGCGTTATGACTATCAAAAGTTTTGAGGGTCTCGTCTTTACTTAATTTACCTTCATTTTCCATTGACTTAATTTTCGTCGTCAACTTCTCGTTTTCTTCTTCATACTGTTTGATTATAGGAAGACATTCGGTGAATTTCGTTTTGTATTTTGTAGCAAGAAATTGGTAAGAAACGCTTTCATCTTGCAGTGACTTTATTTCCACAATTAAATCCCGATTTTTTTGTTGATGTTCAAGAAAATTTTTATGGCACTCCAAGTATTTGGTGCTATTTTGATCAAGTTGGACCTGAAGTTCAGCTATTGTCGCTTGATTGGAAACACATTCGTTCTGCAATCTTTCAATTTTTCCACACAAGTCCTTGTTTGCTCCATCATCTAAAGTTTGACGAAATTCCGAGCACTTGTTTCTACTGTCCGATTGCAATTTTCCAATAAGCGACAAGTCCTCGTCTTCCAGATTCTCTATGTTTATGTTTAAATTCAGCTTCTCTTGCAACAACATAATTTTCTTATAGCATCTTCCTATCAACTCGTTCTTTTTTGACAGGCTTTCGTAAACGTTGCGGAGATATTTCAAATTTTCAATATTTAGTTTTTGGCTTTCAATCGTTTCACCTTCTTCGCCCCTGGAAGCGTTGTGGAAATCGGTGTCAAAAGCAGAAAATTCGTTTATTAAATCGTTGAAGCTTGCGAGTTCATTCGGGACGATAATGGATTCGTTGAGTTTCTCGTTCATTTGACTAAAATTGTTCATTTGTTTCAAAATTTCGTTTTTTATTATTTCCTCTGAAATATGTATTTTTGAATTGAAAACGTTCAACATTGTTTCACGTTCTTCTTCTACACCGCTCTCGTTAAAGTTACCGTTGGAGAGTCCAGAGGTGCCATTCAACAAAACGTCCTTTAAACGAAGTAACTCGTTCATAATATAGCGAGGTTCCTCTAACAATTCTGAACTGACGACGTTTCCGTTTTCTATCAAAGTGTTTTGTTGGTGGTGTTCGTAAAGGTGTAGCAAATTCTAAATCAACAAATAAAAAAATTCATAAAGTTAATAATAATTTGAGAAAAATAAACCTTTCTTGGACTTTCCCGTAGCTCCCTCTCGTGCTGAGTGAATGATAGCAACTCGTCATAATCCCGCTTTAAATCATCGTATCGACATTTGAGAAGACTTTTAGGTGTTGAACAGATACTAAAAATAGTTAAGTAAATAAGACCAGCAGTGGTAATTGATACACGTACCTCGGAGTAGTGGACACATCGCAAAGAGTATCATTGGTTTCGGTTTGTAATTCCCAATTTTCCGGTTCTAATTCCCAATGTTGGTCGTCTTGAGTAGTAAAATCTATACCAAAAAATTAACATTAGTTAACAACTCAACAAAAACAAAATTACCAACTTTGATTTCATATAAATAATTCTTCACCGCCATTAGCTCAATCAACGCATTAACTATAATTCGTAAAAAAAAATTAGATAGGTATCTCATTTTGCCGTAAGTTGTAGATGTTTTCCACTAAGTGCTGCTAGACGCATTAACGATATCAAGTCAAATAATTTAAATTTAAAGCGTATTTTAAATTGTATTCACGAAGGTAGAATGAGAAGGTCGGTGATCGCATAGTTACAACCTTATTTCATGTGACTAGTAATGTGATGTGGAAACGGAGGATTTGGAGTAAGAACAGAAAGATAAAATTTTATAACCGGAGAAGTATGATCGGCGAGTGGCACCCCACAAGGTGGCAAGGAAACTTCAAAAGCATTTATGGCCTAAGATTTCGGGAGCAAAATTGAACAAAATATATTTCGTCAGTTTGGAACTGTCGTATCAAGCCCGAGATTCGCAAGTGAATAACTTGCGGTGTTCTGGGAGGTCAAAGCACCTAAGCCAGGCGGCAGTATAGTTGCCGCGCGTCTTCATAGATCGCGGGTAAATACAGACATATCATTGACGTAAGATATCAATTTATTTGATCGAGTAAGATTTCACTGTTATTTTTTAAATAAAATTATCACCGTCAAAGAGCACTCTTAATAGGGAGACGCCATTGCTAGTAATTAATTAATTAATTTATGTATAACTTGGTTCGCGCAAAATTACCATCACCGCTCTCCAACTAAAATGCGGGATAATAATAATATACAGGGTGGGGCAATAGTGCCTTCGATAGCTCGAGTTCTATGATGGCTAGAAATTTGATTTAAGAACTCAAATAAACTAGAAAAAAATCTATAGCCAGAAATTATTTTTGAACATACAGTTTGACGAAAGTAACATTTTTTAAAATGGAATGTTCTCAATTTTATACAGGGTGGGGCAATAGTGCGTCCCACTTTAACAGCACGAGTTCTGTGATAGGTGGAAATTTGATTTAAAAACACAAATTAACTAGAGAAAGAAGTCTATAACCGGAAATTATTTAAAGTTTTTTGTCGAGTTATTCGGAAAACGATCTAATTTTTGAAGATTATTCTTGAATTTGGTAATTATTGGTCGATAAATCGAAAATGGTTACAAAAAGCCATAGGAGTGTACATACAAAAAATGTTCGTTTTTAGTTTCTACATCATATCATTACAAAATATACAGAGTGTTCTATTTAAAAAAATAGAGAAAATTAAATTCAAAAAGTTGTAAGTTGAAAAATTAAATATAGCCGCCCTGTATAATTTTTCAAAAGTAAAAACGATTCAAAGACATTCCACAGATCTTTCCTAACTAGTCTTTACATAATTTTTCTTAGAACTCGTAATTGTGACTGTAGTGATTTTTTTAAATGCATCTGCAGATCCCATTATTTGAATAAAAAAAAAATCGCTACATCTAAGTGGTTTGGAAATAGTCAGCAATAATATTGGATTGAAAAGAGTCTAGGAAAAGGCTCCGAAAAATCTTCTTTTACACACCACATTCCATTTAAAAAACTCTCACTTGCCCCTGTATAATCGTCTTGGCTCACCTGTATGTTCAGAAATAATTTCCGGTTATAGATTTTTTTTCTAGTTTATTTATGTTCTTAAATCAAGTTTCTAGCTATCATAGAACACAAACTATCAATGTCGGACGCACTATTGCCCCACACAGTATAACAATTTCGTCTTACCATAGAAAACTTCTTCCGTGATAGCTTTTAACGCCGTCGCGCGTCCGAAACCAATTGTATGCCGCCTCTTAACCGGATTTACTACTGGTTCGATGATGGTTCCACGTTGGAAATTTTCCAACATTTTAATTTGCCCCATCAGTCGCGAGATAACTTTGGAACTCTCCTCCCTTTCCCGCTAACGGAAGAAAAAAAACAATAAAATCCAGCAACAATTAATTGAACAAAACAACTTGCCTCGAGATTCTTATTAGCATTCAACTGTTCTTGAAGCTTCCGCTTGTGTTCATTGTAGAGTTGAGCATACCGCTTGGCATTGTCAGATTCTGTTAAAATTTCGTTTATTTCCGGCTTATTTTTAACAGCTTTGGCTCGTTGCGCGAAACTAAAACAGGAGCTTTAAACAAAAACAATGCTACAACAATGAAACGTACGCCAAAGTCGAATGAGTGTCTTCTGTCGAAGCGGGCGTAACTGTCCCAATAATCAAAGTTTTCGAATTGCCTCCGAGCGAATGCTGCAACAGTCTTGTTAGTTTCGAATCTCGAAAGTTAACAAACTCTTGGCCATCACTGAGCTGTCTAATAACTAAGCCCAAAGCAGACAATGATCTATAAAGTTAGCAAGTTGCAACAAAAAACAAAACAAAATTAAAACCGCTAAAACTGACTTGTTTATGTGGCCACCCTCGATCAATCGCACACCTGTAGCTTTCGTTTGGGCGACGCGTTCGGATCCAGCCAAATCGACGAGGTTCAAGTTAGAGGTGAGGGCGGGGGTGTCGTTATTAATTTCAGTGGACTCCACCATCTGAAACGGATTATGCAAAGTTAAAATAGGCATTCAAAGAAGCCACGTTGGCTTCAGAGAGAGTCAATTGCGGCTGGTTCAAGTGAGACTCAGGGGTTCCAATTAATGCGATTAATGGACAACACTGACTTCCCTGTTCTTAGAGAATTTTTTTTTTTATTTAAATAGTTCAATATAATGTTAATTAACCTTGATATCACTGAGTCATAATTAAATTGAATTATTTATCCGGCGCCTGCTACAGGACTTTCCTCAAGTGCAAACGGCAGAATTATGATAATAAGAAAGTTACAATTTTAAAAATGGTGTGTGATCTGCTGCTCCTCTCATTCATGTTGGTACCAGCTATCCGTCTGTTTGTGCTTCCCATTGCCATAAACTCAAATATCTGGTCTTTGTTGCTAACAATCTCCTCTCTAGCTCCTTTAAGGTTAAGGTTTCCCGACAGGTCTTCTCGAATTCTTATATCTTTATTGTTAGGCTCTAGAAGATCGTTGATTTTCTCGTTGTAAATTTCGATGAAAGAAACTCTAACTAAAAATCTACGATGTTTACAACTCTCTATCGAATTGAACAAATTGTCAATTGCCAGATTTGTTATGCCCGGCTCGTCTGGGGTCCCAAACATGGTGTAGGTTTTTCCAGAGGAAGTTTGGCCGTAAGCAAAGATTGTGGCGTTCAACCCCTCGACTGTGGCCGTTACAAATTTGTTAACCACCTCGTAGTAAACCGTTTTATTGGGTTTGTTCATGTCAAAGATGTGATCTGCAACAACGTTTATTAACGCGATTTATGGTTTTATACAATTATTACCGAAGCTGTAGGGTTCGCCGATTCTTTGTCCATTGTGGTCAATTTGAAAGATGTTATTTTCCGTAACACCCCAATGGATTTTCAAGCCTCTTTCCTTTTCAACTTGGATTAAAGGCCGAATGCGAATGGCAACTTTAATATTATCGCTGGACATTTTAAAACAATTACGTTCCACAACGACACTAACTAGTTGCAAACAAACTTGAAATTAACACTTAAATAGTAGAAAAATTTAAAAAATTGTTCTTGCAGTGCCAAAAACTGCGACAAAACCGGTACAAAGATTATAACCAATCACAAGTCAAAGTCATACTGCGTACCAACCACAGGAAAAGAAAGGCCCTAAAACTTTCCGGTAAATTTAAACTTAAATCCATTAATTCTGTTATTTGAATCTTCGTCTTCGATAATGAGGTACTTGCCTCAGTTTGGAAAATATAATATTTTAGAAAATGTAGACGATTCTATTAGACCCGTATTTTTAACATTGGAAATGTTTATGTTCGTATATGGGGGGCAAGTTACGGGTTTTCGTTCAAGGCCAAAAGACAGTGGTGTCGCTCGAGCTCGACCAATCGTGGAGACGTGTGATATAATTCTGAAAACAGAAATGAGTTAGGCCTTTGATTTCTGGGGCCGTAGTATTTCGTAAAAATGCAACAGCCAAGTTGATTCATGGAATACCTCCCTTGCCTCAGATAACTTTCAACAAAATACTACGGCCCCAGAAATCAAAATTTCAAAATTCTGAAGAGACCGCCGTAATCTGAAAAATTTTCTGCGTACAACGGTATAAAAAAAGTTGCAGCTTTATTGTCAACTTTTTTATAATTTTGAATGAATCACCGTGTAGACGAGCACGGGGTGGGTCAAAAAAACTTTTTTGAAAAGTAGGTCTTAATGGTTCGATCATATCCTCGGAAGCTCAAATTCAATCCTTTTATTGTTTGGGCGGGAAAAATTCGACCACAAGTGATGGTCCACCCGGTATAATACATTACACGATATGTGTTATTGTACAACAACTGACAAATGTTATCGTCCACCTTGCTAGATTTTGAACAAGAGAGATTTTGATCCACTATTCGTGGTAAATTGTTCAAAGACGCTACGATATCTGGTTTCTTTTTTGTACTAAAATTTAATGAATATTCGTTCTGAGATACAACTGTTAGTACAGGTAAAGATTATAATATTCGTAGAGTAGGTAATAAACAGATTTGAGCATAAATCAGATTGTTGTTGCAAATAAACTCTAAAATTCTCTAGCAAAGAGAAATAAATTAGGGGTTATAAAAATTCTACTTGGAGGACAGAATATTCGCTCTTTGAAGCAAATAACTCGATTTATGACATAAACGTGCCTAAACCCAGAAAAGTGCTCTTGTCCACGCAAGGTTGGCTTTCCCAAAAACCCCACATCTGCGTAACACTTGATGAGTTTCTTCAACAACAAAGAAAAAAAAAACGTGGAGTGGAGAGTTCAACTGACGAATATCTCGGTCACTCAATGCAGAGTAGCGTCTCATTTGATAAGACGATAGGAGCGCTTATTTGGTAGCTATGGATTCCAAAAGTTTGAAAAATAGCGAAAAGTGTGCCCTTACATTTACGGTTTGTGGACGTGAAACAGTCTTCTACTACTATTACTACTACTAGTGACGACGCAGACGACGACAGTTTATAATAAATTATTAGTGACTACCACAGTGACTACCTATACTGCCGGCTAATAATGTTTTCGAATACCGATAAAGTTTCTGCTTTGAATTTGAAGCGCATATTTTCGCAATCTGAATTGGCAGCTTCCAGCTCGCAACCTTCCTCCAAACCAATGTCCAAACCTAAAAAGTCCAAATCGCAGCGGACACATGTCTCCAAGCCAGAGAGTACTTATTGTATCGACGATGATTCTGATGATGTCCAAATACCCTGTTCTGTTCCGCCATCGCCGAATCGTCAATTAGGGTAGAGTGGGGTAGGTTCGGACATGGGGCACCTCCGGACAGTTCGAATTTGCCACCTTCGGGTGCTGCGACAACCACCATTTTCACATCACAGGTCCCTCTTCAGTCTAGTTATGTGCTGATGAAAAGTAGTCGCTGTCGCGGAGCGCAAAAAGTTTATATGTGCAAAAATACGTTTTTGGAGTTCCCTTTATAACTTTTTCGACGCCCATCGTAAGCTCTCATGAGACAAAAACAACTTTAAGGTGCGTTTTATCACATTTATCTTAGACATCATTAGGTTCAGCATGGCATAATCTCACAAAATTGTGAACCCAACCCACGTGAAAATTTTCATTTGAGTATTTGTGTATTTTTACCACATGGGGCACGTTCGGACAAATTTTGTGGGGCACATTCGGACCAAAAAAGGACCCTTTATTTCATTGGAAGAGTGCAATCTGAGCAGAAAGACGAATATGTGGTGAATTTTTTGAGGAAGTATAAATGCGGCTTTCGCTTTCCTGATTTAGAGGATATATCCAGTGTTTCCAGAAGCGATATAGTCGCAAAAATTCCCCCTCCTGAGATAGCACCAGGAACCTCAAGGATTTCCTCCGTTTTCAAATTCAAAGTTTTTTAGTTTTTTATTCACATGTGCTTTCATTATTTGAAAATAAATTAATTTTGCATTTTTAAAGACTTGTCCGAATCTGCCCCAGCATTCGTCCGGATGTACTCCACTATGGGGCACTACCGGACGAATGCACTCTTCAGGGAAAAAGTTTATTGAGCAAAAACCCTGTATTGCTCATCGTTCTGAATAATGTCAAAATGAAGGTAAATGGTTAAGGTATC
The DNA here is from genome assembly GCA_951805265.1 of Schizotus pectinicornis. Classification (NCBI taxonomy): domain Eukaryota; kingdom Metazoa; phylum Arthropoda; class Insecta; order Coleoptera; family Pyrochroidae; genus Schizotus; species Schizotus pectinicornis. The sequence goes on along the minus strand of OX638204.1, from coordinate 19,275,853 downwards.
GATTGGATACAAATTAGGTCTTCAATGTCTTCTCATTTTTGAAATATCGATTTTTGTAAAAACCTACCGAACCTACCGAACCTACCCCACCTTACCCTACCGTCAACAATTTTCCCGGATCTTTCGTCATCATCCGACGAGACCGAGCACGATGACATTGGCAAAAGTCCTTATATAATTAAACCACCATCAGGTAATGTTAGAAGAATAATTAACTCGTTCATTTTTTATTTGATGTATTATAGGCACATTGTTTGATGCTTCTGAATTGGAAAACTTCTATGAGCGTTACAAGACATCTTTACCAGATTGTCAACCCATTCGCATCGCCGCTGAATTGCAGGACATGAACTACAAGTTTCGGAAAGGTGTCAATTTCAATATAAGAAACCTCCGTTGTTATTTGCTGTAACTAACGCGTACGGGGTTTTTATTACTACCTCCGAGGAATACTTTTGTAGATCGACTATTCATGACATTCGGGCGTTACAGCCGCGACATCGGGTTTTATTGTTAGTCCCGACCATTCAGCATCGGTGGAACGCGGAAAGCAAAGCAATGATGTTAGCTTTTTGGAGGCTCTGTCAAGTTGGCCCCCCCACAATGAATTTATAGTGGCGAACCCCATAGTCACCTTGCACCAAGCATGCACCACCTTGCACCACCCTCACCAAAGCTTGCACCCCTAGGGTTACCTAAATATTCAACTGTAAAGGTGGGGGATGGCTAACTTGACGATAGTCTCTCCCATGCGATGAATAAACATTAAAATAATATGTAACGCTTGCACAAACCTTGCACTACATTGCACCAACGACCTTTTAGCTTGCACCCCTTGTAGTAAGTTTCTTTTTTTAAATTCTATAACCTGGGGGGGGGGGGGGGGGCTAACTTGACGCCCACGAGAACTTATCCTTAGACATACGAGAGAAATTTTTGAACGGTACTGTGATATTGCACCGAGCATGCACCACCTTGCACCACCCTCACCAAAGCTTGCACCTATAGGGTTACCTAAATATTCAACTGTAAAGGTGGGGGATGGCTAACTCGACGGTAGCCTCTCCCATGCGATAAATAAACATTAAAATAATATTTAACGCTTGCAGAAACCTTGCACTACATTGCACGAACGACCTTTTAGCTTGCACTCTTTGTAGTGAGTTTCTTTTTTTAAATTCTATAACCTGGGGGGGGCTAACTTGACGCCTACGAAAACTCACCCTTACACATACGAGAAAAATTTTTGAGCGGTACTGTGACCTTGCACCGAGCATGCACCATCTTGCACCAGTCGCACCGATGTTTGCACCCCTATGGCACTTTTAAAGTTTAAACACAAGTTTTGCACCTATGTATTGACGAGATATATTTTTATTTCATAAACTCGCGGTAGTCAACTTGACGTGTGTAAGAATACATTCTTAGACACTTTGCTTGGTTCAGGTTTAAAAGAAAATAATATTAGCAGTAAAATATGTAGTAGATAATACAAATAACAACAAACGTATAATATAGTTAAATCATAATAAAGTAAAAAACAGGAGACAAGTAAAGCTACGTACATAAGACGTTGGGGCGCAGGACTCAAAAGTAATAATTATAAGTTTGTCTACTGTCAAGTTAGCCCCCCCCCCCACCTTTACGGTTGAATATCTAGGTAACCCTAGGGGTGCAAGCTCAGGTGAGGGTGGTGCAAGGTGGTGCATGCTCGGTGCAAGGTCACAGTACCGTTCAAAAATTTCTCTCGTATGTCTAAGGGTGAGGTTTCGTAGGCGTCAAGTTAGACCCCCTAGGTTATAAAATTTAAAAAAAGAAACTCACTACAAGGGGTGCAACCTAAAAGGTCGTTGGTGCAATGTAGTGCAAGGTTTCTGCAAGCGTTACATATTATTTTAATGTTTATTCATCGCATGGGAGAGACTACCGTCAAGTTAGCCATCCCCCACCTTTACAGTTGAATATTTAGGTAACCCTAGGGGTGCAAGCTTTGGTGAGGGTGGTGCAAGGTGGTGCATGCTCAGTGCAAGGTCGCAGTACCGTTCAAAAATTTCTCTCGTATGTCTAAAGGTGAGTTCTCGTGGGCGTCAAGTTAGCCCCCCCCCCCCCCCCAGGTTATTACATTAAAAAGAAACTCACCACAAGGGGTGCAAGCTGAAAGGTTGTTGGTGCAAGGTGGTGCAAGGATGGTGCAAGCGTTACATACTATTTTAATGTTTATTTATCGCATGGGGGGGGCTACCGTCAAGTTAGCCCTCCCCACCTTTACAGTCGAATATCTAGGTAACCCTAGGGGTGCAAGCTCTGGTGAGGGTGGTGCAAGGTGGTGCATGCTTGGTGCAAGGTGACCATGGGTTCGCCACTATAAATTCATTGTGGGGGGGGGGGGGCAACTTGACGGAGCCTTTAAATTATAAATGGCCAAACCACACCCTGTATCTTTGGTCTACGTATAGAAAACTCTTTAAATGTACCTAGCCAGATACATGTAAGTTTAGCGGAAATTATTGGTAAAACGATAAATCCGTCAAAATGGAAGCAGTTAATATTACCCTCATGACCAATTGACAGAATTTAAAAACCGTAAGAAAGATCAGTCATCTTCAAGTGATGATGACGATAATGTAAATGTACCTAGGTGCGTCTACTAGTAACGCCACAAAAAGAAAGTTTGATACATCTATGTGGTAGTTGTTTCGTTGTCTTTCTTCTTTCTTTTGTATTCATTTTGTTGTTTATTACGCCTATCCATGTGGTGTGCCTATCTAATGTGTTAGTTGTTTTGTTGCCTTTCTTCTTTTTTTTGTATTCATTTTGTTGTTTATTATGTCTATTCGCGGAATAAATACTTTTCATGTTTAAAAATGATGTGATATGTTTAATTTTATAGCCATCTGTGTATAATAAACAGTTTGTTTTTACGCGAGGTTTGCTAGTGGGTAATGGGGGAGGGATTGTACAATAAAACGCCACCTAATTTGAAAAAAAATCGAATGTAGTTTTATTTTACGTAATCCAAAACAACGATGAGAGGGCCTCAAGCTGGCGGCAAGGCCAAAGCTCGAAAGAGCGAAGACAATACGGAGCGGTCACGGCAAAGGTGGTCGATTTCAGCAACAATCATCAACTTCCACTTCAGATGTGGCACAGGGAGCGATTGATCAATAGCCGATAGAGCAATGGGCGTGGGAGTTTCAACGGCAGGCTGCCAACACTTCTCAAACTAGTTGAAGGGTTTTTCCAGACGATTTGTTCTTTCAACACAAGAAAACACGAAAGAATCGACAATATCAACACAAAAGTCGATTCAATCAATCGAAAGCGAATTCTACAACTTTTTCAACGACCAGAAAAAGTCAAGTCAAAAAATTAATAATTTTTGTTGTCGTAACAACACAACGACAATTTGATTTTTTTTTTTATGCCCCGACGAAACACAGTTATTGTAATTATGTTTCGTATTATAATTTCCAATTATTATATTATATTTCCAATGCCTCCGATGGTTGCAAGGATTGCGAAATCTGTGAATTTTTTATTTGGTTCTAGGGTCAATTAAGCCCATAATTAATTTTTTAATTTTTGGAGTGGGCTTTACTCAGATTGTTTTCATTCTATTTATAAATCGAATGCCAATCCGCTGTACACATGTCGCGCACTCTGGTAGCAGCGTAGTATAGTAGCCAGAAACAAGGGTCCATTCAATATAAGTGTGAATCTTGAAAATCTAAAACAAAACTTGCAAATATTTACGAAAATATGAAATAAAAGATTGGAAAAAAATATTTAAGCCTCTTTTATTTGCATGCATCGAGAGAATAAAAAGTGCAATTTTTTTTGGGTCGTATATAACTGTCTACCAAATTTACCCAATACATATTTTCATACAAAAAAATACTTTCATTTCCCAAAAATACTAAATGTCCACCAAAATTAAGAAAATACATAATGTTAAAGCGACGCCAAAATAACTTTTGTTGACCATAAATACTGAATGTTCACCAAATTTTATTCCGCATTTAATTCTAACTTAATACCCAGATATTTAATTCTCGACAGTGTCTTATATTATTTAGCAGTTAAAAATACTATTTGTTGATCAAAAATACACAAGCAATAAAATGTTGTGCAAATGGTTAATAATTTTATGCAAAATTCTGTAATATATAAATGCTTTGCTGTAATTGGCTTGCATTATGTAAAACGTAAAACTTCTTTTAATAGTTATTTCTAGTCGTGCTTTTAAAAAAAAAAATTACAGGGCCCTGAACTGACCTTGTAAACTTTTTTCGCGTGCATCTTGTCTGGAAGCGCAAGCGGCAAGGAGAGATGAGCGAACATATTTCATTTTTGGAGTAATAGAATAATTATTTGACGCACAAATAGTTTTTTTGAGAAACACTAAATATAAATGGATAGCTTCAATATCTATTATGTACAGCACGGACGCGTAACTTAAGCGTTGTAAATTTGATGAACATTTAGTAAAATTTATAGACATATAGAATTTAAAATGTAAGCAATGGTAAAACAATACGCAGCATAGTTATTTTAGTGGTGATGTTCTCATTTTCTGATGTATAATAATTTGGGTTTTATTTAGATTTTTTGATGCTCATTAAATTTTATGGTGGACAGTGCAAGGAATGTTTGGTTTAATTTGGTATACATTATATTTGTTCCTTTTTTTTAGGCAAGTACCCCATTGGTTAGTTTAAGACCTTTTTCAATTTTCGAGTAATTTTTGGCAGCAATAGTAGAAAAAGGCTTATTTTGGCAGATTTTGCAAAAATACCCCTATTATCGACTGTTTTAGAGAGGGGTGGTGAAGTGGATAAGGCGGTCAATTGATCTGACCTTCATGTGTTAGTTTTCGTCGTACTTTATGGCAAACCGTTTTATTATTTATGTTTTACTAGTTTATTATCCTTTAATAATGGCTTGAATACAAAATACATTATGCTATTCATAATGCCCGTGCGAGCCATAAAGTTGCATCTTGGCCCTTGGGCCATAAAGAAAAGTAATAACACTTTCTGAACTACATAGGACCGGATGTTTATTTTGAGAGAAAACGGGCATTTTCTGTTAAACTATACACTTTATGCAAAAAGTTTTCAATGGAAACTATTGTACAAAATACAGTCTTTTCAAATATATGCTTTTCAACATTTTTATTCATTTGTCATTTAATCATAAATGATATCAACTTTATTATTTCAAATGACAACACATTATTTTTTTAGCAGTTTTTGGTAGATAATTTAATTCTGAATCCAACAATGTATTACAAAGGGGTTGTTGTATGAGAAAAATTCTGAGAAAAATGACTGAATGTGAAATCACATTTCGTGGCATAGCCTTACTTGATAATGTGAAAAGTTCTCACGCCGAGACACAGGTAAGAAATAAGATAGAGCGATTACGGAATTATTGTTGAACACAAATGATATGGCTTTAAAATAAATGATCGAACTGCGTTCCATTTTGTTCCATGCACATAGCACCTCTCCACCAAACAGCGTTAACGGAGTCTTATTGTTCAGAATCGAGCAGAAACGTCAATTTTTTGTAACTGTCAATGTCAATGTCATTTGCATTCAACAATAATTCCATAATCCCTCTGTCTTATTTTTGCTGTATTATTTGTGGTTGTAGAAGGTCAGCAAAACTTATTGACGTGATTTTTTGTATTAGCAGGGACACGTATTGAAAAGAGAAGAAATGCATTTCGTATTTCTAAAAAAGCTCCGTACAGGTAAAAAATATCTGACTTTCGTTTTTAAGATAGAGTCTCCGGGGGATGATGCTTTGAAGAAAGTTAACATGCACGTTAATATGAACAAAACACAAATGTTTACTTTAACATTAAATAAATAGCCCAATTTGACTGCAGTTTGCTGTAAACCTCATCATGCGCCATTCGTTATCAAATATTCTAAACAAAAACTTAATTATATTACTAATAATATCCGTATACTAACGCACTCCACTTATAAAATCCAGATGCCCCAAAATCATCGAAAAACACTCTACGTTCTGTGGCTAATATCTCCCCACAATTATGTCGAGCTTTAAAGCATTATTAAACATAACGGCATTAAAAATTTGGAAAAAAATTATTACGCTAGTATGCCTATTCTGTGCTTTCGTTAAGAGGAACGTCTCCGCTGTATCATTTGTGATTGTAAAACGTCAGCAAAATGCATTGACGTGATTTTTTGTATTAGCAAGGGCACGTATTGAAAAGAGAGAAAATGAATTTCGTATTTCCAAGAAAGCTCCGTACAAGTAAAAAATATCTGACTTTTGTTTTTAAAATCTGATGCTAGATGCGTTGAAGAAAGTTAACATGTTAACATGCACGTTAATATGAACAAAATACAAATGTTTATTTTAACATTAAATAAATAGCCCAATTTGACTGCAGTTTGCTGTAAACCTCATCATGCGCCATTCGTTATCAAATATTCTAAACAAAAACTTAATTATATTACTAATAATATCCGTGTTTTTTTGCAAATATAAAAATACAAATTTGGGGCTTACTGTCGTTCTCTGTTCGACAGTTATAAAATGGGTTATACCCATCTCCCATCTGCCTCACTTTACGGTTGCTCGAAATGATGTAGTGCAATTGCTCTGTAAAATACTAGAAATCATCTCGCGTCAAACATTATGAATATTGTCTTAAGTTATGATACTGGCGCAAAAAATACAGGCTTGTATTATTAACACGTTTTATTCAGTATGAAGTAGCAACGTGTGAAACAGTAACCTGGGGAATACGATACTGAATTAAGGCGGAGCGTACCACTGTGAGCCAGCTGCGTACTCATGCATGCGCGCGGCGTCATTCCATTAAATTAACTGGGTTATTTACTTTCACTGTGACTTTCACTTGATTTATTCCATTTTCTTTTGTGCAGTGATCTAAAATGGGAGAACTAATTCCTGCACGTCAAAATGCGTAGGTCCAGGAGCAGGATGAATTGCATAATTGCATAGACTTTGTTTCTAGCGACATAATAACTAAATAACGGAATAATAATAATAATTAGTTATCTTTCGAATGATCAAATTTTGCCGCCAATGATTACGTTGGCGGCAATCTTGCTTTTTGCGGAGCGAAATTCCCCAACTTCCCACCTTAAGTTCATTAGTAAGGAAATGAAGAGATCTTGAAGACTTTTAGTACAATTCGTGTAAATTAAGATACAAAATTAAATAAAAATTAGCTCCGAAGCAATGGAAAACTGCGTGATTTCCCCGGACAACGTTGAAAAGGGAGAGAAGTTTAAATCAGAAGCTAACGAGTGCTTCAAAAGTAAGTTATTTGAATTATTTACATAGAACCACATGATTCTCCGTTAAATTATCACGTTTAACGATTGTACACACACAAGTTTTCTTGCTTCATCTCTGTGGTTCTTCTCAAACTGATAACTCTACCAAAATTTTAATTTCGCTTGACATAACCTCAAAATTTCAGAGCAAGCCTATGACGCTGCTATTGAACTATACAGTAAGGCAATTGAAGCCAACCCCACCGTAGCGATTTATTACGGCAACCGCAGTTTTGCGTATTTACGCACAGAGTGTTTCGGATACGCTCTCTCGGACGCATCGAAGGCCATCGAATTGGACAAGAATTATGTCAAAGGTTTTTATCGAAGGGCTGCCGCGCATATGAGTTTAGGTAAATTCAAAGATGCTCTTAAGGACTACGAGTACGTAACAAAAGTTAGACCAAACGATAAGGATGCCAAATCCAAGTACACTGAATGCAACAAAATGGTGAAGAAACTGGCTTTCGAAAAAGCCATTTCAGTCGAAGACACCAAAAAAGATATTGCCAGTACTATTAATTTAGATGCTATGAGTAAGTCGGTGATTTTATTGCGAAATTTTAACAAACGATGCGTTCCTCAGCAATAGAGAATGAGTACAACGGTCCTGAACTAGAAGATGGTAAAGTGACTCTTAAATTCATGAAAGAATTGATGGAGCTGTACAAAAATCAAGGCAAACTACATCGGAAATATGCTTACAAGGTACAAAAAAGTCTTAATACGTTGATAATAATTATAAATATTTTTTTGCAGATCTTACTAGATATCAAAGCATACTTCATGCAACAGCCTTCACTCATTGATGTCAAAATCGATGATGACAAGAAGTTTACAGTTTGCGGCGATATTCACGGCCAGTTTTATGACTTGATGAATATCTTTGAATTAAACGGTTTACCATCAGAGACCAATCCATTTTTGTTCAATGGAGATTTTGTTGATAGAGGATCGTTTTCCGTTGAATGTATTTTTACGTTGTTCGGGTTCAAACTTCTATATCCGAATCATTTCTACATGTCAAGGGGTAGATACATAGCAATTTATTTGGGTGTTATTGTCACTTTGTCTTTACAGGAAACCATGAGAGCGTTACGATGAATCAAATGTACGGGTTTGATGGTGAAGTTAAGGCCAAGTACACCGCTCAAATGGCTGAGCTATTCACCGAAGTTTACAATTGGTTACCCCTGGCCCATTGCCTAAACAAGAGAGTTCTAGTAAGTTGTTTAAAAAAAAAAATTAGAATGAGAATTTTTAATTATACACTTAAGTGGAATTTGTGGGAAAGGAGTAGGGAATTAGGTCAGAGCACGCAAAGGTAACTGGTGAAACAAATTCCAGAATAAAGTGGAATAGTGTTATTTAACAACTCAGAAGTGGGATAGGTTTCTTTAACAACTCAGAAGTGGGATAGTTTCTTAAACATAACTTTGTTTGTCATGAAGGTAATTTCTACATAAACACCATAGAATATCTTCAACGCGACTTTGAATGATTTGGAGGCTTAGATACTTTTTATGTTGACAATATTTAATAACATTTCCGTTGAGTCATTATGATGCACAGATTGTTATAAATCTATACAGCTGGCTGGTTACCCCTGGCCCATCGTCTAAACAAGGAGAGTTCTAGTAAGTTTTCTTTCAAAATAAATGTTAAGAATGAAAATTATCAATCATGCACTTAAGTGGAATGTGTGGGAGAGGAGTAGGGAATTAGATCACAGCGCGCGAAGGTAATCCATGAAAGTAATTCCAGAGTAAAGTGGAACAACTCAGAAGTGGGATAGTTTTTTTAACAACTCAGAAGTGGGATAGGTTTCTTTAACAACTCAGAAGTGGGATAGTTTCTTTAACATAATTTTGATTGCCATGAACGTAACTTCTACATAAGCATCATAGAATATCTTTAACGCGACTTTGAATGATTTTGAGACATAGCTACTTCTTATGTTGACCATATTTAATAATATTTTCGTTGAGTCATGATGATGCACAATGCACAGATTCTTATAAATCCATACAGCTGGCTGGTTAGCCCTGGCCCATTGTCTAAACAAGGAGAGGGCTAGTAAGTTTTCTTTCAAAATAAATGTTAAGAATGAGAATTTTTAATCATGCACCTAAGTGGAATGTGTGGGAGAGGAGTAGGGAATTAGATCACAGCGCGCGAAGGTAACCCATGAAAGTAATTCCAGAGTAAAGTGGAACAACTCAGAAGTGGGATAGTTTTTTTAACAACTCAGAAGTGGGATAGTTTCTTTGACATAATTTTGTTTGTCATGGACGTAATTTCTACATAAACACCATAGAATATCTTCAACGCGACTTTGAATGATTTTGAGGCTTGGCTACTCTTTATGTTGACAATATTTAATATCATTTCCGTTGAGTCATTATGATGCACAGATTGTTATAAATCTATACAGCTGGCTGTAGTCACTTTAACAAGGTGTTGCCACCAATTTGGTTGGACTGAAGGTGACTAAAATGAACGAAATTAAGGTAGTATTGTTTTGTAGGTGATGCATGGTGGTTTGTTCTCGAGGGACGACGTCACTTTGGCCGAGATTAGTAAAATCGAGCGTAACAGACAGCCGCCGGAAGAAGGGCCGATGTGCGAACTCTTGTGGTCTGATCCTCAGCCTCAGAATGGGCGGGCACCTAGCAAGCGGGGTGTAGGCTGTCAATTTGGACCAGATGTCACTAAACATTTCCTGGACATCAACAAACTAGATTACATTATCAGAAGCCATGAAGTCAAAAATAACGGGTATGAAATTGCTCATGACGGAAAGTGCATTACTGTATTTTCTGCTCCTAACTATTGGTGAGTGGTGATGGTTAATTTAGGGAAGTTTTTTTGATTATTGAGTCAATTTACAGTGATACCATGGGAAATCAAGGCGCTTTTATCATTTTAAAGGGCAAAGATATGGAGCCTAAATTTACTACATATGAAGCAGTCGTAAGTGGTTTTTGAAGAATTTTAATATGTGATTGTTAATTGCTTATTTTAGCCTCATCCAAATGTGAAGCCAATGGCTTATGCACACTCTTTGCTGAGTTTAATGTGCTAGTACCTGCCTTCTCATGTAGTTTACGTAGGTATTTTATCACATTTTAACTTGAATTACTATTAGTTTCATTGTTTTTGTTATTTAATTTTGTATCATGATCCGAAAAAATACTTCTAGGATTATAAATAAATAAAATATTTATTTATTATCATGTTTCTTCATTGTGTCATGCATTTCATAGCAATAAAGGTTCTTATACATTTTTACACTGCAACTCTCTTATTATTAAACCTTTACCTAAATATATTTACCTCGAATAAATAAATAGCTTTACAGGGTGAGGCAATAGTGCGCCCGACTTCGATAGCTCGAGTTCTATGATAGGTAGAAATTTGATTTAAAAACGCAAACTAGAGAAAAAAGTCTATAACCGGAAATTATTTTTGAACATACAGGGTGAGCCAAGACAATTATACAGGAGCAAGTAACATTTTTTTTAAATGGAACGTTGTGTGTAAAAGAAGATTTTTCGGAGCCTTTTCCTAGGCTCTTTTCATTCATTACAATATTATTACTGACTATTTCCAAACCACTTGGATGTGGCGATTTTTTTTGCTCAAATAATGGCATCTGCAGATGCATGTGAAAAAAATCACTACAGTCACAAGTACGAGTTCTAAGAAAAAAATATGTAAAGACTAGTTAGGAAACATCTGTGGAATGTCTTTGAATCGTTTTAACTTTTGAACAATTATACAGGGTGCCTAGATTTAATTTTTCAAGTTAAAATTTTTTGAATTTAATTTTCTCTATTTTTTCAAATGGAACAGTCTATATATTTTTTAACGATATCATGTAGAAACAAAAAACCAACATTTTTTGTATATACACCCCTATGGCTATTTGTAATTATTTTCGATATATCGCCCAATAATTTCAAAATTTAAGAATAATTCTAAAAAATTAGATTGTTTTTCAAATAACTCAACAGATAAAATTGTAATAAGTGCTTCAAATGTTTTGTTTATAAAAACAGCATAAGTTTTTTTAGTAAGTTCCCTTTATGTTTGTATATTGATCATTTTTGCTTTTTATATTATCCGACAAGAAATACACATTTATGGCAGTTACCTGTCGTCAGTTGTCAATTTTGAAACATTTGAAGTTTTTTGTCGAGTTATTTGGAAACACGGAGGGTATAAGAATAGGGAGGGAGAGTAACCAAGCTTATGGGCGAGGAAAAGTGAAGCCGCGAAACGGCAGGGGATTTCAAGGCGTTTGAGTATGCAACCCGCAAGACTACGCTCAAAGTTTGAACCGGATAATTGAAAGTTTGCATAAGAGACCATAAATTTTATATAAAAATATGTTCAAAATAACATTTTCTTGTTGAAAAAACTAAATATATTTTAGACTAATCATTTTTCAAACATTAATATCGTAGAAATCCATATTAAAGAAAAAAAAAGGAAAGCAATATCATTTCTTTATCGCACTTGCACGTGACAGAATGCCTCCGGCGTACCAAAATGGCGGCTTCCGGCTTCACGTCCGAGCCGGCACTCTCCCTCCCTACTTCTTATATCCTCCGTGTTTGGAAACGATCTAGTTTTTTGTACGTATGTTCAAAAATAATTTCCGGTTATAGACTTCTTTCTCTAGTTTATTTGTGTTTTTAAATCAAATTTCTACCTATCATTAAATACGAGCTATCAAAGTCGGGCGCACTATTTATTGCCTCACCATGTATAGCAGTAAACCCCAAGGTTAGATGAAAAATTGAATTTAAATAATCTGGGGACTTTCTGCACCTTCTCGTTGGCGTTCTGAGCGGTTGGCAACAGTTAGTGTCGTCCAATTTGCGCGGGGAAATAATTTTCAGGACGATAATGAGGTTATAACAATAAATTGTGTTTTGGAGTTTTGAGTTTCAGACAATAATTTGTGTTCACAACTTTAATTGTCTTCGACATCGTAATTTCAAAATGAACGAAATAGAACAGGATCTTCCAGGCTCTAGTTCCCTTCCTTCAGATGAAGAAAACGACATTAATTTCATAAACAAAAGGAAAAATCGAAATCGCAAAATAATGGACAGTGATTCCGATTCGGAGATAACCCCCACGATTCATAGTAATACAGTTGTGAAACCTATGAATGAAGTCGATGAAACCCAAGATTCTGGCTCAGAAAACCTGCAGAACAGGGGGTTGAAAAAACATAGACGTATTGCAGTTGTGGACAGTGATTCTGAATCACTTGATACAGGAACAAGTGAGTTAGCTGAAGAATCCTCAAGAGTACCCAATGAAAATATCGCTACCTCAGATCCCTCAGAAAACGTATTAGTTGAGAACAATCCCAACGTGCCAAAACAACCTAAACGGATTGTTAATATTGAGGGCGATTCAGATGATGATAATTTGCTACCAACTCCACATAATAAAAGTTTTCCAGATGTAAGTAATCTGGTAGAGGAACATAGTCCAATTTACATTATAGACAGTAGTGGCAAATTGTTGTTAGAAAACTCACACGGTGCCAAAACTCAGGTAATTTTAATTTTTTTTTATTGCAATTAGTCAATGTTTACTATTGTAGAAGTCTCGATTGGCTGCTTTATGTGATACAGAAAGTTCTGATGAGGATTCCAACTACAGCAATTACAATGACGAATCAAATGTAGATCATGCGACAAATCAAAATATTAAAAAGAAAGTGTCTAAAAAGACTCGAGCGGCTAAGGAAAATGGTCCAAAGAAGGTTGTAAGGTTTTTCCTGTGTGAAAGTTTTATTAATTGTTTGTTTTGTAGATGACTGGTAAGGAGGCGGCTGAACAGAGGAGGGAAATTCAGTCGGAATCCCAGAGAATGCTGCGTGAGTCGCGAGTCTCATTACCCTACCATAAACCTAGATCTTACACTCTGAAGGAATTCATGCAAAAACGTTCAAAATTTGCGTCAATTCTTCCCACAAAAGGGGAAGAACGACCTTCAGTGGGTATTAAGATGTCCAGAGACCAACTTGAAGCTGTTTCGTAAGTTTTGAGTGAATCTAGTCGAAAATACAGGGTATTTCAACAAGAACCGCCGCTGCCAAATTGCGTATTTCCAATGAAGTTAAAAGTTTGAAATTTGGCAGAAATAAACTTTAATTAATGCGCTACAATGTGACGTAATTATTTGGTCCATAATTAATTCCATTCGCCGTTGGGACGCCATAAAGTGATTTTTCAGAAATTTTCAATATATTTTTTTATAATGTATTATTATTATGTTAAGCCAGGCATACGTTCCTGTTGTTAAAAATTTGAAATTTGTAGTTGAAGTATCGCTAATTGTGTTTTTAAGAAGTTTACGGAATTTTGACGAATTTATGACACGCCTGCTTTATTGAAGTAGTCAAATTTTATGACAATGACGCTTAAACAGTACGGTTATTTATGATTAATAACGGTATCTACTCAAGGATCTTTGGAGTACAAGGACCATCATAAAATCTAATGTGGTTAGCCACAAATGGACTAGGCAAACGGCCACAAAGCTGTCAATCAAAAATCCCTTCAGCGCTGAAATTTAAAAATTCCTGTAATTCAATAACGGTTTGATATAAAAATATTTCAATTAATCGTCATCAATCTTGGAGGTTGTGATCATGAGCTTGCAGAAAATCAAAGAGATGAAGTGAATATTTCGATATGAAATCGCAATCGAAAGTGAAAACTCACACCATTTAAAAAAGAATACAACGATAATGTCATCTTGTAGGGCATTAATTATAGTTTATTTTGGGAAAAAAATATTTAAGCTCTTTTAGTTATTTGCATACATCTAGGGATTGAAAATATCAATATTTTATTTAGACAAGTATGTACTCGATTAATTATCAAATTGTTTAGTTTCTTAAAAAAAGGACAATCGCTTTTCAAGATATTTTTCCAAACCCACTATTAAGTATAATAAAGAACGTAACTTTAATGTGGTGCACGATTTTTGCAACCCCTTGTATTTATTGCATAATAATAATTTATATTATTTTGCACCTTAGGAAAAAACTGAACGAAAGAATAAAAGAAGTAGAAGAATTCTACAAATCTGAAAGCGAGCCAGAGGTTGAAAACAAATCTTCTGCAGAAAATAACGAAGATATTGCCATTGAAATCAGAAGTTGGCTCGATATTTTAGTGAACAGCGCTGTTGACCAATCACAAATTCAATTGGTCGAACCAATTGTTGATAATATCGAGCTGAAAGAAAATTCGGATCTAGAAGTCCCCCAAAGCGATCAAGTTCAAACCTCTGAATATCTGGATTTGAACAATGCCGACACTCAAGACCAATTAATGGAATACGAATTTAATCTTGATGACATAAACGAAGTAGACACGGATATCCCCGAACCCCCGAATAAACTGGATTTGCTTAGAGAAAGAGTCGCAAATATTTGTCCAAAATTGAGCGGAGGTCCAGATGACGTCATTGACTTGGAGGAAGGAGTAACGTCCACAAACGCGGTTAAACAACTTTTCGAAAGATTTGTTCATAACACTGCCAAAAAACCGTTGTCACATAAACATAAAGTGCAGCTGAAGTACAATTTTATTTAAATGTTAATTAAACAATTTCTAATATCGTTTCTTCTAGCGTTGTAAGTGTGAACAGTGGTAAAATTTGCGAAGAAACTGTGGCCATGAATGTGGATGATGAGGAAGACCTGATCGATGTGGAAACACCGGGAGTGAAACGTCAGAAATTGATAAGCGAGTTACAAAGTCAAATGGCACAAAACAGATCAGAATTGTGGCGTCAAAAACAAGCGAGGCCCATTTGTCCTGTTCAGACAGTGAGTGAAGATAGAAAGTCGGATTATGAGGATGATCTATTAGATGACGAGGAAGAAGGGGAAATGACAGAGTCGAGCGCTGATGAAGAGCTTGAAGATGATTTAAGAGAAAAACCACGAGTAAAGTCAGCTTTTGTAGATGATGAGGTACCTATTAATGACTAATACCAATATTGTTATTTATCTAAAACATATTGTAGGCAGAAGAGGACGATCAGGATGAATTGCGTTCAGATAAAGGATTTGATGGCGATGATGACAGTGTAGATGGTGAAAATCTTCAAAATGATATGAACGATGACTGCTCTGAAAAAAGTTTTTATTGCCAACCGAAAAAAAAAGTTTTAAAAAGAATTGTAAGTGCTTTTCGTGAAGACTCTGATGATGAAGATGAAGTAATAGGCAAAACGGGAAGTTCAAAAGAAGTTATGAAAGAAATGACTTCAAGCGAAACAATGGACAATAATTACCCGGAAATAGATGCAAGCGGTAAGCAATCTAATAAATATGTAAACAAATGGCTTCTCTAAGACTTTTTTGCTTTGAAGAAAAATGTTTTTAACACAATTTTTGTTATATAGGAGACGATTATTTGGTTCTGCCACCCAATTTGCCTCGAGTGCAGGAATCACCTCGACGTATGGATGACAATAAATCCGAGTTAGACTTCTTAACCCCAGTAACATATTTAACTGGTATTCAATGTTTAAATAGCGGCTCGAGGGTAAGATTAATTTAAGATTCTTCTTGTATTACGCTATTTTGGTTTAGTTCTCAAGGGAATCGCCAGTTATCTCGCTCTCTCTTACCCGCGTCGGGTCATCACCAGTAAAAGACAACTGGCAATCGAAATTACAAAAAAAGTTATTTGAAGATCAAACCAATTCGCCACTATCTCAGGTAACATACTAGTTACTAGTGAACCAGGAAAATGGTTAGTTAGACTATATTGACTACAAGTATATAATTTCTTGATTAGAGACACCGCTTGTAATTCATTTGTTCAGTCAGAAAATAATTTTAGATCTATTAACATAATCCTATTCCTCATGATGCTTAGACTATACAGGGCGTCACAAACAGAACCACGGGCGCGTAAAAACGTATTTCTAATAGAGTTAAAAGTTTGAAATTTGGCAGAAATACAATATAACTAATGCACTATAAGATGGTTTTTCCAATTTATTTCCGAGTGAGTTTTTGCTTGGTCCTTCGAGCCGGATCATGTTGATTTCTTTGATAATTAATTAGCTCAGTGTACCGCAATAGTCCTATAAGGTCGTTGAGGATCGTCAATACAAAAGTCAGATTAAACAATACATTTCATTAAATATCTTTAAGCAGAATAAAACTAAGTGACATTTTCTTATTATTTTAAATTTTGGTTGATTTACTTTAACGGACTCACCCTGTATAGATCACCCCTAGGAAATAGGTGCGCGCTATTCTGCAAGTGTCAAGGGAAGGGGCTCAGATTTAGTTCACTGCTCCGCTAAAAACTGTTTTACAATTTATATTAAACCGCTATTGAATTGCAGGGATTTTTAAATTTTAGCGCTCAAGGAGTTTTTGCAATGAAAACTTTATAGGTCGTTTACTGGGTGTCTTTGTGGCTACCCACCATTTATGTTTGCGGTAGTCCGTTGCCTTTACTGGAGGTTATACCTACTTGAAAGTACCTTTATCAAACCATTTTAATAAAGCCGTCTTCTCATAGATTACTTAAAATTTTTAGGGTTTCTCTAAAATTACAATTAATGATACTCTAACTAAAAATTTCAAATTTTTAACATCAGAAACGTGTAACTGGCGGTATTACTAACGTGATAATAAAAATATTTTTTTTTATTTTTAATCAAAACGCTATGGCGTTCCGATGGCGTATGAAATTAATTACAAGACAAGTCAGACAATGGTGCCATATTGTAGCGCATTAATTAAAGTTCATTTGCGCTTAATTTTAAATTTGTAACTATGTATTTAAGAAATGTACTTTTACGCGCAGGCGGTTCTCTTTGTAACACCCTGTATAATATATAACCAACCATTTTTCGTATGTAACGTGGTTGTATAAAATTATTTTTACCACAACTTTTCAAAACTTTTTAATTTTAGTGCAATATCGCAGAGTTATCGGATGAATGTTCTGGAGAACTTCCTGAAACTCAAGAGACCCTAAATGACGTTACGACTCAAGATTTGATTAACGTTTGTTCGGGAACCTTTCCCGAAACCTCACAACTTCCAATTGACAGCACTGAAGTTAATTCTAGTAGCAATGAGGTTTTGAAAGTTACTGACGAAAATAAAGATTTGGCCGAAGAACAGGACCAGATCATTATTTCACAACTTATCGATGAAGACGAGCTAGAACAGTTTAAGAAGCAGTTCGAATCGCCTATGGTTAATAACGTTGCGTCGAGGAGCAAGGACGACGAATCAGTTGAGGAAGTTAATGCGACTGGTTTTCTAAATTCCGATGACGAAAATGATGAACTAGAAGTTAAGCAACGGAAATGGAAGAAGAAACTCGTATTTTCAGGTCAGACCACTAAATAATAAAGTCGAGTTAAATTATATATTATTTTACTTTTGTAGACGATAGTTCTGAGGAAGATGACGAAGTCAACCAAGACGGTGAAGAGATAAACTTACACGACACCGACGGTGAAAGTTTGGATCAACCTGCGGATAATATTAGATATGATTCAGAAGAAAACGAAATTGTTCTTAACGAGAAACCAGGCGGTTTGAAAGTCAATGATTTTTTCGAAAACGAAGCAGAATTGTCTGAATCAGAGTGGGAAAGTGAGGATGAAGATGAAAAAGGATTAGATCAACTGGAAGCGGAACAAGGTGATGCTGAAAATTATGATGAAGCTCAAGTTAGGAACGACTTGGAAAAAATCCACATGTAAGGTCACAAGTTCAACTTTCTACAAATTACATTAACATTTCCTTTTAGGCGACGAATGTTGGATGACGATACACGTGAAGTGAAATTACTGCAAGAGTTGCTGTTGGAAGACGGAGAATTGCATGGCGCGGGGCGACAGAGGCAATTTAAGTGGAAAAATATTGGTATGATTTGATAACTGTTTCATGTGTGTGAATTTTAACAACGCAATTGTAGGCGCAATGGGTAATGATGGTGACACAAAAGCGGACGAGGAAGATACTTATTTAGATGAAGAAGAAGAAAGTGAAGAACAGTTTAGGAAAATGCGCCACCAAAGAGAGATGTTTCTAAAGAAAAAATCTCAAAGTGATGATGTTGGAAGTATTTTTAACGACAGTCAAGTGTTAAAAATAAGCCAGAAAGTTATAACAAAGAGCTTATCGCTAACTCCACAAACTCCGCCAATTCAAGAATCCGATAATATTGTTACTAAACAACCATTTAGTCTTGTGGTAGAATAACTTAAATTGTAGAGAGATTCTTGTGTAACCGATTTTTTTAGAACAAGAGAGGTTCATTCTTGGCTAGAAACGATGAAGTCCTTGAGAGATTAGCCGAATACACCAAAGTATCGACAAATGTTGTCGGAAGTACGAAAACGAAGGGTAGAAATTTTGTTTTCCAAACAACCACAAAGATAGAAACTACCACAATAGAAAGGGTAAGTAAAGTTACATACTGAGCTGCAGTAATTCGCCTAAAATTTGAACTGACCTTGCGTAGAACTTCTTTTTCGCAAAAAAAGCATATTTCTCAAGAGAAATTGAACCTGGGGCCCTTCCATTCGCACGCAACCTCGTTTCCACGGCTCCTATCAAGCTTGCTAGTCATTGTGTATTCGATCTTTGTATTCTAGTCTTTCCGTGATGACAACACTTGCGTGTTGCGCGTGCATTAACGGCACTTTAATAGGAAGCCGTTTGACGGCACTTTAAGTACAGTGTTGAATGAAATTGGAAGTTTTAATTGTTGTCAGGGAACGATTTTGATTTTTAGCTTGTGTAGGTCAGGATGTAGGCTGCAAAATCAATTAAAGATTACATATTTGACGATTAGTTACGGAGCGATTTGATTGGCTCGACACTACTAAACTCTAAGATATGTTAGCCAAATCGGCTTTGCAAGAAACAATATTCAATTAATATTAAAGAAAATCACGATTTTGGTTGTTTTGTGATGTTTAAAGAATAATTTCCAAAAGTTTTTTATTTATTTAAATCGGATAATAAATAACGGAGTTACGGCTTGAGGCATTTTTTTAGGGAACACCATTTATAATAAATGCAAGTCAAATGACGTTAAAGAGCCATGTGCAATTTGCTCTATAAATAGATAGATACTTACCGAACTGTACTGATAAGGAGAAATAACGTTAAAGGGACTGGGCATTTCAGTTGCGTCTGGCCCATTATCTGAACCACAAGTAGGCAACAGGCAAATCAAATATAAAAATTTATAGTCATTCGGAATGATTAAACTGAACGTCCGCCTATCGTCTCGCAATGTTAATGAAAGTTAATCAATATATTTTCTTTGGACACTAATTTGGCGATTGACAACTGTCAGTGACGTCCGGGGTATTTTGAACATTAATATTTCCCTAGTTATCAAAAATAAACTAAAACCATTTTTCGTTTTCGCGTAATTGATTTACTTTATAATTTTTTTTGTCGTTGATTTGGTACAAATGGAGTCTAAGATAAATCCGGTGTTTACGCTTAAGGACTCACTCTGTATATGGATCCACTGAAGGCGGAAATTACTTTTGTTTCAATGTCCAAAACCTTGATTTTTGTTTTTCAAAACATATTTCTCAACACATATTGTTAATTTTTATTTTAATGGAAATAAAACTTAAATATGTAAGTACTGTGCAAGTGCAAGCGTTGAAGGAAGTGGGCGTTGGATACAGCGCCAATCCAGTCCCCGGGATTAGCGTAATCACTAACATCACATTACCAAATTCATATTTTGCTCA
The DNA here is from genome assembly GCA_951805265.1 of Schizotus pectinicornis. Lineage (NCBI taxonomy): Eukaryota > Metazoa > Arthropoda > Insecta > Coleoptera > Pyrochroidae > Schizotus > Schizotus pectinicornis. The sequence continues at coordinate 19,255,703 of OX638204.1, read as the reverse complement.
CACGTAATTAAAAACTATACAGAGTGGGGCAATAGTGCGTCCGAAAACCATAACTCGAGTTCTATGATGGCTAGAAATTTGATTTAAAAAATCTATAACCGGAAATTATTTTTGAAATACAGAGTGAGCCAAGACGATTATACAGGGGCAAGTGACATTTTTTTAAATGGAATGTGGTGTGTAAAAAAGATTTTTTAGAGTCTTTTCCTAAACTCTTTTTACTCCAATATTATTACTGACTACATATTTCCAAATCACTTGGATGTGGTGATTTTTATTTTGTTCAAATAATGGCATCTGCAGATGCATGTTAAAAAAATCACTACAGTCACAATTACGAGTGTTAAGAAAAATTTATATAAGTTCTAGTTAGGAAAGATCTGTAGGAGGTCTTTAAATCGTTTTTACTTTTGAAAATTTATACGGGGTGGCTAAACTTAATTTTTCAATTTAGAACTTTTTGAATTTAATTTTTTCATTTTTTTTTTTTTTAAATAAACAGTCTGTATATTTTTAACGATATGATGATGAAACTAAAAACGAACATTTTTTTGTATGTACACCCGGATGATCTGTAAATGAGACTCTTGAATCGCTGGTATGGCTGATTTGGCTACATTGTAGCCTGGTCCGGTAAGATCGAAGGCACCGAACCGACTTTGCCCGGCTTTCGGGTCGGTTCGGTGCCTTCGATCTTACCAGATCAGCCTACAGTGTTGCCAAATCAACCAAACCAGCGATTCAAAAGTCTGATTTACAGATCATCCGGGTGTACACCCCTATGGCTATTTGTATCCATTCTCGATTTATCGACCAATAATTACAAAATTCAAGAATAATCTTAAAAAATTAGATCGTTTATTAAATAACTTAACAATTAAAATTATATTAAATGCTCAACATGTTGCCCATTTTGATTGACACACATTTCCATACGTGAAATGAGAGTTCTACTTTTCTTAAAATTGCCGGTGTAATACTTCTAAAAGCAGTTATTATTCTTTCCTTCATATTCTGGATTGTTGTTGGCGTTTCTCTATAAACAATTTCCTTAACGTATCTCCATCAAAATAAATCTATTTTTGTAATTGGTGATCTTACAGGCCCCTCTAATGGAGCCATTTCTTCCAATTCATTGCCTGGGGTAGATATTATTTAGGTGATCTCTTACTGCATTTAAATAATGCGGTGGAGCACCCTCTTGTTGAAACCATATCTTGTTTTCTTGGAAAAAAATTGAGAAAATTAAATTCAAAAAATTCTAAATTGAGAAATTAAGTTTAGCCACCCTGTATAAATTTTCAAAAGTAAAAACTATTCAAAGGCATTCTACAGATGTTTCCTAACTAGTACTTACATAACTTTTTCTTAAAACTCATAATTGTGACTGTAGTGTTTTTTTTTAACATGAATCTGCAGATGTCATTATTTGAACGAAAAAATTACCACATCCAAGTGGTTTGGAAATAGTCAGTAATAATATTGGAGTGAAAAGACCCTAGAAGAAGGCTCCAAAAATCCTCTTTTAAACACTACATTCCGTTTAAAAAAAAGTTTATTTGGCTGAGTCTGTATGTTTCGGTTATAGATTTTTTTCTAGTTTATTTGTGTTCTTAAATCAAATTTCTAGGTATCGCAGAACTCGAGCTATCAAAGTCGGACGCACTATTGCCCCATCCCTGTAGAGCATTTAAAAAAAATGAAAGTAAATAATAAATTGTATGAAAAATGAAAGAATGTAAAAAAATTAATTTAATTTGAAATGACGAAAATATGCAAATTTGACGACATCCAACTTTGAAGTTTTTTCGTTTAAAGTGAATGGTTTGTGAGTTATTCGTTCCAGCCGGTTTAAGTTGGTTAGTCTGTTTTGTACATACCTACATCTAATAATTATTATAAAAATAATGCGATGTAATAATATCATTATCATACGTTTGCAGGCTTTCACGGATCTACTCAATTGCGAGTAATCACAGCACGTTTTGTTTGCTAGCTCTTTTGATGTGTCAATTGTCATATCGACCTTCAGGATGTATTTAAGTTTCAAATTGGATACTCTTTAAGTTACATAAGGCACGTAGTTTTATTATTAGTTTAAAATTTGTTCAGTACAAATTTTGTTGGGTTCTCTATGTATGTATAATTATTTTTTCTTGCTGTTTAAAGTAATCACTATTTTTACCATTCTTAAGTCGTTTGAAGTCAGGACATATTAAATATTTTTATTAATTAATTTTTGTTATATTCTAGGATAATAAAAGAAAGGCTCCTGAAGTGAATTCGAATCCTCAAAAAAAGTTAAAACTAACTATTTCTGACCGAAGAAAAGGGCAAGAGAAAAGCAGCGGGTCAAATACAATGTTCGCAGATTGGTAACTATTGTATGTGTATTCGATGTTTGTATTTTTATAGTGCCTTTCAATTGTTAGATGATAAGTAATAAATTTAATATACTACGTTAACAGAAATTTCTATTTTCCGACTTGAAAACAATTCCTACTGATTGTAGGGTTTTCCTGGAGCGACAGAAAATGCCCCAGCGCTTGAATCAACAAGTCTTCCAACGCTCACAGCCAATTATTAATTTGTCGTCACTCTACAGTCTGTGGGACGTCCTCGCGTCCAAATACCGCCATGGCACATATTCTTTGATGCATCCAATTTTAATTAATTTGAGAAATCGAAAAGAAGCCTTGTGCTCTTTGTTCATGCAACAACGGCAGATGTGGTTAGTAAACACAACAGACATGTGAGCTATTAAATCTGGTGCGTTGTGGCCACTGTTCAAACAAGAGACAATCTCCGGTTGTCGGTGGGTGCCCCATCCCGATTGTTTTTTTGTTTGTTCCCCGATACATCGCGGCATTTACTGCGGGATTCCGATTTCAACTAACTAATGACGTCAGGGACACTCGTGCGCGCAGAATTTTGTACAAATTGACCACGTCGTTAGTATGGAAAAGTCCTGTTTTCTTTGAAGTGGCTTTGGTCATTTCTGTTGCGATTCTTTCAATTGAACGAACAGCCTGAAAGGAAGGAAATACAAGAGATGTGTAGACTGGTTTTATGTGACGTTCTCAGTGTAGTCGGGATTAAATTTTCCGATTCCACGGATATTCATACTCGCCGAACTTCTCTCTTTTTCTATTTATTATTACAGTAACAGAAAAAGATACAGTTATACTAAGACGCAATCTAAGTTCGTTAAATAACATCGTCATTGCCAAGCTGGAAAAGTGGAAAAATCGGAAATAGCACAAATTGTTTCTGCTGTCAAATCGAATTTCAGCAATAAGACGACAGTAATCCCGTTTAGCAGACAGCCCCACAATTAATCCAAATCCTCAGAGAGCGCCAGAAGCCCGTTATCCACCTTGGTCAATTATTATTAAGCAGGCGTGCACATTTTTAGTGGTTCTTATATAATTGTCTCTCTGCGTTTTCTTCTACTTACTAGTTTCAAATATTTTAACAACTGAAATAAATTTATTACCACAAATTGATCCGGCGATACTATAAATGTTTGTTTATGGGAAGTAATGGATGAATACAAAATACTGTAGAAAAGGTGTCTTTGAACGGTGATTGTCTGTTTAATGTAAAAAGATGTAATTGGTGTTGTTTTTGATCATCTTTTAAGAAACTATCGTTTGTTTCTAGGTAATTCAATAGTAGGTGCTTCTGCTCAGTTTCTCTTTCTTTCTCACTCCCTGTTTTATTTTCTTACTAACTTTCTCTCTCTTACCTTATTTCTCTGAACTGTGCGGATCTTTCCTTTAGTGATCTGACGATTCAAGATTTTATTCTTCCAGATTTTCTATTAAATAAAAATTAAGAATTAGGATTATTCTTGAATTTTGTAATTGTTGGTCGATAAATTGAAAATGGTTACAAATAAAAAATTTAAAAAATTACCGCACGGGGCCTCCGCCATTTCACACCCTGAATTATTCGTTTACTTTTGCAATTTTCCCGCATTCTCCGCAACAAATTCCTAGTTCCTTTGCAGTTATTGTATAGTTCAAGATTAGATGCGACCCCTCCTACTGCGCCCTACTATTAGGTTGCCGCATTCAACAAGTTCAGTTCCATTGAAAAGTACTTTATCCTGTTCGTTTTGCTACAGGTTATTAGATTCATTCTAGAGGACCATATCTTTTGAACACGCGATGAATTAGATCAGGGGAGTCGTAAGAATCGGAGGATTACCGATAAGATTTTGCACACAAATAGAATAAAAGCCGCTAGCGTCATCTCTTCACCCATCCCTTCGATCATTCTTCAGTAGAATTGCACTTATTCCTAGTTTTAATCAACGCGCACAAAACTAAAACTCTTCGAAGAAGGACCTGGACGACGTAATCCCTTAAATACCGTGATCTCTTAACAAAGCCGCCAAGAAATACAGAATCCCGAAGTACACTAACAGCAACAAATAGCTGGCAGTTTAGATCGTTAGACCAGGTTGCTTTTGAGCAGTTAATTAAACAATGTGGTGGTAACTTTTAAGAGAATGGGATAGTTAAAAGGTTCAATGACGTTGTTACGTTATAACTCGGCTCGAGGGGATGATTTCGTTTCACTTTTGTTAGGTAGTGTACCGAATGCTGTGAGGCTAATATCCCGGAAGGACGGGAGACCACACTGTGTCTGAACAAAGTCCTTTCAACGCCAGGACGCGAGACACGGGAAGGATCAGAGTGACCTGTGGACGTATTAAAGATGTCCCTGGCATTGTCATCTTTCATAAATTTAATCAAAACCGTAGAGCGGAAATTGCATTTGGTTTGTGCGCTTCTTTAAATGGAAAGCCCTCCTTTGATTGCTTTCAGTTCATAATTCACTTTGAACCATAGTTGCCGGATGGTCTTTGGTATTAGATTAGGATTATTATCGAGATTATTATGGCGTTGCTGTGTTGGGAAAACAACACAACTGTTTCGTGCTTAACTTATGTCAAGTTCTACGTTGCTAACTTAAAATCCTATGGGTAATAAAGGCATTTTTGATGAAATTCCGGGAGCTTAACGACGCGTTAGAGGTGTCGCAATAGTTCAAAGGTTGGCTAATTGATAAAGCATTTAGTGTTTGCTGCAATAACGGCCGATATTTCATCCTTGCGCATGAATTTCGAATTGCAAAACAGTAATAAAATGAAATTCCGCAGAGTACGTGTAAATAGTTGTAATTTTATTGTTAAAATTTAAACAAAATTTTATCTATTGATTCTTTACTTTTTGTACAATTTAAATTTTTGACCTGGAAAGCGGATGAAACAGGTCTTTTATCGTAGGATGACGCAGTCCCACGTGAATAGACGCTTGCTGGATGAGGTGCTCCTTGACTTTTCGTATCTCTTATGGAAAAATTCAATTCACTTCCAATTTTCGAATTTCGCCCGACAATAGAGACGGTAACAAGATAGCAGAGAATCAATTTTTTAAGATGTGAAGTGATAAAAGCGGGGCTTTTACGGCGAGGCCGTGCCAATGTTATTATCACATCGCAATCCAATAACAGGGAAGCCAAAATCGAGATTTCAACTAAAAAATGAAGCAACACGTTATTGCTAGTTTATTGAAAGTTTATTTATTAGTTTATGCACTATCCAGACATTTAGCAAAAAATTTTTGTTTAAAATACACGACTGATGGACTAAGGAACCTATAATTTTAAATTTGAAACGGTAATCTATTTTATACGTAGGTCGGGCGTTAGAAGTTTTTAAACTTGCAGTTGGAAAAGTTGGAAATATGAAATTTTTTATGCAATGATAATCAATCATATGGTCGTTGTATCTAAAATATTTTAACCAGCTATACAGGGCGTGGCAAAACACTGTCCCTAGCAACTTTCTTATTTTAAATGGAAATATTTATACCTACAATTTTTTTATAGCTTTGATTGGTCTTTTAGTTCTAAATTTTGAGAACTAATGTTATGTCAACTTATCTGCCAGTTTTTGACATATCAATTTTTTCGATCATTGTGGTAGTTTACGAAAAAATGTGGAGTTTGCAAACCGTTGACAATTATGACAATTATGAATCGAAATTTGCGAAGTAGTTAGATGGATGTCCAAACTAACTCCTGATATTCCATAATACATAATATGCGGTTCCATGTTGGTCCATATGAGCGCAGGCGACTTTCAAATATTGCAACCAAAAATGGTCAAAAGGAATTTTTTTCAAATGACGTCTGATTTTTTTTTTGGCATTATTTAAACCAAAATTGTATTTTAGAATAAGTTACTTAAGGCATAGGCCAGTGAATAGAGACATGATAACTAAAAAATTTAACAAAAATTTTAACATTTTTTAAACTTTGTTGTGTAATGTGTAAGGAATCGAAACGGAACTATAAAATTCAGCAACTCGATTAAAGGTCGGCATCATTGTGAAAATCGGAAAAATTTAAATTAAGCGATATCTTGACGAAAAAAATTATAACATCGTTACAAACTCGATAGAATTTTCATTACAATATTCAAAATGTACAGCGAAATTTGCAGGAACTTATGAATTAGGCATAATAATTAATTATCATTAATAACATTTTTTCATCTAATTTTCCAGCAAAAATATTAACATGCTTGCAAAACTACGATCAACTTGCTAAAATCGCCTTACAAGACTCTGTAAATTTGCAACTCTATTCGGTGACGGCATGGTCCATTTTTTTATAATTTACAACCAAATCAATACTTATTTACGTAAAAACGATTCGAAAAAAACGTAAAGTGTGTAGATGTCAATTGCAAATGACTGCATTCGTAAATGTTTATTAATGATAATTAATTATTATGCCTAATTCATAAGTTTCTGCAAATTTTGCTCTGCATTTTGAATATTGTAATGAAAACTCTATCGAGTTTGCAACAATGTTATAATTTTTTTCGTCGAGATATCGCTTAATTTAAATTTTTCCGATTTTCACAATGATGCCGAACTTTAATCGAGTTGCAAAATTTTATAGTTTCGTTTCGATTCGTTACACATTACACGGCAAAGTTTAAAAAATGTTAGAATTTTTGTTAAATTTTTTACCGACTCACTGGCCTAGCAAACGTCTCCGCTATTACATGCGTTTTTTTCTCACTGTGTGCATTTTGACGTGCAGAGATCAGTTCTTTCATTTTAGATCACTTCATAAAAGGAAATTGAATGAGTCAAGTGCAAGTAAATAACTCAGTTAATTTAATGGAATGACGCCGCGCGCATGCATTGAGTACGCAGCTGGCCCACAGTGGTACGCTCCGCCTTAATCCAGTGTCATATTTACCAGGTTACTGTTTCTCACGTTGTTACTTCATACTGAATAAAACGTGTTAATACAGACCTGGTTTTTGCGCGCCAGTATGATAACTCAAGACAATATTTATAATGTTTGAAACAAAATCATTTGTAGTATTCTGCAGAGTAATTGCACTACATCATCTCGAGCAGCCGTAAAGTGAGGCAGATGGGTATAACTTATTTTATGAGTGTCGAACAGAGAACGACAATAAGCACCAAATTTGTAAATTACTGCAAGAACGATACTTACTATAACCGTCAAATTTCTAATGTAAAGCCAACTTATCAAATTTAAGTTGACCGTTGGCTGCACATTTTCATCAGAATTTGTCCCGATCACGAACGTTCCTATAAACAAATATGTATATGTCGTAGTCATTGGGCGTAATGCGTCATTTTAGGGAATGCCCGGCAATCGCTGTAATTAAGATCGTTAAACTCTCTGTTTTAGGGCAAGGAAAAGATGAGGAGAATAGGCAATTTATGAATTTGGTGTTGCTTATCCTCCTCACCTTTCCCTGTGTTTTCTTTGCCCTAAAACAGAGAGTTTAACGATCTTAATTACAGCAATTGCCGGGCATTCCCTGAAATGACGCATTACGCCCAATGACTACGACATATACGAAGTGTCCTAGAATAATGATGCCAGGGTGCCTGCGTTTATGAACACCTCAGCGTATTAACATGAATAGATATATTATCAAACAATGATATTATTAAATAAAAAAGTTCTTGGCATTAGCGACGATAATCTATCAATAACTTTTAATTCTTTCACTTTCAGTTCAGACTGAAAATGCCAAAATTTTTGTTTTTTTTAAATGCCCATTGCAATTTTTTTGCAGAAATAGATCTCTACGACGAATCGTCTTTGAGATTTGAATAAATAACGTGTGACGTCACATCGAATAGCGCATTTTGCTCAAAACCTAGAGGAGTCGGTGTGACTTCACGCACTACAACTTCAATAGTCTGTATCTTGAAAATTATTACAGTTAACAATCCGTGATTTTCATCATTGTTTCTAACTACAGTCCCAAACCCTCAAATGATCTATACAAACTCAAAAGAATGACGAAGTCACTTACTTACTGACTAAATGAGGACTATGTTATATCTCTTAACAACATTTAACAAAACTGGCTAAATGAATAAATATTTAAAAATATGAGTATGAAACGGCAATTAGCTACTACAACATACCGACTAATGACTAATGGATCAATTTCAGCTCGACGACGCCAGGCCTAAGTGGGCGGAGCAGCGCAAATCGGTTGCGCTCAATTTCTACTGCATGGGCAAGTTGTCACGAATTAAATTTTCCGCCGATATTTACGAAGTTGAAACAACGTACGTTGGCATTGGTCCTCTTTGACTTAATTTGATGTAAATCGGGCGCCTCAGTGAAATAAGGAGTTTAAATTAAAAGCAAAGGAACGGAGCAAAGGTGGCGCAACTGATCGGAGTAGCGTAAGTTTTACACCGATATTTTACTCCCGGCGCAACTCGAAATTGATCCATAACCATAGTTAAAGTTTTCATCATTAATAATAAAATAGATTTTATGCTGATATCTGAAACTTATTTCACTAACTAGAAGCTCGTTCAAAATGTCAAAATTTTCAATGGTAGATATTTACAACTATGTAAAAAAATGTAAAAAACAACAAGACTTCTAACACTTTGGAAAGACGTAATTTTTTTTAACTATCGACTAGCGTTTTTGATAGAGAACATTCAAGTGCTTTATAAAATTATCAATTTTTTTAAGGCGCTTCTCAAAACATAAATATGATTATTTTGATGCTGGGTAGTTATATCTCCGCTCAACAGTTTACCATGAGGTACTTTGAACTTGTAATATGTGAATTTGAACGAGCTTTCTATTTAAATACATTTTTATTTAAATTTATCTTAATTTTTTCTATTTTAGAGAAATGTGGAGTTATGTTATCGCCTTCTTATTGTGTCTCTGCCATGAAATAATGGCCTAATGCATCAATTTTAACTTAAGTTGCGCCGGGAATAAAATATTGGTGTAAATGTTACGCTGCTCCGGTCAGTTGCGGTGATATAAGTCAAAGAGGACCAAATGCGGACGTAACTTGACGTTTTTGTCAAATATCAAATTCGTTTTAATTTCGTAAATATCGGCGCTAAAGTTAATCCGCGGCAACTTACTTTTAGGAGCTAAACTTGAACGCAACCAATTGCGCTGTTCCGTCCACTTATCCCAGGCGTAGAGTCGAGTTGAAATTGATGCATCAGACAATAATTCTAGAACCCAACCTATACTAAACCTATTTTCAAACTTTTAGTATTAAGTTTTCTACTTTACTGTTCTTCTTTACAACTATACTCTTTTCTGGATCATTTTTTTTTAAATTTAGATAAAGGATGAACTTTCTATTAAATAAATTGAGTTTATACAAACCTATTAGTATAAATCTAGATCTCTTTGTCTTGATTAATTCTTTTTCGTTGTTCATCTGTGTGCTTAAGTTTCTTCTCATATTTCAAAAAACTCTTTATTTTTTTTATTATTTCGGCATGTGTTTAAAAGAAGAAGCGCAACTCTATTGAGATATGTATGTTGAATACGTTTACAGAAGAGACAAACGTAAAAAGTATTAATAAATGAAATATACCATAACCACGGATAGCTATAGTAGCTGTGTTTGACAAATATGTACATACATGTTGACCTTCTGGTTACGCCAGCATAATGACCAATGCTATTTATGCTTACTTGAAATAAACCCAAAGAGGTAGTTACCGTAATTAACATACGAACACCTAAATTAAGTCAAAATATGGGCGCAAGTATAGCGACAAAAACAATCCAATTCGGAAGGCAGGCGAAAGCACCGCGACGGGTGGCATCGCAATGACTCACCTTAACGACGCCAACGACTGACGCCGCGCTTAACAGGCGCCAGGTGAAGCAAGCACAGCAGGGGTGGAGATTCTTTTGTTTTCCCAACAAAACACCCGCAATTTTTTTGTGTTCGTTAAAAAAAATATTACAGGAGTAAAAAAAGTTCGCTCTATAAAGGTAATTTTTTCGAAAAGTGAAATTTGATAAAATAGTGACATAGAGACGATAGAAATGGCCAACATAAATGTGCGTCTCGACGTGTGAGTCAAGGGAATGCGGTTGGGCGACGTTGCGTGCGGCGTCATTCATACCTGCGTCGTGACGCCAGTTCTTATCTATCACTACATCGACGATTCTACAACCTTCATTTGAATAACGCAATAGGGACGACGTTGCTCTTTAATTTCGCTTTCAATCGCATGACAGCGAGGTAGGTACGGGCGATTTCGCAAAAAATCATTAATTTTATTTCAAGTCACTCACGTCGTTTTGTAATGAAATTTTCTTCTCATCAATTTTATTTTCAAGTTCAGGTTTAAAGAGGCAACAATTTTTCGAAGTAATTATCGGTTATCGGTTAGCATCTTCATCTAAGCAACAGATGCAACGTTACTTTTTGTTATTGTTCTTATTTGCAAAAAAGTGACTGTAACTATTTTTTTCTAATTAAATTTGGCATGTTGTGACTAAAGCAGTAATCGTAATCGATGGAATATTAATTGATACCTACCTACTCCCATGTGGGGCCGCTTTAACTCAACAAAGATAAGTGCTTCCTCAGGTTTATAGGACAATGATCACGCAACCAGAGGAAGGTTGATTCAGGGCAGTAAACGGCCGTGTAAGTATCTACGTAAATCGCTGAAGTGAGGGGTAAGTAAATGCCGTGGTGATTCACTTATTTTCCTGCTGCGTACACTACACGCACGTAAAATATCGGAACTGGGGGATCGGGAACTACAGAAATAATTTTAAGTTAGGAAAAATTGGTTTAAAATTGAAACAATTACTAACAAAGCATTAATTTAACTATAGCTCGATTCGGAAACTATTTCAAAATTGATAATTTTATATTAAAAACATAATTTTTCTGATCACAATGTTATAATAAAGAATTCATAAAACTCGCTTTAGTTTTGAAAATTCATTTTACAAAAGAATGCATTGCTGTGCCTACAACGCCCCATGCGTGTGACAAAGAACGCAACCTTTTTTAAAAGCTTTAATTCTTTTTTCCATAGTAGCTTAATTTGGTATACCACTGTAAAGAAAACTCGAGGACATAAATGCAAATAGTGAAGAATGTTGATGTTAGTGATATCGCCAATTTAGGAAATTCTCAATCACTAATCAAAACAATTTTTTGGTTACACTAATTTTGATGACTAATAGCTATCATCCGGTGAATTGGCGCTTTTTTACATCAATAATTTAAGTTTTCTTTATGACAGTAAATCAAAAATGAGTTAAAATAATGGGCGTAGAAGTAAATAAAGCCTTCAAAAATACCTAATTAAACTAAAGCTAGTTGTTCAAATTTCTTCTGGTTTTCTTCAGTGAGACTTCGAATGAGATATTTTGGTTTACAAATGTCCAGAAATTAGCTAGAAATGACAAAGAGTAGAGTAGTAGCGTTGATCGGTAGTAGTTGAACGGTAGTAGGGAAAGAAGAGGGATTCTAGATCGTTCTCCCAACCACCATTTTTTTCCTTGTATACTGCGTTGCCTGCCTACTCAGTTGTTCTTCTTGTTTTAAACAACTTTCAACAGCTTCTAACAGCCTCTATTAGAAGCTCTCTAACAGCTTCTATTAGAAGCTGTTAGAAGTTGTTTAGAAGCTGTTGGAAGATGTTTAAAACAAGGAGAACAGCAAACTGAGTAGGCAGACAATCTGTAGTAGAAAAAATAGTATAAAGAGGTCGTTCATAAAGCAATCATGCCACTCGTTTATTACAAAACCCGCCGCTGTGCGGCTCATTTTCTAACTTAGACTCGTGCCATAAAATGTGTCTTCTTTAATGTACTACTATAATAGTACCCAAGATCGGTTCTAATTGATAATCTTCTTTACCGTCTCTACATTATATTAGTTTAGATTTAGTTTTCTTTTATTGTAATTGGTTGGTCGAAATCTCAAATAGAGTCCTGTGGTTGGATCTTACGATTCCTTAGGGTACTCAAAATAATAATTTTGGGAACTGTTATGACAGCTCCATTAACAGAGGACGTTGGTCAGAAAACTTGATTTTTCCGAACAACAAACGTTTTACCAATATAAGACGCTAGTAAGGGCGTAATAGGAGAATAAAGAGAAATGAGATAACCGAAGTCTCGAGGAGGGTATTATCATGAAAAATGGAAGCACTTTAATATTACGTATAACCAGTGGAAGTAATTGGGGAAATAGGCAAAATTATTTAGAATGGAAATGCAACATATGAGAGAAAAATTGAGAGAGATGATAGAAGGTAGGAAAGGAATACTTACGATGACAGTAAACATTGTAATACATTACGGGACTGATTATTGTACCTATTTGATTACGTTTTTTTTGTTACTAGTAACTATGTCAAGGTAAAAAGTAGCAAAAATGAAAACTTTATTGTAGGTAAGAAGACATCAGGGGAGAAGAAATAAGAGAGAAATAAACGCAAACAAAAATAATAAAATTTGGCGAGGTATCTGAATATAGGGTTCTCTGGAAAGTGGCAGAATTGGAATGAGAGAGCAATAAAGTTTGAGGATATTTAAGACTTAAGAGATTTTCAGGGTTGTTAACTCGATGAAGACCAGTAGCCGGATCCTGGAAAAAGCGATTGCGACCGAGTCGCTTCTAAGCAACCGAAAACGGTTGCTTTGGATAGATATCAACCGAGTCGCAATCGGTTAAACAGAGAGTTCCGAGAGGCTATCGCATTTTTTGGTGTGCCGAAGGTGCATCCCTATGAATGGCATTGGTAGATGACGGCTTAGGGGCTGGATTTTCAAATATTTTCAGGTACAAGTGGAAGGGTTATAGCCTCCGGCACCCAAGTTTACCTGTTCTTAGTGGAAATCGTTTCTACAACTCCAAAGGTGCTGCTTTAAAAGCGATTCTTCGGATATTGCATATTTATCGTTATTTGGAGATTAACAAGGGGTTTTTAAATAATCTTTATCTTGTTGTTCATAATATGTACCAATATTATAACGTTTGTAGGTAAAAAATAACAATTTTTATTTCCGAAACCACTTTTAAATGATCTCTAGATTATTTGAATTTTTTCTTCAAAACGTGCTTGCAAATTTTACAAAATCATAATGTCGACAAACATTTTAATTATTTCCTTGAATAAACGTTATATCCCAGTCAACTTGGACATTTGTAATTACATTCAGAAAAAATATCTGTAAACAAAAGTCCTAGGTACAATCGTACCATAAAGTATGTTTCTATACCAAAATAATATCCTCCACAAATTTTGTTACATTTATAATAATTTGTTGGATTCATAATATACAGTAGCTTATATTTTAACTCTGTCAGATTGAAACGCAAGTTTGAATTCATACGCATATCTCAATTTTTGTATACATAGTGTCCCGGAATAACTGTTACAAACTTAAGAGGCGGATATAAAATCAAAAAATTAAACGGCTTTTCTTAATAAACATGTTCTCGAAAACGGTTGATAACGGAGGAAGAGTTCTTGAAAATTGTCGTAACTCTTGACTCTTATGATCAATTTTTCCGAATGTTTGCACATGTACTACTGAATTAAGTTATCATGTATCGTTGGTATCCATTTTGATGAAAATCGCAAGACACCGAAAAGTAGCCAATAGAAAAATAGAATTCGATGTCGTTTCTATGACAATGTAAAAATTTCCTGGAAATTTTTGCACCTTGCATGAAATTAATAAGTGGAAATTATTTCAGCCAATCAAAATTATTTATTTATTAATAATGACATCATAATGATATAATAGACCAATGTCTCTGTCGTTGCGATTTTCACTTATAATATCCCTAGTGCGTTGATTATTTCCGGAAATTTTATTCTCATGCATGTTCCACTCGAGCTAATTAATACGTTTTAAAAATGCATTCGAAAAAATAAGACTTGTGGTCCACGAGGTTTACGTTCACGATACTTAGGTTAGGTAGTTTGAAAATTCAGTCTTTTCACCTTAACAAATTGCTGAAAAGTGATTGGTTTCGCATTTTTGAAAAGATCCTCCCCTAAACCCCTTCTCTCCAAAGCGACCGAAATCGTAAAGATATCGACTCGATCGCAATCGCTTTTTCCAGGATCCCTACACAGGATTGTATAAGAATTGCGGGAGGCTGGAACATTGAAGCTTTCGGTAGAGTGAGGATCGAAACGACACGGAATAAAAAAAAAAGGATTGTAGTCATGGTATTAAGAAAGGAAGTGCATGAATGAGAATAAGAATTGAAGGGGTGAGGATTGAAGGGTAAGAAATGAAAGAAGAGTACAATAGAATGCGGACAAGGATTGGTAGATATTGGAGAATAAACAATATGGGAGAAGCACAAAGAACTAGATGGATGGATAAAGAAACAAAGACCTATGAGAAACAGATAAGATTATTGGAAGAAGAGGAAGTAGATACACGTAAATACACTTTAAGATGGAAAGAGACTAGATTGTTGTAAACATGATGATGATAAATGAGAAAGCATGGTAGAAGATGGGTGAAATTTTACTAATTATGCAAAGAGTCACACTTTTCCAGATAACACGTAAGGTAGTTTGTAATTTTATTTAAAACCAGCCTTCTGAACTAACACTAACTATTACTAATTCCAATTATTTACCTAAGCTTCAGTTTATAAATTGTGCTTATAACTTTGATGCATTTTTACCTACTTCTTGTGATGCGTTATTTTCCACCCGAAAACCCCAATTTAGGCGCAGTGCCGTTCTAATTTTCCGTAGCGTGGGGTTGTAAATGCTGCAAAATTGGCTCCGTAAGTGTAATCAATTTATGAATATAAATCGATTCGTTTAAAATCTGCATAAATCCAATCTCCATTAAGATTTTCATTGAATTTTCGGCTTGGGCGCAGTATGAAATCACGCAAATGTCAAAACATAAGTAAACCGTGACATTTTCAACCACCACGACAATCATGTGACAATCTTTATCTGGTAAATAATACACCGAATGGCATTTCTACTGATTTGTTATATGTATGTCCAACTGGGCTACCGAGTTTCAATTATCTTGTAAATAAGGTAATTAACGGCTGTAACGCGGAGGATGTTTTCTCATTTTTATTAAAGATCGTATTAAATTTTTAATAAAACACTCACATTTAATAAAGAGCTGTTTGGACGGCGAAGAAATAATTTTCAAGTCCTTAGAAAATTGCGCTCCGCTTGTTAGCAGACGAAATTAACCCTAAGTGATAAAATTGTTCATTAGTTTTACAAGAAAGAAGTCTACAGCACCTGATATTAATTAATTATCTAACAGACCTCCCCGTCTACAACACATTCAAAGGAATTTGTTGACGTGATATACGATATTTCGTAGCCTACGGTAGAAGTGCATTAAAATATCATGTATCAACATATTTAGGCAAGTACGTCAACATTTGCATCCCCACTCAAAAACAAAGTTACGGTGTATCTAAAATAGTTCAACTATTCATAATCCATATTACGGAAAATGTCATCGGATGATACTCGTAAGTAACTCTTATTCAATTTGTTGAAAGATGGACATTGTGACAGTGACGTATGCAGATAATGTGGATCGGAAGAGGAAACCTCAGAACACATGTCACTGTGAGGCCCTATCAACCCGTAGATTAAATCACTTGGACAGTTTGAGCGTTGATTGAGATATCTCAATCAACGGTTTGAGTTTATTGCCTGATTTCCAAGGTCATTGTAAATTTTGCAAAAGGTTTATGTCTTTGGGACAACGTTAATTAAAGGTAGGGTTTGAACAATAGATCTTATTGGTCGCAGTTCGGAAGGGCTAAAAAGTCAAACAATCCCTTGAAAATCTACAAATCTACATGATTATAGTAACTTTTTTAGATTTTAAAATTTTTGTTTTTTTATTTTCAAAATTATGCATAAATGTCAGAAAGGAAAAAAGTCGAAAAAAATTAGGACAAGAAAAGTTTCACAAATTTTTTACCACCATTAAATTCGAGACTGAAAATGATTTTTAGAGACTGGAAAAAAATAAAGAAAAATGAGAAATAGAGACTAGAAAACGGGGAGATACGTAAAAAATATTAAGATTGGAACAGATTAAAAATAAGAACCATGGAAATGAGAAACATCGAAAAAAATTAAGCAAACCTGTGAAAGGGAGACAGAAATTGAGAAACGAATCGATAAATATTAATACAGAATAATAATAGACATCAGAAACATTAATTATACAAATTACCAACACAAATAAAATAACTTTTATCTACCAAAAAAACAACAAACATTAAAAGACATTACTAAAACAATCACCGTTTAAGATCTGTTTCAATAGAGGGGCACTTTTGCTAATTAGTTAGATACTAATAACGGAATTATTAATTGGCTATATGACTAAGTATAGGTAAGGATATTTATAGTTAGGGATTTTCGGACGGTGCTGGCAGGTATGACCGTACAATCAATAATGAATCACTTTTTAATTCCTGTTCTTCTGATTCACTCACTATTTATACTACCCCAACGAAATAAGCACCAACCTCGTTAAAATGTTAAAATATTGCCGAATCAATCAATACCTACCACTGTATGCAGCACCAGATGCATCTTTGATGCGATTTTGAGTTATGCATGTCATTACGGCCAATTTTATGAATAAAAAATTGGTTATGGCAACGCTTATTCATTATCGTATTTTTCTTTAAACCGTGTGTCTCTAATAAAGTATCTTCTCTTATGATGAAGATACAAAATGATATAGTTATAACATTACCCTTTTAAGCGAAAATCTTTACAATTTACATATTTAGTGCTCCATCTTCCTTCCAATTGGTTCCAAAACGCATGCAATATCGGCTAATTTTCTCATAAATAATTCCCGCAATTTCTCTTTCATATTTTATTAGCCCGAATAGTTTATTGAACAGTTCAATATTCAGATAGCTACCACTGCAGATATTATTTAGTTGTAGGTAGGCATGTAGTTTATCGAAACAGACAAAAATCTATATAGAAGAATAATTAATTGCCATTCGCACTCTACTGTTTAGGAAGACACCTGCATTATCTGTCGGGGTTGGTGGTATATCTGGGAGTTACCTGAGCAGCTGGGCATGACGTCATGCGACAGATGTCCACCCGACACGGCTGGTTTCCTACATTATGTGGGGTGGTTTCTTTCAGATCACTACCACTGGCCAGATAAGCAAAGGCACGCGAATTGGTTTACATGCTCCGATAATCAGGATTCTACATTAGGTGCGTGGTGCGTGCCGTAGAAATCGGAAGCACTCGAGATGGGGCTAAATCTCACTGTTGCTTCAGCAACAGGAAGAATCGAGGGAAGAATAGTGTAACAAGTACAAACTCAAATGTGTTACATTATAAAAATGCTAAAGTGCACTTTCTTCTTTAATAAATCTGATAGAAATTTGTGCTTGAATCTTTTTAATAATCACTTTACTTTACACTGTTGTTACCTGTTACTAACCCAAGAGAGGGAGAATTTTGCAATATTCAACATTGATTAAAAGCTTTTTTTTCTTAATTTGTCTGTTTAAATAGTTTTTGCATTACAGTCAAGAAATCCTAGATAAACAATGTGCAAAAATTTAGGTAAATTGTATTAGGGATAGCGCCAATCCAGAAGGTTTTAAATTTTTCCAAGATATAGCATCTATTTCTGTAATAAAAATAAACCCAGTTACGAAAGTTAACATGCCAAAAGTTTTTACATGTTCTAAAAAGAGGGCTTGAAAGCAAATGTAAAAAGCGCAAAACAATAGTAGCAAAAACTTAATCTCCACAGTTTTCTATGGAGATTATTGCAATGTCAGCAATGACGGATGCAACTTTGTGTCTGGCCATAGTTTTAGTTTTATCAAAAATAATACTTTATAGTGATGTATTAGTTCCTAGTAATAATATATTCATTCCACTACGCCCTCAAATTATCACCTATTATGTGATAATAATAATCACTTTTTAAAAGTCTTCTGACTCTTCGCTAGGACCTTGCACTATAGAACCTATCACGAAAATTCTGAGAATTTGGAAAAATCAAAATATTGGTCTCCTCTATAGACTGAAAGTCAAACATTTTTTTTATTAAAATTTAACGTGCTCCGACTACTAGCGTCATTACCACTTACACAGTAGGTGAACAATTAGATCAATGGGCGGAAATTGGTAGCTGTAACAAAGCGGATGGTCCGCTCAATGTTTTCTGCAAGTACAGAAGCTAAGTTGGCGGATCCGTAATGGTTTTTTTTTTCTTGTTAATTTTATTGGGAACTCATCAGAGAGGAATCCGTATCCGCGTCCGAAAGTGTTATCAGATCGTTTAGTTTTCTCTTGATCTTTCTTTGTAGTTTGGTGCATTTGGACTTGATAGAGCGATTGGTAAAATGTGGATATAATTTATGGATCATGGCCAATAGTCCAGAAATGTCTTTGGTGTACTGTTGCGCGACGCTTAGAGGGTTTTCTCAGCCAATAACATTTTCCAAGAGATCAACAAACTTGGTGGAACTGAGTGGAAAACGTGATGAGGAGCTTTCTATGATATTCTGGATACATTTCAGTTGCTTATTGATAGTTGATGATGTAAGAGTAAGAGATTTCGTCGAGTTACTTTTCTTAATTTTTTTGTTCACCCCCAGAGTCGACTCAGATTCCTTAGAAGTAGGGTCTGGGGATGTAGCCTGGTCTAAGGGGTTTTTGGACGGTATTTGCTCTACAGTTGGGCTGTTGCTACCTAGGGAGGATTTAGGTGGCTTTTTAGTTCCACTGGTCCTTGTGGTCAGTTCTGGAGTTATCTCTTCTGATTCGAGGTTTTCATGGGGAGGATACTTATTTGACGCAGGATTATTTTTGATGATTGCGATAGTGACAATTTGTGATTGAGTTGCTTCTTGTGAGAGTTCTTCAATGTCTTCTGGTCAGCTGGAGCGTGTCTTGGTTGACCACATAAGAAACATTTGAATTCGTCATATGACAGGTGGTTTGTATTTTTATTTTGAACGAGTATGAAGGATGTTAATTCCAGATTGTCATCAGAGGATACATAGACTTGCCGTCGGAAACTCATTATGTGACTGAATTCTTCTTCTTGGGAGCCCATTTTGAGAAACGAAATGGTGAACATTAATTTCAATCCCAGTTATCCCAACCGAAAAATATTATCCTCATTATTCTCATGGTTAATAATTAATAAAAAGATCTTGAAATATACCAACCCCAACGTTCTTCACTAACTTGTCTAATTGCCGCCACAAATCTCGTTCTTAATACTTTGCCACTTGTTGCCTTCAAGGGCTTCCCCTGTCGCTCTGTCTCGGTGATCAACGCAATACAATTCCCCTGATCGTACTGCGTTATTAATTCCGTCATTACCCGCATCACTTACGAATATTTTCGATAGCGTCGAATTTTAACACATGTCTTTAGCATTTTACCCTCACCATGTGCCAACTTCGTCCTTATGCTTCTGGAACTTATGTGCTTGACAGGTGCTCGTTTCGATACTTCTGTCCTAATCAACCACGATACCCGCACCGCCGTGACAATGATCTTGAACTCAGAACCAGCCGCATTCAATAACCTCATGGTGCGATACTTGCCTATTTCCTTGTTTGCTGTTGTATTGTTTTGTCGAGATGATTAGTAGGCAAAAATTTAGATAGGGGCTTGTTGTAGGAAGCGTTCCAGAACATGAGGAGCGGTGAACAAAGAGTTGGATATATGCATTGCGAATCAGTGTCATTCCCGAGCAATTAAACGTGGTTGAAGAGGCCATATGGCTGTATCGCACACTGGTTGCACCGTGTTCAATAGATTCCCTACGCCGATATCATACCATACAGGACTATTGTACCGGTCCATCAAACAGTTTCTGCGCGCATCGATGATGCGGAAATGTTTACTTAACGATGGCTCTTCGGTTGCGACAATCACAGATTATATCGAGTGGGGTGCAGAAGCTATTTTTTTTAACAGCACATGTTTAAGTTGTGGCTAACAAAAATTTTCCATTAACCAAACCCATAATCTTACAATTAACAATTCAGTATACAAGAGGTCGCGTAAAGGTCTGGGTATAAACTTAACATAGGTTCCTTAAGAGCGCTCCACAGTGTAGACCTTAGCAAACGATCGAATTACTTCGTTAATTGAAAAGGTATTTACATGAAATTTTGGACATGCATAGAAAAAAGATCAATCTTTACCGGTATTTGGTCAAAATATTAAAAATTTTATTAGCAAAAAAAGTAGGAAATAAAATTTTAATAAAACCAGCAAAACGCAATGTCCCGTCAAAGTAAGACGTTTTATATGTGCTTCAGTGCAATCAGAATGCAATTTCAGTTCCCAGATATTATTTAAAAAATTTGTTTGTAACTGAAATTTTTTCGGCTGATAAGCGCGACCTCTACCGAGGCTTAAAAGAAACAACTCATGGGGAGTGGTAAATGGGCGGAGCTATTTTGTAGATCGATGCGGAGACAATTTTGGGTCGAACACTTGCTTGCCGTGCGATGCACGGGGCACGTTCCGATTTCAAAGAAAATGCGGGAACTATTTTTCATTGTTTATACCGGGTGTTTCAACGAGAACCGCCGGTGCCAAATTGCGTATTTCTAATGGAGTTAAAACAGAAGAAATTCTTAATTCTTCTTGAATTGAGGAAGAATCTCTATAACTAATTATGGCACTTCCTGTTTATACCGGAAGTAAACCAATTTTTGATTTTTAAATGCAAACGTAGGTACCTGTTTTATTCCCTCATCTGATAGAAGGAGTTCTCCTGATTACAAAAATGTATTAACCTTATCGACTTTTTGGTCAAAATTAATTAAGATCTTCATTTTTAATGCAAATATTTCACCAAAACGGACGGATATCTAGTAGAGTTATTTGAGGACGTAGAGAAGATATTTTGATTCCTTCTTGAATTGAAAACAAATCTCTATGATCGACGTGTAAGAAACTGATTCTGGCATGGACATTTTTCCTCAAGATGTATTTAGAGTTTCCAAATAACTCGGCTAGAAATCCGTCCGTTTTGGTAAAACAGTTGTATTAGAAATAAAGGCCTGAACTAATATTGAGGAGAAAAGCGATAAAAAAGATATGTTTGCATTTAAAAATCAAGAGTTGGTCTACTTCCGGTCCAAACCGAAAGCGCCAGAATTAGTTTCCTACACGCTTAAAATTTAAAAATCCATGTAATTCAATAACGGTTTGATATAAAAATATTTCAATTACTCGTTATCAATCTTGGAGGACGTGATCATGAGCTTGAAGAAAATCAAAGAGATGAAGTGAATATTTCGATACGAAATCACGGTCGAAAATGAAAACTCACACCGTTTAAAAAAAAAAAAAACAATAATGTCATCTTGTAGTGCATTAATTATACTTCGATTATTTCTGCCAAATTTCAAACTTTAATATTAATTAATATTGGCCGGAGTGAAGTTTCTTTTTAATTCTTTAAAGCCTATACACGCAAAAGTTGCATTTAATAGCAACTATTATGCTCTCAAATTTTGGATCAGTTTTGAGATCATCTTGAGGTTCCTAGGCGACCTCAAAATTTGAAATAAAAAATATTATTTTTTTTGAAATCGGTCATTGTTTACTTTACCCACTTCTGGATGTTCAAAAAGCCAATTACAGCAAATGAAGCGTATAAATGCAAAAGCATACGTTTGACGCATAACCAGTTTTGAATAAAGGCGCAAGAAACCTGTCAACACCTTATAAGCTTATCAATTTTTAATATTTCGACAAAATGTCGGCAAAGATTGATCTTTTTTCTATGCATGTCTAAAACTTCATGTAAATATCTTTTCAAATAACGAAGTAATTCGATCTTTTGCAAAGTTCTACACTGTGCAACGCTCCAAATAGCACGGCGCGTCGATTCATTCTTGGCAATAAAAAATCAATAACTCGAAAACTATTGATCCGAGTGAAATGAACTGCACACCAAAAACTTTTTTAAACATTTTTCTACATTTCATACGCTTTATGTGTGGATAAATTTCCACAAACAAAAAAGTTTGTCACTTAGTGAAAATTTCATGTCGGGTGAACCCCTTTCACAATATTTATAATTTTTTTGCCTAATAGCCAATCAGATGAGGACGCAGGGGAGATACCGTTGGAAGCGCTCTAGCATGTACTTTAATTTGGTGAAAGAATCAAATCAATAGCTCGCACAGAATCCAAGATACGACGGGTTAAAGGTTAAAAAACCCTGTTTATGGACATAGCTCATTTTTGACATTTTTCGACATAAAAAAGTTTACGATCATTCCATAAGCAAAATTTAATTCTATATAAGACGAATATGATCTTAGCTAATTCTACGCCAACTTTTATTATTTCGAAAAATAAGTAACTTTGGGACCGACCGGACCGACTGATCCGCTATACGGCTTTCGAATCTGAAAAGGTTGACAAATTCTAGGAAAGGCCACAGCCACGCCAGACCAGATGGCAAAGAAATGAATGAACCACAGTCAGACATCCCCTACTTGTTTGTTCTTTTAAAGCACCCGTGTGTTGTACCACCACAGAGGCGTATTCTCGATTCAGCTGAAGATGGTTTCTAACGTAAACTACGTTTGACATACTGAGGTGTTCTCTTCACCCTCTAGCGACCACGATCATCTCGGCAACGACGTCGTACCTAGTTTCGGACAAGGGTACCGCCTACAAATTAAGTTAACACCTACCCGACTGAAGTTTGTGGGTACTGAGGGGAGGAAAAATATGTCAATTCTGGAACTCGCTCACTGTGGAACGCTCTTAAGTCAGATGATTTGACGCAATTTACATATTTTCAAAAATTCTTTGTTAAACGTTTCTGGGGATAAATTAGTAGATATCTTTAAATAACTTTGGAACGGATGAACCGATTTGACTGAGATTTGTTGTTGTAGACGTATAATGCCTACTTACGTGAAACTTTTAATGGTTGCAAATTCTTTGTTGTAGGTGTTTGTTTGATAGAGATTAAGGGTGAAATTCATAGTCCTTACCTAGATTTTACTTACCTTAAGATAAGTTTTGCCTCAGCTAAGTCAAAGAAAATCTTAGGGAATTTTGTTTTTGTTTTTAAAAAAAGACGGTTGTCAGACCGTTTTTTTTTTATTCAAATCTTTAGATTTGCTTTTTATTTGAGGTTAGGTTAGGTTACTCAAATAAATCTTAAGTGAACCCATCACCGTTCTATAGATTGTCCTTAAGTTACCCTAACTCTTACATTAAGGTTAATGCCGAGCGGGGTCTATGAATTCCAAAATTTCAAACGGGCAACATAAGTTGAAGTTAAGTTAAAGTAAATCTTAAGTAGCGACTATGGATTTAACCCTAAGTATAATAGTTTAGACAGGAAAAACTTGGGCCCACGCTTCTGGCTAACTCTGTATATTTAAACATTTAAATTTAATTTAATTTAAATTGGAATCTTTCCTTAAAGTAAACTTATGTTTACGCTATTAGTTTTCCCTCAGGTAACTGTGTAATTTATGTGTAAGAAGAACGTGTCTTGACGCAAAAATGGCGGATGCGCCGGGCGAATCACGACGCTATAGGTGTGTTAAGCTACACTTAAATAAATGGTAATTAGTAGATCATTTCCAAATTATTTGGCAGGTGTTGTTAAATTAAAAATTATTTTGTATTGAATCTATATAATTGTACCTAGATGGAACATTAAAAACTTGTGAAAATTGTTGTTGGTCCTTCTACTTTGGAAATTAATCACAATAAAGTGGTTGAAACACCACGGTTTGGCCCATCGTCGGTGTGAATCGTTTTGATGTGCATGCAAGACATGAGAATAATTTAAAAATTAAAATCTGTCTGAATTCTGAGTCGAAAGTATGGTCACCGGAAGACACTCACTAGCGGGCTCCAAAACATAGCGTTTCGATCCCTTCGCTTTCTTTACGATGTCGGTCGCTTTCAAGGGAAGGGGTTTAGGGGAGCGTCTTTTGAAAAATGGTGAAACAATCACGATAGTGACCACGTGACTATTTAGCGCTACAGTAAGAGAGAAAGAAAATTTGGCAGTTTTGTGCCATGTTAAGCCTTTTCGAGTCTGGTCGGTAGCAGTCGGCAACACAAAAAAACTTATCCTTGGCAAAAAGATTGCTAATTATTGGTACATACATATGGGACTACCCGAAGTGGTTATTTCTGAAGTAAATTGTAACTTTTTGAACACTCGTTTGAAGTAAAATAAGTATTTAAAAAAATTACAACTTACAATTATTAATATTACTTTAAAAAGTAGACAGAGTTAAAATATAGCTACTGTATATTATGAATGTAACAAAGTTTTGTGGACGATATTATTTGGGTATAGAAACATACTTTATTGTAATTAGGACTTTGGTTTACTGTTTTCAGATTTTTTTTCTGAATAAATGTCTAACAAGTTGACTGGGCTATAACGTCATTCAAGGAAATAATTAAAATGTTTGTCGAGATTAAATTTCTTGTAAAATTTGCAAGCGCGTTTTGAAGGAGATATTCAAATAACCGAGAAATCGTTTAAAAGTAGTTTCGAAAATTAAAATTATTATTTTTTACCTACAAAAGTAATAATATTGGTACATATTATGAACAACAAGATAAAGATTATTTAAAAATCTCTTGTTAATCTCCAAATAACGATAAATATGCAATATTCTGAAAAATTGTCTTTAAAACAGCACCTTTCGAGTTGTAGAAACAAAAGCCGTCATCTACCAATGCCATTCATAGGGATGCATCTTCGAAACACCCAAAAAGTGATAGTCTCTCGGAACTGTTTAACCGATAGAAATGCAAGTCGACTCGGTCGACATTGAAGCTTTTCGGTCGCTTTGAAAGCGACGCGGTCGAAATGAAAGCGATGCGATATAAACGTTTTGTCGGAGATCCCAGTACTGGCTATAGTTTTCAGAGACTACTAGATTGGTAGTAAAAATAGAGATAATTGAAAATGGTGGCAGTCTTGTGAAGTTGTGCTTGCTATTATCTCACGAGTTGTCTCTAAATTTCACTTTACTTTAGTATGTACGAAAATGCCTGCAAAAAATATTGAAAATTTTTCTTAAAATGGAGGAAAAAGCGTAGATGGAACACGTTTAATGTGCGTCTCGTCTCGTTGGAAGAGCGAACTGGGAGACGGCTTACGAGAGTGGCGGCCCGACGTCGTCGGCCAAATCCTGAAGTAAATGCAGCCTGCGATATGCATATTTGATACGATTTTAATGTGTCTAGAGTCGTAAGCCTCTTATGTGGCATATTGCTGCTGTTGCCGTTGCACTCGCCCCATGAATAAATTATATCAAATATCTATCAAGAGCTCGCCCGAAAAGCCGATCAGATTGGTCCTTTGATGTGTGCGCGATCACACGCGGAATCTCCTTGCACACATCAAATAGTAACCCACACACATTCACTATAAACTTCTTTTCGATTATGAATTTTTCTCTCTGTACCTACTTAGATAATAAGTAGGTATGGAAATGCTGAATTTCTCGTGTGAAACCTTATCGAAAACGCGTCCATGAGAATTTTAGCGTGGAACTGTTGTAATTTGATTGAAGAGCTAAGAGGAGTTCGATGCAATAAACTGCGACGCGTGGCTTTCGACGTGCCGACGTCGAGGCACGTGCGTCGGTGTCCCGGGAGTGCAGTAATCTTCGTGGACGGTGGGAGAGTTTCGAGTTCCCACACTTTCAATTCACCATTGTTTGAGTGCTCCTGTTTGGGTTGATAATTGGATACCGCATAGAAAACTCGCAATTCGGGTGCGTAGGGAAAATATCCTCGGCCGCCTCGACGCACTAAGCCCTCGTACCAAATTTGTTCCTACAACTTCCTCAGTCGACGAAAATCGCTGTCTTGTCGATGATCTTTGTGTTTCAGAAATGGCAGTTTGATGAAGCTGCATCTCGTAAATAGTTAATTTGAAGCTGCACTAAAACTAGATGATACCTTAATTTTTTGACATTCAAACCAGTTTCATTTTATTTCTTTTGTAGGTAGTGCCTCATTACTTACTTTTTTTTGCCGTGGTTCTATAATAAAGCATCCAAGAGAAAGATAAGAATTTTATTAGATCCATCACTCCCTCAGATAAATTTATGTCTTATCGTACCAAAAACCTACACTCTTTAATCTTTACGATATTTATGAATTTTGTTTCAATAATCAGATGTCTTAACAATTTTAATGACAAAATTAAAAATTTCTCCAATAGTAGATAATGATAAATTATTGTAGTTTTTCGCACTTTCGATGTGCACAGTGAAACATTTTTTTCATTCTTTTGTCAGTAAATAATCTTTATTTTACATCTTCGTTAAGTTAGGAGAATAATAATTAGTCATTAATATCCGCTTTACGTCCCCACAAATCACAAGCATTACCTTTATGGAAGAGAATCCAATCCATCAGCAGAATTCTAGTTTCTAGCGCATGTAAATTGAATATTGCAGGTTAACTTTAGAACACCTTGTGGAATATACATTGCTCAAAAAAATTAGAGAATGTCATAACTTTTAAAATAGTAACTCCATAAAGTTGTCTCTTAGAAATTCTGAATTCTGAATGAATGAAGGTATATTGTTCTTTGACCATAATAGACAATAAATCTTAAGCATGGACAGAAAACATCGTCTAAAATTTAAGTATAAGTTTGGTTTAACATTTTCTTTGACATGGCCGCGTGGTTAAATTCTTTAATTTAACCATGGCGATATTTTTTATACTATGCTATCTAAGAGAGGCTTTGGAAAATTAACCAGACTGCTGCCATCATGTAAGCGCAGTTGTGTAGGTTATGACGCTCCCAAAAGTCTCATAGACAGGTCAATGCCTACCCATCATCACTACCACGGTAGTGAAAAGTCTAAATAGATTCTACAGTATGTTTAATTAAATTTTTCATCAAACTTTTTAAAAAATTGAGTGGCACAGCCACGAGTTTTATAACGGACGAGTGCTATAATTGCCTTATGAACGAGTTCTTTATACTATTTTTTCTACTTTGGGTCTTTTTTAAATAAAAATTAGGAATTTTAAAATTTGGGGAATTTGGTCGTGGTTGGTAGTACTACCAAGGTTAGTTGAATGTCAGATTCAAAATTACTACTGTTTCATCTCGTTTTGACGTTTGTTTAATGTTTTAATGACATTTATAATCATAACTACCAACTTGAAAAAGTTTCATTGTAATATTATGAAACTCGAAAAGCTGCACTGCTCTGAGTGTTGTAAAAGAACATTATTTAGAATCAAAGTAGATAAAAGTTTTTTGTTGATTATTAAACACCATCTTTGTCAATTTTTGTTACTGTAAATGGGAAATAAATAAATATGCAAAGCGCCGAAAACAACAAAAAGCGGTTTATTGAAATTAAATTAACGCAATAATTGTAAATTATTGTTGACATCGTGAAGGGAGGTAGGGAAGGAAGCCATCTGGCAAACGCTCAGACATGACTCGGTTTTTCCAGAACCCATTAGAGGAATAATTAGACATACTGTATTTGCGTAGTTATTATTTCAAAATATAAGCTCCAATACACAGTTTTGGTGCCTATTAGAATATCTCCATCTTAACAACTAAGGGCTCGATTTTAAGTTTGGAATTTGCAATCTTGTTGCAAATTCCATTAGGTACTACTACATTTTCTTTATTTCGGTGCCGCAAAGTTGCGAGCGCAACTGTTACTTTGCGATCGGACCTGTCATTTCGTCTAGAGAAAAATTTCGAAATGTGGTTAATGTTAAGATTTATGACTTGCATAACATTAATTAAGCCGAAATAAATCACATTCAATTGAATTTTGAAGTAAATAGACACAAATGACCGCGTAAATCATAAAAAGTTGAAATAGTACATTAAAGAACGAGTGACATAAGGCACATTTTATGGAACGAGAGCAAGTTTAGAAAACAAGCGGCACAGCCGCGAATTTTATAATGGACGAGTTCCATAATTGTTTTATACTATTTTTTGTTTTGAACCAATTTTAAATAAAAATTTGGAATTTTAAAATTTGGAAAATTTATTAGTATATACTACCAAGGTCAGATGATTATCAGATCTGAAATTACTAGTGAATTGTTTTGTCTTGATGTTTATTTGATGTTTTATTGACATTTAAAATCACAACTAACAACCTGAAAAAGCAAATTGCACTAGCACTAGTACGAAACCTAAAAAGCTATTACAACACTGTTTTGGGTGTCATAATAGCTTTATTATAAAACCATAGTAGAAAAAATGTTTTATAATATTGGCCAAGATAGTGCAAGTTTTTCTGTGGCAAATTTGCAATCTTGTGAGGTGGGACGTGGGGAGTCAAGCAAGGTCGACTCACGGATTGGTCGACCTGCCCTCATAAACAACTGTCATATAGGAAAAAGACCGTTGCAACGTCATTTGCAACAAAATTGAATATCCCTACTTAAAATCGGTCCGCAAGATGTTTTAATATGCATCACATATAAAAAAAGTTAAACCTGGAGACTGTCCCAAATGAAAACGGCCCCAAGGAATAACTCAAAAATTATTCTTTTTAGAAAAAGAAGCTGTTAATCAATGTCGGATATTTCAAAAATTTTCTTTCTTTTAGTAATTTTTTCTTATTGTTTATTGTTTCCGGTTTAGCTGAAAATGACATTAATTTTTCAAAAAAGTTAAATTTTTTTAAACCATCTGTTTAATTAGTTTTTTCGTTACTGTAAAGAAAAATTAGATTAAAAATGTGCAAAAATTTAAGTAAATTGTGTTAGGGACACCGCCAATCCAGAAGATTTGGAATTAGTGAAATCAAAACAAAGTACGCGCGGATCGTCAAAGATTCAATTATTTGAACAATCTTTTGAAAAGTCGAAATGACCGTGAATTCGTGCGTTAGTTACGAATAATCAAAGATTTGATTTTACTGTTTATTCATTAAATCTTGATAGTTTTGATATTTTTGGAAACATTCACTAACTCCACCCTCACATTTCGTATGCACAGAAATTGGTCGGATTGGAGCTGTCGCTAACGCCTACTATTTTTCTTTTTTGTATAGGCAACGTTTTCTTTATAGCAACAACTAATTAAACAAGCCCATTATGAAAATTGAACTCTTTTGAAAGGAAATAAAATATCTCAAGAGGTCCATAAGGAAAACAAAAGTTAGTGTCGTTTCCGGCTACACCGGAAACGATAAAAATAAAGAAAATAACTAAAAGAATGAGAATTTTGCAACATCCAACATTGATTAAAAACTTTTTTTTCTAAAGAAAATAATTTTTCATGGCCGTTTTCAGTGGTACAGTCTGTATATTTGCGACTTCATCTTATCTAAAGGTACCTTATATCAATACCAAAATTTTTATATCATATTCAGCTAGAAGGCGCTTTTGGTCAGAAGGGCTACAATTAATGTTGAAATGCTTCTGATGACTTGTTAATTTAAAACAATGAAATATTCTAATTAAAATTGCCTACTCTGTAGATTTCTTGTCTTTAATTCAGAACGTAAATCGTTCGTATAGTGCCATAATCCAATTACGAATGTTTGAACGCTCTAATAACTCAATTTATCCAAACTCTGTTGCTCGTTAATTATTTCCATTCATACAGTAACTTGAATCAGACCTTCAGTGCAAATGTTTAAGTCAATTTTAGAATCCGTATTTCGTGTAAATTAGAGCAGTAAATTTTATGTTGGAAATTAGCGATACGTTTATACATTAACTATTGACAACTTCCTGCTCCAAAATTTTCCAATCTTCCAATTTGAATCTAAAAAATCCATTCGTTTTTAATAACTATACATACCTAAACTTGTATATTGTAAATATACAGTGATACAGTAGTTTAATTTTGACAACAATAACTTGAAGACGTTTTGAAATTTATTGACAAATACTTCATTAAATTATCATTGCCTTCAATACAATTGATGTCGTGCTGAAATTCTCGTTAAATGCAACGCCATATAATATAGTCGAAATAGCCACGACATCTCTTGTTTAAATATTTAGGCAGCTGCAATAAGGATATTTACTAATTTAGACGCATTTAAGTAGCGCTAATATCTATTTTGATTGAACAAAGTGTTTAACCCGAAAGTGATTTATAATTTAGTTAAAATTGCTTTCAACTATGCTATATTTCTGTTGTATAATATGGTGGTATATGATAATATGTATATAATTGTTATTGGTTAGTTGTTTTCTCTTATAATAATTAAGCGACTAACTGTAGCATATATATTATGATTTACAGATAGATACCATCTACGTAAGCTCAGTTCAAAATACTTCATAATAATAGTGGAGGCACTGACTGAAATTTTTGAGCAAAATTTTCTGGTTTGAATGATTACAAAATTGTTAACTGGTCCAGATTTATATCTAGAAGCTCTACGTCACAGATGGCAAAGTAACAAGACGACCAAAACGCCAAAAAAAATTTATGAGGTTATGAATCGTCCTGCATATGCGCATACACTTTAGAAAATAGGCAAAATCGCTTTCGGCATCTAATAGACAAGACACGCCATAAGCCACCAACAATAGATTAAGGTCATTTGCATATTTGCGAAGCTGACAATGTGCACATGAAGGTGACACATACGCGCACACCATATATACGTCACGGCATGTGTGCCATAATAGGTAGTCGATGGGGTGCGACCCCAGACATCTGCTAGGCACGTGGAGGCCCCCTTCTACAACCCAGCACACCTGGTCGTTACAACAATCACCCAGTGATTACGTATTCCTGCACTGATGTTTAATTTTTTTAGCCGGTCTTGGTCAATAACCAGAAAGTAGAAACGAACACGAAATTCTCCATAATCTCAATATCAAATGTCTCAAAGGCAGCATCAGCCAAATAACAGACCTCGGGGAAGCGTTTAGAGAAATTTATGTTTATTAAAGCTCAAACATTAGTGCCTCTTCCTTTAAGTGAATTGAAGCCGTAATTGTTTAGGTCACGTTATTTCTTATGTAGCTAGAATATAGGCACCTACTTCAATCTTTGATAATTAAATTGGCGATTAAGTTTGAAGACTTGAACAGATGATGTCAAACCATGAGACCCGGGGGATGTTTTTTATTTTTAATAGATCAGCTTCCGGTTGTAAGTACAAACAACGATGTAGAGTTGAGATACAATTCCAATTTGTTTCTTTTTACACTTATACCTACATGCGATGGGGTAAAGGATTAATTCTACTGAAAAATAGATAAATCTTAATTTTTACAAACCCATAAGTAGGTAAAATGCAAGACTCGGAAACCACCGGTTACGTTTCCGGCATCTTATGATCTTCGATTATAATCCTGTTATTGTTGTAGGTACGCTCATAAAGTGTTGGGCACCTTGAATGGATGACGTCAGTGTGACGTGAATCGAGGGGTTTCTTATCTGCAGGACCTGTTCAACTCCCAAGAAAGTGGTAGACAGGTGTTTCCTGTGAGCAATAAGGTAAGGACCCCGTTCCCGTTCTTTGACCTTGCCAGCTTGAATTCATAACGGAATGAGTCACCGAAAGATTTTTGCACTAGGGTCGCAGCCCAACGTTGTTTTCGATTTTAAGGGTTACCTTTGGCCACGTGCTGATTATAACGCGTGTCTGCCTATATTGTTTGCCTGCACGACACACGTTCAAATAAAAATAAGACCTAGCGTCTGCTCTGCACCAATTGAAATTTTGCTCACGAACAGATGTATTTAAAGCTATTGAATTGTCAAAATTGTGAAGAAGGAGTTTGATGGAAGAGTGGCATAATCTGGTGGTAGTATTAAAAATCAGATTGTTGGTTAAATGGTTGAGAGCCGTGTGGGAAATCTTCCCTGAATCTATTTACCCAGATGGCGGCGTGAAGCGCAAAACGGCGTGTCGCGGCGCATCAAAGCGTAACCAGTACATTTTTCACCCACGTAGTTGAGTATCGAAGCAAAAACCCCTAATCAAGTTCCATATCAAATATAATTTCCGCTGGAAACTATTAGGGGCATGGTTAAATAATGTAGGGGTTTGGATGAACCCCCAATCCCGAAGCGCTCGTCCATTGCTAATGGGACGTTTTTAAAAATTCTTTGCTCGACTGATTTCGATGACAAGTATTTACTGTATTGTCAAGAGTGGGAATATTTTCCAAATTTGCACTAAGGCCGAAGATTTAAGATTTAAGAAAGAAGAATGAAGATAGCGCATTCTTGTCGCTCCAAATGGGCGGTATAAGGATGTTAATTTATGATTGTGTGGAGTCAGGCTCGAAAAGCAAAGCAAATTTTCAGGATTTTGTTCGATTTTTAGAATCTGTAAGCATCAGTCTCGGAGGTGATCTATTTTTGACGTCGATCGGTTAAGTACCCTTAAAAATACAGTCATTTAAATTTGATCTTCGATTTATCACCAAATTTAAACGAATGTACTTGTAATGGTACTTGACCGATTGACTTCAAAAATAAATCACCTCCGAGGCTGTTGTTTACAGATTCTAAAAATTGAACAAAATCCTGAAAATTGCTTTTACTATTTAAGCTTGACTCAATGCAATGATGGATTAACATCCCTATACCGCCCATTTGGAACGACAAGGATGCGCTGTCTTCATCTTTGTCTCTTAAATCACTCACACATTGTAGAATTATTGACAATTATTGGCTAATTTAATAACAAACTGGTGTTATAGATAGCGACATTCCTCCAAAGTTTGATAGATACGTAGGGGAGAGTGGGGTATAATCATCCCTTGAGGTAAAATGATCCCATCTATTTTAGTGAAAACTATCAAAAATGGCAAAATGTATCAGCTCAAGTGTTCTATAGTTGCGAGCAACAAATATGATTACTTCAAACACGCTTGAAAAATGGTTAATTTTGTTCGTTTCTTGTGTGACTCTTTGAAAATAAGATAAGTACTTTTTAAATTCTGCAGTAAACGTATGTGGTGGTTTCTGTTGAATCGGGTGTGTGCCCAACTTGTAATGATATAGTTCAGCTTTAAATTTCTCAGAGAGTTTTATGTGTATCTGCTCATTGGAAAATTTAAGGTTAGATGGAATTCAAACAGTACGTTTGGGGCAAAATGATTCCTCATGGGTAGTACAGCTAAATGAAGAAAACAAAATTTTCCATCGATTCTTCCGAATAAAAAAAGCTGCTGGAAAAGATTGACTGGTTTTCAAATGAGACATCCCGGAGTCCTTGGTCTACTTCTGCCGTTCGCGCAAGAGCATTTAATAAACCAGTTGTCATCAAACTTATTGTTGATTTTTTTAAGAAATATAATATTTTTATATTTGTGATAATCTCAACTTTATTAAAAATTCTTTGAAACTCTATAACAATTCTTATAAAATGTAAATTAATCACGAATGCTATTATTTGGTGTGGGATCGTTTTACCCGTTTCATGGGATCATTTTACCCCCTCGTGCGGGGTAAATTGATCCTTTTGTAAGGTATGCGTTGTGCCCTTTTGTATCAATAATCTTTAATTATTAAACCTTGGTGTATATGGCAAAATGTTAAGTAAGACATGGTCTTTCTTGTGTGAAAATTCTGAATTTTAACCACTTATAGTTTCTATCCTAGAAGGCATTTTCTCTTAGAGGGATCATTATACCCCACTCTTCCCTACTATGGTATTGATATTGACACAGCATGCAAAAATGATAAATGTACCTATAAAAAGCATGATATTAATATAGAAATAATGTGTGTGCTGTTTAATTATTAACAATAGATATTGTTAGATGGTAGCTAAAAATACTGGACAACAACGGTAATAGCATAAAGTCTCTAAATATTCACTTTCAAAATATGATATACCTACAGCGATGTCGATGAGTGAGATGAAAAAATTATGATGATTCTGTCAAAGTTCTGCTTTCTACCCATTAGGTACTTTTTTGTGTGTTATGGTGTTATTATTAAAACATTTAATTAATAAATTATCTTAAAATTTATTGACGAGATAGTAAAATGATAAAGAAGAGTCGCTTTGAAAGTTATTCAACAGATGTAGAGGTGTAGATTTCGATTGCATAAAGCTTGGTGTTTCACCAACAACACAACACTCAAGAAAAAATTCCTAGCAACTTCAAAGTAACAGGGATGAGAATTTACATTTTATTTTAATAGGTTTTATTTAAACGTATCAATAGTCAATTGCGTTAAAAATACCATAAAAATTTGCCCCTATTTTCTTTTCTTTTTTTCTTTCAAAACCACTATTATAGTGAAAATCAATTCTATTGATAGAAAATTTTAATTTTAAAATGGATAAAGTAAATAATTTGTTTCTGGCTAAAGTATTTAAAGACCTCTCTTCGCCAGTATCCATGTATACTTACATATATCGTTTTCTATATATCGCTATGTTAATAAATTTCTGTCAATTCACAGCCAGTGTGTTTTGATTGATATCATCATTGGTTAAAGTGTTTATCGGTTTCAAGCTGTAAGAAGGTCCTTAACATTCACAAAAGTTGGTTTGTAATGTACCTTATAACTGTATTAGGAATGTAAAAATGCCATATCGGTAATGTAAAAATGATATATTGGTAATGTTATATTTTTACAATACAATTATTAATTTGCTGCCACTGTTTGAACTCAGTATAACATTTTTCGTATTGCACTTTTGACTTGGTGTAAGTGCTTGCATAGCTTCCTCAGCACTTTTTAGCACGTTTTCAGGCAAATTAGCGTCACTCATTTTACAAATTATTGAATTTTTAAAAAATAAAATATTTGTTGACAAAAAAACATTTTTGTGACTACTTAGCAACCAACTTGTATAACGACTTTGATTTTTACGGAAAAAGTTGCAAATAAATTTTTGATCTATTAATGCAGTCATAATAATTTATCAAAATGCGGAGGTAGTCGCCTGAACCCAATAAAATATTGAACAAACCTCGATATTATGACATATTACAGCCTTGGATGTCTTAAAATCCTCGCTATTCGAGCTCGGATTTTAACCTGACATCTGCGGCTGTAATAAATGTCATAACATTTCTTGGTATGTTAAAGCTATTAATTTGACAAGAAACCAAAATATTTATTGGCGGTTTTAAAGCTGTTAGTCTTTGCACAGTTCGGCTTTTAATTTAGAAAAAAGACCTTAATTCCTTAAGTTTTGGGCTGACCTCATTAGAAAATAGATTTTTTGATTCTTATTTTAGCGTCAAAATTTCACTAAAACTTAATTCATAAACACGATAAAAAGTGTCACTCTCTTCCTTTGCTATACACAAAAAGTTATTGCCGTCTAGATTTACAGATTTATGAACGTAGAATTTCGGGAACATTGTTCTTGTACATTCAAACAATTTTAACTTTTCAATCAATTTATTTTTTATCATTATAACCTTATTACATGATGTATAAGGGGGTGTTGAAAAGAGGGTGCAATACCTACAGCTCCTTTGATAAAGAACGAGAAAAGGGGTCGTCCATAAACATAAGGCGAAAAATCTGTTCTAGGAAAGCTACAGTCCTCTAAACTCAGAACACCGTGATGACATACACGGGTCCCGAAAAAAGTGAGCAATATTTACTTGTGGTTTTAATGATAAAGAAGAAACATGGCTGTATAAACTTAGGGTGAAAAAAGTAATTTCTTAATTTAATTTTATTCGTGGCTCACAATTCATAACATTCAACAATAAAGTGTTCACATCAATTTTGTTCAAAAGCGGTGCACCCCTGTACCCTGTAGGTATTTAACAAGAGTATCTTTGTTATGCAAGTAGAATACTTAAAAATT
Source organism: Schizotus pectinicornis (assembly GCA_951805265.1). Taxonomy (NCBI): domain Eukaryota; kingdom Metazoa; phylum Arthropoda; class Insecta; order Coleoptera; family Pyrochroidae; genus Schizotus; species Schizotus pectinicornis. Next base: position 19,219,537 of record OX638204.1, on the reverse strand, counting down.
GTATATTTTAAGGTCAAAGGCTAGAAATATTATCCACAGGAAAGTGGAAAGTGGGACACCCCTGGATTTAATTTTTAAATTATTTTTGCTTGAACTAGTTACGCACAAAAACCGTAATGATTGTGCAAAATTTTATTATTTTACCACTCTGCGCGTTACAGAATACCTATTCAGTAAAAACCGTTCACAGAAGCCCACATTTAGGGGGCTGTAGCTCCTTTAGGAAGGATTTTTTGTCCAATATGTTTTTTTTTATGATAAAAGCTGTAGGTGAAGTATTGCACACTTTTTTGAGACAAATGTATAAGGTCTCTTAGTTAGTTATCCAGAACCTAGTAGAAGTTTTTAGTAGAGAAATCTAGAATCTTTTTTTAAACCATTTAACGAATATGATGTCATCCTACATCCGTCCAAATCGATTACATCCTCTGTTTAGATTGTGGATGGCTTATCATTGCATAAGGAATATTAGCATCGAAATATAGGTTCTATAAGTAGTAACGTTAAAGTACCTTTAGGAACATTATTATAGTAGAGCCAGCTGTAATAAGTTTACTCTTTTTCGCCGAAGAAAATCTCGCCAATAACTTTCTATCAGTGGTAGTAATCCAAATTTCAATCTTTTTGATCACTTGCCCTAAATTCAATTTTTCATAAATAGTCAAAACACTAATAATAAAAATACGTGTCAAAAACAATTTGAACTACATGATTAAATTTTTATGCTCGCGTAGCCTCGTATAGTCTTACAATTCTCTACTACCTTATACTTACGTGTACTTACTGAATTACTTTGTGACAATCCAGAGTCTAGACCAGTCAAATATCTCGATAATAATAAGTAATTACCGATAACATTGACTGTAACATAACGTCGTGCCGCATACTTCACTTCGTTGTGGAATAACATAATGGAATAGTTTCGCACCACCACCCCGCTTCATCCATCCTCGAAATATGTGGCAATAGAGTTTGGAATTCGCCTTCCAACAGCTCAATTTGTCGAACTATCCCTATCCCAACAAAACTTGGAATCATTCAGCCAGGCACGATGGCGTATTTTTATGCTTCTATTCTATTAACTTCTGCTGGTAGATACCTACTGGTAAAAAATAAAAAACTTACTGTTAGAAGTCCTTGTGATCCTTTCCAAGTTTGCCCATAAATAATCGAATAAATTGCATTCAATTCAAACAATGTGTTGACCCCTGGCATTTAAGGCCGAGACACCACCGGGTCTTACGGCAGCTGCGGCTCCTTTGTTACCGATCCAGGGGTGAAAGGTAAAGGGTGTACGGCAGCAGCACGCGTCGTCACCCCTCCACGTCACCTACCCCCGGTGCATTACCTGTACCCTGCAGCGACCGCATTAATGAAGTCAAGCCGGCCGTTTAATTAAGAAGCACAAATTAAATACGGTCACCGGGAAACGGAAACGAAGAGGGTGCTATAATGGCAATTCTTCAATAACTCAACCCATCACGTATAATAGGAAAGGTAATCGAATCCATGGCAACTTTACCGTTACAAAATAACGTGAATGAAGCGAAAACTGTTGTAATCAGCGAGAAAACGTCGCCGACACCTGTAAAACGTTTAAATTATCCATAGACGGGCAACAGGTGGCGTATTGTCGGGGAATAATAAGACGCCCTTAAGGTGTGTTCCTTTGAATCACGGCGGCCCTCCTAGGGGGGTAGTTAAGTAGCCGGGTTTGTGCCGGGCGCCTTTGGAGACACGGATGTTGAGCGTTCAATGGACGGTGACTTGAGGGGTTGTTTTTAAAGATTTCCAGCACGTAGGGCGGCAACTTGTCACGGGGAAACCCTTAATCTTACCATTAACCCTTGTGTCAACAGACAAGTCTATTATACAAGTAGGCAAGGTGGATCAAAGGGAAGCGATATTCTTTAAGACCCAATTTGTTTAATGGACAGGACTTATTATCGGTAAACCTGTTGGTGGCTTGCATGGTAATGAAAATGATGCACATAAGTATTTGAAAAGTATGTTGTTCGGGTATTGGTTTATACTTAACCATTCTCTGAAAAAAGACTTATCTTTATCTTCAAGAGATAATTGATAAGTCATGTTATTAGTATTTTGCGTGGTGTAGGTTTGGAAACCATGAGGAAACTTATGTGGACCTACGAAGGGGCCCTATATGTTTTAGAGGGTACCTACCTACATAGGTATTATTTCAATTATTCTTTTTTCTTTTAGTTTTAAATTTGCTTCAGAATAATAATTTGTGTAAGTAGGACTTAGATACGTATTTTTATAATAAGAGGGTGTTATTGGTTCTAAAATTATGTGCCATTACTTTTTTTATACAGGGCATTTCAACGAGAACCGCTGGTGTATAATTGCGTACTCAAAGATATTTGCAGTACAGGGACCATCATAAAATCTAATGTGGTTAACCGCAAATGGACTAGGTAAACGGTCACAAAGCTGTCAATCAAAAAACCCTTTAGCGCTGAAATTTAAAAATCTATGTAATTCAATAACGGTTTGATATAAAAATATTTCAATTACTCGTTATTAATCTTGGAGGTCGTGATCATGAGTTTGAAGAAAATAAAAGAGATGAAGTAAATATTTCGATATAAAATCACGATCAAAAGTCAAAACTTACACCATTTAAAAAAAGAAAAAACGATAACGTCATGTGTAGTGCATTAATTATAGTTTATTTCTGCCAAATTTTAAATTTTCAAATACGCAATTTGGCACCGGCGGTTCTCATTGAAACACCCTGTATACCTACTGTAATATTTTGACTGTTATAAAAACAGGAACACTTCTTTTTTATTGTGCAAATTAAATTGTGGCGTGGTCATAAATATTATTTTATAAATTCTTTGAAATTTAAAACTTTAGCATTTATTGGTAGGTTATACCTACCCCTATCAACCTCCGCATTTTAATATTGCAACTATAGCCAAGTTTTTCTGAGGTCAAATAAATGTCAATCCTAAACTAAACTTTCTGCACTTACATTACAACATTTATTATACTTACCTAATACTTCTAATTTGTTTATTCGATTCTTTTAAAAATTACTAAAATGTTTAACACTCATCAAGGATTGCATAAGTAGAAAAATTATAAATAGGTGTAGTTCTATGCTTCAACGTCGAGAATTTTTGTACATTGGCGGATGCCTACTAAATATTGTAGAAATTGGGTTGAGAGTTATAAGATTCCATCAGCTTCGACGCGTAATTTCTACACAGGGGGAAATGAAACGACAACATCAACAAACCCTAATGAAGTAACGGAAAAGCTCTACAGCGACAGGAAACATGCAATAAATTCGATAAAACCGATAGTGCTAAAATGAATTGTAGGACGGTTAAAGTAATTAAGGAAAAAATCCGGCCACCCCTCTTATTTATTTATTGGGGGTGTGCGGAGCCATCTGCGAGGGAATCCCGCTGATGATTTGTTGTAATACAGACGAAAAACCGTTACGCACCAGCGTTGGCGAGAATCGAGTCTATAAAATCCGTTATGCCAACTTCACGAACACATCCAGCATGATTTGAGCCTTGCCAATGGCCTGCGAGCTTTAGGGGCGAACTTCGAAGGCGGGGTTGTTCGCCCCACCTAGCGCAAGCTTTCCGCTGCACTAAGGCGGGGTAAAAAAGCTGATTGGGAGCTTAGACCGGCGACTCGTCGCAAAGTGCAATGTAGACTCCGTGAATTCAGTCGGTTGTTGTACACCTCGAGGAATGCCTCGTGTGTATTACCATCATGAAATGGAATTCGCCACGTTTCGGACTCATTACAGTCACCATCAACCGACGGTCTTGCAACGTCTCGGACTCGAACCTCATCTCCTCTCTTCAACAGCAGTGCACCTTCAACAGTATTTACGCTATTCGGAACCTTTGGAATTAACAGCAAGTCCTCTGGATCTAAGTTTAAAAACTCAAGTGCCGATCACACCACCTTGCACTCCTTCGCCAGGAATCAAGAGACAACAATCTCCCACCCCCGAAGTTCCATCGAAGAAGAAATTAGCTCCATCAACCACTTCGCCACCGCAGAAGAAAACTAAAGCCACCAGAAAATTGAACTTTGACGAAGACAACAGCTCTCCGGTTTCCGGAACTATAATCAGGGAGTTGAGGCCGGATGAGAATTTAGTCGTGCGAAAGGGTGACATCGATCCCGCTTTCAACGTCGTTGAAATCACCGAAGAAGCTAAAGCGGAACTGGCCAAAATCGAGAACCACATTGGAGACTATGTTTGTCGACTGTGCAAGGAGCTTTACGAAGACGCTTTCGGTTTGGCTCAGCACAGGTGTTCCCGTATCGTTCACGTGGAATACCGCTGTCCCGAATGCGATAAAGTTTTCAATTGTCCTGCGAATTTGGCATCGCATCGGCGATGGCACAAACCGCGACCTAGCAAAGAAGCAAAACAGGAAGAGTTCACAGACGGTGATTCAGGTGAGCAATTTCCTTGCGGGGAATGCGGGAAGACGTTCCGGAGAGTCGCGTATTTGAGGAAACATCAAGCGGTACACCAGCTTGACTGACAGCGACTTGTTCCTGTCAGGCCCGTACCCAGGATTCCCAGACTTTGGAGGCCACCGCCGTTGCCCCCCATTTGCAGCGACCCCACACCCGAGAGGTACGTGCCCAACATTACCTGGTTAAACCAATTTTAAAACTAGTCATTGCGTGGAATATTTTTGGAAAAATTCTAGTCTTCTACATACCTGCTATTCTAGTCGCATCTAAGTCCATCTTGTAATTCGTGTGATATTTAATTGTTAAGTTAATAGGGTTTATAGTCATTTGTTCGTGTTTATTTCTAGTCTTACGCACAGTACAAATTTAGTTTAGGTTCTAGTCATAACCGCAATCTTCTAGTCATAATCGTATTGAAAATAGTCATTAACTATTTAGTTTTAATTTTTTTAAGCAAATATTTTCTAGGAATTATTTTTTTTTACAAAAGTTGTGTAACACAACGTAATAGTCATTACAATTCTAGTCATTTTATAAGTTACGAAATTCCTGCTGGTCACTTGCTGACTCACAAATGTGCAAGGTGTTGGTTGTTCAGTAACGTAGGTGTGAAACTCAAACTTTTACAGACAATTTTCTAAAAACAAAATACTAAACTCAATAAGGGAGCTTATTCGACAATAAACTTTACTTGATTAGGCCACTGTTAATTAGTAATGTGTTAAGGTGGCTGTTCGAAAAGCTCAATACGAAGCAATTTTTAGGAAATTTTGTTCGAACATATTGCCTCTTCTGGATGTGATGAAGAAAATGTAAAAATACATCAGGAAAGAGGAAAGGTGAGAAATGCGCTTCAGATAATTTGCTGAAACATTTATTTAAAAAAAAAATCTCAAAAGTTAGCAAATTTTTTTTTCACTTTGTTACGTCTTATTTATCTCAATGCATTTTTTTCCATGTAAATACTAGTTCAAGCACTAGACAATCATGATGGTTTTAATTTATATTCAAAATTTTTTTCATTTTCGTTCTGACATTTCTACGAAATAAAATCATTGAAACATCCCTTGATTTCATAGTAAAAGTATTATCTGAAGTATTTTTTTTCATCATTTTTACTTTCTTGTTGTTTTTTTTACAATTTCTTATTCACATCTAATTTGTATAAGCAAAATTTCCTAAAAATTGCTTTGCATTGAGCCTTTGAGCGACCACCTTAAAACACGAAAAAAGGTTCAGTAAAATTATATATTTATAGACATCAAAATTTTTGAATTTATTTAACATTTATGTAAAGTTAGATTATGTTGGAACATAATAATAAAAAAGTGATTATTACCAAGCAAATTTTTTGAAACTCATTAATGTTAACGCGACTGCATCAAGCCACCCTTTTTCATTTTCATCAATATCTAGTCAGATAGTGCTGTTAATTTTACATGTCTTTCATGTTATCTAGGGGTAAATACTTTAATATTTAGCTAGTTTTAAGGAGACGTTGTGATATTATTTAGTAATCTTTAAAGTCCAACAATCAAAATTATTTCGTAGGAGAATTTATTAGTTAAGCATCCATGCACTTTTGTTAACTTTAAGCGTCACCGATAGTCATAAAAGTGCCAAAACTGTACAGGCAATCGCGTTTTGGTGTTATAGCAAAGCTGCGCTCGCACGTTACAATTTATTATTGTTTTTAGTTTAATTTTTAGCTTTAATTGCAGTGCGGGCGAGGGAAAAGGTTTGCAATAAGCACACTCAAAGCGAAAAACCGATGATAGAAAGTACATCATTTGCAATTGGTCATTAATTGCCAAATTATAACTTTTTTGTTACATACAACAATAATAATTAACTGTTAGTGCAAGGGCGGTAAACTTAAATCGTGAATCGTAATGCCATTGTATTTAGAGCCAAAATTTGTAAATAGGTATTATATGAGAATCAACGGGAAATAAGCCAGTAATTTCTATGTAAATTTGGTCTGATTAAATTAGTCTGCATAGAGTTTACAATGTTTAAGATAAGAATAGTTAGTACTTAATTTAATTAAGTATTCAAGTATATTAATTGTACATTTTTAAATGCGAGTGAATCTAGTCAAGATTTAGTGAGCCACGGACAACACTGGTGTTTTTTTCTTTAACAAAGAATATAATAATGGAAGAAAATTACCTAAAATGTCACATTGATCTCGGTCCGTGGACGACGTAGCTTTAAGAAATTGTGTAAATTTTTGTATATTTTATGTAAAATGAATGTATATATTATTTATAAAGGAACTGATGTATTAGAATTATGTAATTATGAAATAAAAGTTTATGAATTTTTTTGGAGTAAATTTTCTTGAAGGTTCATACGTATAAGCAATGATACGTATCAAAGTGTAGGAACGCAAAGGTATGTTATTAATTTCTTGAAAGAAGGTAGGTACAGAAAATTAATAGAAAAGGTACAACTAACTACTTAAGATTTCAAATGGGAGAAGTACGTAAGAAACAAATTTTGAGAAAGGATGCTCTCGAAAGAAATGGATTGCTCAGGACCCATGACTAATGAGCATCAGTAAAAATGAATCTAACACCCTGGAAAAAATATTTACCTGCAACCCAACATACATGTACAGATAGTTATTAAGTTAGATTCCATATGTATTTGAAACATAAACTCATAAAACTATTTCATTCTTATTTGTCCATTTAAATCACAAAGTATTTTCAGAGTTATCGTCAGTGACGTCCAAGTTGTTTTGCTCGCTTATCAGTTTGTGATCTGCTTTAACTATTCTTATACGCTTACCCATTCTTGTTCTTTTGAGTAAAAGCCAGGGTTTTTCAACGCTAAATAACGATCTAGGTACCAAGATTTTAATTAAGTAGGTATGAATATTATTAAATGAATAGAGAGATAGATAGATAAAAATTTGACGTTGTGTTAGAGCTTAGATTTTGATTTTGAGTAAGCGGCACGTTCAATCATTCTGGGTGATCCCAATATACCTAGGTAAGGTTATCCAGAATGGTTTAACGTGCCCACTACCCGATATCGATAGGTAGGTACTCAATATTTGCTTTGACAAACTTTACCTACTCTGACGCGTACTAATATCAGTAGTGTACCCGGCATACATAACCTCATACGACAAACATAACCTCATTTTCTAAGATTTAGTGTGAGTAAAGAAAGAAGAGGGCTTCTGGAACCACTACCTCCGCATTCCCGTATTTGTATATCATATTGCATACTTCGGGCGGAGGCTAAATCGGGGAACAAAATGTGTGTATATCGTGTTGTCTGCCTCAAGGGGTCAAATTTACAAAATTGCGATAACAAAATCACGTCTCAAATCCAAAACAGGCGCTTGTAGCCCAAAACGACAATATTAAAGTGTCGATGATAAAATGGCGATGACAAAATTACACGTTCAAAATGGCGCTTGCAAACTAAAAATGATAGTGATAAAATGACGTTTTAGATCTAAAATGACGCTAAATTTAAGATTTCAATATAGGTAGGTACACCCAGATTCAATAGAATTGAGACACTTGAATAACTGGTTGTCTACCTTTATTTTGTAACCCAAGAAATTTGACAACACTGTAAAGATAGTAAGGCCGTAGGCACGGAGTGACAGAGCTGACGGAGGCCGTTATTCAAAATTCTGAAACTGAAACGCACGTGGACGGGATTGTTTGGTTTGAAGGCTCCCTCGAACCAACGAAAATTACACAAGTCATCGACACGTTTTTTGGATTTAAGTTTAACGAAAGTTTGCTTTTAATTTATTATAAATTATTATTTAATTTGTATGAAAATGGCACGACACTGAAAAGTAGCCAATAGAAAAATAGAATTTGCTGTCATTTGTATGACAATGTAAAAATTTCCTGGAAATTTTTGCACCATGCATAAAATTAATAAGTGGAAATTATTTCAGCCAATCAAAATTATTTATTTATTAATAATGATATCATAATGACATAATGGGCAAATGTCTGTGTCGTTGCGATTTTCTTACGCCCTCGTGCATTGATTAATATCAGGAAATTTTATTCTCATGCATTTCCAAAACGTAATTAGCCCTCGTGTTCCACTCGGGCTAATTAATATGTTTTGGAAATGCATTCGAAAAAATTTCCGGAAATAATCAATGCACTAGGGATATTATAAGTGACAATAATTCAACTAACATAATCATAACTATATCAAAACTAATAAAATTTAGCAGTTTCGACCAATCAGAAAACAATTTAATGGAAATCTCAATGCACTTGGAAAACTACGGTCCCTTCGGGCTATTCCGGAAAAATCTTTTTTATATTACTTATTTATTCCTTGCAATTGAAACACAAATTTTGAAATAAAAATAGCGTGCTTAGAAAACTAGATTCATAATTGTGTGAGTTTTTTTAAATTGCAGTTTTAGTTTAAGTTGTCATGTCAAATTCAGCTCGAGACTTTGCAGATTCCGGAAATTTCCGGCTTTCAAAGATTCGTGCTTGTCGGATTTTTAAATGACCACTCGCGCGCGCGTTGCGCTCGTGGTCATTTCACAAGCCAAAAAGCACTATTGTAAATTACTATTAAGTAAACAAAATTTTTTTTTTATACATCCTGAGTCATTTTAGCCTGTTAAAACGAGGAACCGTTTTTCTGTTTCTTCGGAGTGTTGCATCTATTTTTGATGTTAAACTTCATCTTATTATTAAATTCTTTATGTTTTCTATATGGTTTTTGAAATGCTTATGATTCCTCATTCTATATAAATTCTTCCAATGGCTAAAGCCGATAACCAAAAGCAAATGACTGATAAAATAATACAGAATAGAGAACTCGACATAGTAAAGGAACCATTTTTGTTCAAAACATTTACCATTTACTATTTTAAATTGGTAAGAAAAGGATAATTAACAGACAATAATTATTTACGACCCGAGTCTTGAGAATTTATTTCTTAAATGCAGCACAGTAGTTACCCAAAGTGCATTCACCCGAATACGCAGGTAAACCTTTCTGAAAGCACAAGTAACTATTTGTTAATGAGCTGGACCATAAAGTTTATTGAGGGTCGCATAGACAGCGAAGGGTTCTGTCTGATGCTGCCAGCTGGTGAAATGTGTAGTTTACCCTATGAATTTAGATTTTGCAAATAACAGGAGAGTTATCGCTTTGCTCACAATTTTTCTGGTTTACCGTACCGCCCGCCGCCCGCTCTTCTGGCACTATGAAAGCCGCTTCACCAAACGCTCAAAATTGTCGGGAAACAAGGCAGTTATGAATAATAGGATGACTTTAGCCACGTGCTAGGGACGTTTAAAAGACGCCAATTATGCTGGTAAAACTACGAAAAACATTATATACACACTTCCAGGATGGTCCAGAACTGGTTTTTGGACCATCCTGAAATTGAACGAATTGCGTGGCCTGCCAAATCCCCTGACCTCAACCCAATTGAAAATCTTTGGGCCCATATGGTCCGAAGTTGGGATGATGTCAATTGGCATGGGGTCAGGGAGAGAACGGTTGAACAACTGACTGACCACGTAAATGAGGTATGGGAGTCTTTTAGGGGGCACGATCTCTGCCATAATTTGGCAAGATCCATGCGTCGGCGATTAGACGAATGTATCGCACATAACGGGTATTACACCAAATATTAAAGCGCATTTATTTTATTATTTTTAACGTTCCGTTAAAAAATACACCACCGAGCAAAATTAGGGATTTAAAACGGCCTACTATAGAAATTTCAATATAATGTTTTTCGTAGTTTCACCATTTCTTCGAAATATTACATGTAATAAATAATAAAATAATAATAAAATTAAGTTATATGCGACAATGTAATGCAAATAGCAACATAAGAATAAAATAATTATTAGAAAATATTGTACGTTTATTGATTTTTTTATTTATGTATTAACAAATAGTTACTTGTGCTTTCAGAAAGGTTTACCTGCGTATTCGGGTGAATGCACTTTGGGTAACTATCTTCGAAAGCCGAAAATTTCCGGAATCTGCAAAGTCTCGAGGTGAATTTGACATGACAACTTAAACTAAAACTGCAATTAAAAAAAAATCACACAATTATGAATCTAGTTTTCTAAGCACGCTATTTTTATTTCAAAATTTGTGTTTCAATTGCAAGTAATAAATAAGTAATATAAAAAAGATTTTTTTATACAATCGTATCGAAATAGTACCATTTTGAATGTCATTTTCACGTTGAAATGACGTGTTTTTTTCACTATACTGTCACTTTTTCGCACTAGATACAAAATGTAAAATTAACTGACAAACACCTCAATTATCAATAAAATGTTGATTTATAATGAATATATTTATGAATAAAATGTGCAATTTTATTCTTTCTTTTTACATTTTTAACAATTCTGGCCACGATTGTATAAAAAATCTTGTATGTAGTACGTTACAAAATTCGTGTTTTTTGCACGTCTTGGTGCAAAAAACACTTTCATTTTGCAACTTACTACATAAATAGCTATTCCGGAATAGCCCGAAGGGACCGTAGTTTTCCAAGTGCATTGAGATTTCCATTAAATTGTTCTCTGATTGGTCGAAACTGCTAAATTTTATTAGTTTTGACATAGTTATGATTATGTTAGTTAAATTATTGTCATACAAATTTAATAATAATTTATTCGAGGGAGCCTTCAAACCAAACAATCCCGTCCACGTGCGTTTCAGTTTCAGAATTTTGAATAACGGCCTCCGTCAGCTCTGTCACTCCGTGCCTACGGCCTTACTATCTTTACAGTGTTGTCTAATTTCTTGGGTTACAAAATAAAGGTAGACAACCAGTTATTCAAGTGTCTCAATTCTATTGAATCTGGGTGTACCTACTTAAGTCCAAAATAATGTTTCAAATCCAAAGTGACAATGGTAAAATGGAGATAGGACTATTGTCATGGCTCATGAGTCATGATAAAGTGGCGATGTTAAAATAAGCTTTTACAAATTCAAAATGTCGATGTCAAATTAGCGCTAAATCAAAAATTTGAAATAAAAAATATTAGTGTCAAAATATCACTAAATTTCAACATAAATATTACTAAACCTAAGTTGTGACATGCGCAGTCAATAGGTGTACGCGATGCACAATTTTGTATGGTGGGGGGCAACTTAACGTACTTTTGGCAACTTTAAGATTTTAAAAATGAATTGCTAATTGGTGGCAAACCATAGTGTTTTGTATGAGCTCTTAGCTAATGCAAAACGCATTAAAAATTTCGGCTCTGGGTTTTTTTTAATAATTTACTTTGCTTCGGCTCCCCACCCCCAATTTTAAAGGTTTTGATTCTGCGGCCTTTCAAAAAATAAATATTAACCTGCGTTACTTTGTTTTAAAAAATGCAGACGATGCAATTTCTGATGAGAACATAACAAGAAATACAGCAAAACCAATTGAAAATGTCATTTGGCTTTCACCATGGACATTGCGTACCTAGACTCAACAACCAGCCATTATGGGGTATAACACGTCATTTTCTGTGCTGAGTGCTTTTCTGAACGTACTTAGTTATTTCTTGTTATGTTTTTAATTTAGTGGTTCTATTCTTCTTATTGTTGTTGAATTTGTAGTGTTTTTAATGTTTTTGTTTTAGTGCTTCGGTTATAAAGGTGTCCCGAAAAAAGGGTGCAATACTTTATATACGTTTTCTATGATAGAAAATAAGGCAAAGGAGTCGATAAACTTTGGTCGAAAAATCTTTCTTAATGGAGCTACTGGCCCCTAAGGTGGACCGCTGTGAATGGTTTTTATTAAATTTCTCCAAAGCCGTTTAGGGGTAAAATAATAAGATTTTGCACAACCATTAGTCTTTTTGTGCGTAACCAGTTGAGATAGAAATTATTTGAAAACTAAAACTAGGGGTATTTCAAACGGAGAGGTCGCGGCGTTTAAAATAACGTCAAATTTCCTGTGTGTTAAATTTCCAGTTTTTGGTTGTAAAATATAGATTTTCTAAGTATTTCACATAATAAAGGTACTCTTGTTCAGTAGCGATAGGATGCATCATTTTTGAATAAAAAAATACCGAAAAATATACCATACAGTAGCTTTTTATTTATTTAAGCAACAGATTCTGGGAATAAAATTAATTTATTAAACCTTCACATGAACCAATGTCGGAGTGGGATAGATGATAGCATGTGGTGGACATCCTGTGGAATTGGTACAAGTGATAGCTCTGTAACAGTTGGTTGATCCAGTGCAAGTTATGGCATGATAACAATTGGTTGATCCAGTACAGGTTAAAGCGTTATGACATTCTGTAGACCGGGTACATGCTAGAACTGCATTTGGACAGTTGTGACAGTCAGTGCATGACGTCACACACGCACTGCATTGGGGAGCCCCAGTACATTGGGTATAATACCCATGACACAAAGACATGAGTACCACACTAATTATTAACAACGACTTATTGCACACCATTTTGTTCAACTAGTTAACTGAATTTGACAACAATAAAAAATAACGCGGGTTTTATATCAAACCGAAATTTTATCTCAGACACACGTGGAAAAAACCAAATAGTTTTTCTCTATTGAAAAATTCTGGAACCTATTCATTTGCATTTTTTTGGTTATGTTTTTACTTTGTTGTTATAACTGATAATAATATTTATCAATTAAACTTCATCAAATTCCGCTCTCATAAGACATTGCTTTGTTATCTCATAGAACATCATTTTGTTGTTGTTATAGTAATTATTAATTAATAGTAATGAGCATCTTAAATCAACTTTATTTTAAATATGCCCAGCTATGGTATTTAATCTGAAATGTAAAAAACCTCATAAATTATACCAAAACTGTTTTAAAAATTCAGTATTAATTTAATAATTTGAGCGCAACTATTTAAAGAATGTGTTATTTACACTTTAGTTGTTTGTGCAGTAACAATGATTAACTAACTACCCTAATTAACAGCCCTTTTGTGTACATTGAAGCCCTCCGGGCCGTAAAATAGAAAAAAGGTTTATTCATGTTAGCTTAGAGACATAATGATAACCAGAGCTGGGTAGTATTCGAATTCGAATAGCTTACAGTAGTAACTACTTTCTATGGAAAAAGTAATTGGCTTCGAATATTCTTAGAAATGTGGTATTTAGTATTTAGTATTCAATATTTCTCGGAATATTACTTTTTTTGCAAAAAAATTGTGATTTTATTACATATGATATGTTATAATATAATATAATAAAGGTTATATTATATTCAATAATAAAAATTGTTGATTATCCTCGAATGTTAGCTTAGATACATTTAAATCTAGAATTACCTTGAACATAAACCTTTTTAGGAGCAAATGCAAAGTATTCTCTATAGTATTCGAATAGTAAACCATACTGCTCGTATTCGAAGGATGAATACTTTTTAACTTAAGTAATTCGTAGTTGTACTCCAAATACTTTTTTCCCAAAGTAGTTTGAAAGAAATTGATCTTTTGAACTTTGTAATGTTTAAAAAAATAATTTTCAAATGTTTTTAATTTCTAATAAATAACGAAGTTACAGCTTGAGGCGTTTGTTAATACTATATGTTTATCCGACTATAATCACAATTTTTTTGACCGTTTTTTCTTTGGTATTTTGCTATCAGTTCCCACTCATTGCGCCTTCTTCCGATCTTGTAAAGAAAAGACGAGATAAATAAACAAATATTTGTTTTCGTTCTGATTCCTAAAACTGATGCTCATTACACTGTGTAAGATGATTATTGTTCCTGGACTTTTACCAGCATATTCTTATTACTTATGGCTCAAAACTGTAAGGGGTATTTTTTATTTTACTGAAACTTTGCTCCCGAAGATAAGTCACCTATACTGTAGATACGATAGTGGAGATATATTTGACGGCAAACCAGCTACCGCCTTATAAATTGAATAACAGGATTCACATTATTAGGAACAACATTTATAGTTTTCGAATAGTCTAGATTCTAGAAAATGCCAGAATTGCAGAATGAATAGCATAATAGAAAATATATTGGCAATATTCTGATCGCAAAACCAAAGTTTATGAAAATAGGAAGATAATTTTCCTAGTTTTTAGACATAAGGAAATAGAAAATAATACTTAATGTTCAGGAACACACAAAATGTTTCACTGTTGTATTTACCTATAGCTTCTAGAAAAATTTATTTTTCACGTAATTTTTAAACCGCTTTCTTGTAAATTCTAGAGTGTATATTTCCAAGTGGTTGTTTGGGTTTTTAACCTTTCCGAACTGCGACCAATAAGATCTTTTGTTCAAACCCTGCTTCTAATTATTGTTCCAAAAACATAAATTTTGGGAAACCTTTTCTTCACTTCATCAGACGATAAACTCACACTGCCAAAGTGAGTCAGAAGTGACATGGCATGTGTTCTGAGGTGTCTTCTTCCGATTCACATAATCTACACATCTCACTGCCCTTCCTTTTTCGTTTCTTAACATAGTACCTCAGTGGGCAGTGTCTACTGAGGAAACGGGTAATGAGACTCATTTCGTTCCTTGTCAGATCGAGAAGTCTTGTGGTCTTTTTTGACAAGTACGTAGTCTATCAACTTCTTTGTCTCTCTTTGTCCTAGAATTTGATTTCAGTATGTTATTTTAACATTTTTTTATTTTTTTCCATAGGTAGAACCTCCGTGCCCCGTTTAACTGGTTGGTTGCTGCTTCATTTGCTTCAATACTTTGATGTCTTGGCACCAATATGAGGGTGAATTTGTTATCCCTCGCCATTTGCTTCAAAGATGTTTGCATTCCCATGCAATTTTATACTGAAAGCTGCAGGCTTTTAGAGTTTTAGTTGCTGCCTAGCGACTTGTTAGTATACAAAATATAGATTTCTGCTTCTTTGAGGTTTCTTTGCTGGCATTCTCTTCCACAACATTCTATGGAAGGCATATCAGCTCGAATAACTATATGGACATTGTCTAGGGCTGTTTCCTTATCGCTTTTTGCATGTATCCCAGACAAATGAATGTTTATAACAACAGCAAAATGTGGACTTTAATAGATTATTATTGTTATCAGTTATAACAACAAGGTAAGAAATAACAAAAAAATGCAAATGAATACATTCCAAAGTTTTCCAATACAGAAAATCTATTTGTTTTTTTCCACATATGTGTCTGAGATAAAATTTCAATTTGATATAAAACCCGCGTTATTTTTTATTGTTGTCAAATTCAGTTAACTAGTTGAACAAAATGGTGTGCAATAAGTCGTTGTTAATAATTGGTGTGGTACTGATGTCTTTATGTCATGGGTATTATACCCAATGTACTGGGGCTCCCCAATGCAGTGCCTGTGTGACGTCATGCACTGACTGTCACAACTGTCCAAATGCAGCTG
The DNA here is from genome assembly GCA_951805265.1 of Schizotus pectinicornis. NCBI lineage: Eukaryota > Metazoa > Arthropoda > Insecta > Coleoptera > Pyrochroidae > Schizotus > Schizotus pectinicornis. The sequence continues at coordinate 19,203,688 of OX638204.1, read as the reverse complement.
TAGCATGTACCCGGTCTACAGAATGTCATAAAGCTATAACCTGTACTGGATCAACCAATTGTTATAAGGCCCATACCTGCACTGGATCAACAAACTGTTACGAAGCTACCGCTTGTACCAATTCCACAGGATGTCCACCACATGCAATCATCTATCCTATTCCGGCACTGGTTCATGTAAAGGCTTAATAAATTAATTTTATTCACTAGAATCTGTTGTTTAAATAAAAAGTTACTGTATGGTATATTTTTCGATATTTTACAAATACATATTGAATTTCAAAAATGTGCCATAACAAAACAAAAATCATTTAGATATGTTAATAACAGTAGGTACAAATTTACAAATAAATCCACATACAAAGAAAACACGATTATTACTCTTATGATTCCTTATTTCCCTTCCTTCTGTATTGTTCATCTGTGATGATTGGTGCCAATGCGGAAAGAAAATTTCTTGTTATAATGCTGGATGGAAGTTATAGGTATACAGCGTGTTCTCTAAAAACGCTTTAACCCGTATCGTCGTTATTTATTATTCAATTTGAATAAACAAAGAACTTTACAAAATCATCCCTTAAGGAGTTTAAAGTGGCCCTAGTCGTAAATTTTTTAATTTTTAAACTTCAAAACTGCGGCAAACAAACAACAAGTGCAATAAGACGGATAAAAACATTTTATTTTAAACAAAGCGCGTTTGCATTCGACAATTTGAATACATTCGTGGCTTTATGTTTGTGTTTCATTTCGTTTCTAATAAATAATTGTCACTTTAATTTATAATCATTAAAATAATTTCACAATAAAATTCTTATGCACTTAAATAGCACCATCTTTATTTTAAAGTGAAGCATAAAAGGTGTTATACTTATACCATTTTAAGAACTACATTACATAAATTTTTTTTAACAATAATTTGACAGGTTAATGAGGCAATTTTTTTATCCTATGAAGAGTCTAAGTTAGTTGATAAGAAAATAAGTCATAAATCGGGCACAGACGTTTTTTTCCAAAGGTATTACTTTTAATATTAGTTTTATTTTGGAATGTAAACAATAGCATATAGATACCAAAATTTTACAAGAAGCAGAAAATAATAATATATGCTGAGGTGAATAATCAGCATAGTCTGGAATATTGATCTCTGCAATTATTAAAGTTTAAAACATTCAAATAATGCAATAATTATAAAATACATTAACAAACACTTTAAAACTTTCCTGCGAGGAAACGTTTCCGACCATTTTAAAATTTTCAATAACAAAAATACCTATTCCTATTACACCAACAATATTACTACACTGTACGCCAAATGGCCACAAAAGCACTTAAAGACAATCTGTTTTTGCAATCTGATGAGTACGTGCATCATTGAAGAGGACAATAATAATTATTTATAAAAAATATAGGCTTGTAACAACTATTTGTAAAGTTTCCAGGGCCAAAGAATTTATTTGTAGCTATTTGTTATTAATTATGTCTGGTAGGTACTATACAAAGTGGCTCGTATAGGTGTAAACACAGACTAACCAAAGATTGTTTGCATTCCCATGCAATTTTATACTGAAAGCTGCAGGCTTTTAGAGCTTTAGTTGCTGCCTAGCGACTTATTAGTATACAAAATATAGATTTCTGCTCCTTTGAGGTTTCTTTGCTGGCATTCTCTTCCACAACATTCTATGGAAGGCATATTAGCTCGCATAACTATATGGACATTGTCTAGGGCTGTTTCCTTATCGCTTTTTGCATGTATCCCAGACAAATGAATATTTATAACAACAGCAAAATGTGGACTTTAATAGATTATTATTGTTATCAGTTATAACAACAAGGTAAGAAATAACAAAAAAATGCAAATGAATACATTCCAAAGTTTTCCAATACAGAAAATCTATTTGTTTTTTTCCACATATGTGTCTGAGATAAAATTTCAATTTGATATAAAACCCGCGTTATTTTTTATTGTTGTCAAATTCAGTTAACTAGTTGAACAAAATGGTGTGCAATAAGTCGTTGTTAATAATTGGTGTGGTACTGATGTCTTTATGTCATGGGTATTATACCCAATGTACTGGGGCTCCCCAATGCAGTGCGTGTGTAACGTCATGCACTGACTGTCACAACTGTCCAAATGCAGCTGTAGCATGTACCCGGTCTACAGAATGTCATAAAGCTATAACCTGTACTGGTTCAACCAATTGTTATAAGGCAATCACCTGCACTAACTCAACCAACTGTTACAAAGCTACCGCCTGTACCAATTCCACAGGATGTCCACCACATGCTATCATCTATCCCAGTCCGACACTGGTTCATGTGAAGGCTTAATAAATTAATTTTATTTCCAGAATTTGTTGTTTAAATAAATAAAAGCTACTGTATGGTATATTGAATTTCAAAAATGTGTCATAACAAAGCAAAAATTATTTAGTTATATTATACATACAAATAGATCCATATTTAAAGAAAACATGATTATTAATTATGACTCCTTATTTCTCTTCCTTCTGTATTCTCCTGAAACGGTTGGTAGGTATATACCTACCTACGCAAAAAAATTCTTGTTATAATGCTTCATGAAATTTTTATTAGCTACATAGGGTGTTCTCCAAAAAACGTCTCAAGCTGAGCCTCCGTTATTTTTTATCAGATTTGAATAAACAAAAAACTTTACAAAATCATTTTTTAAGGTAGGACTACAAAGTTCAACAATTGACAATGTTCAACTTTTTCTCCAAATAATGGAAACATACTTTATTCACAATTTAGACTGATAAAGTATTTTTTCCTGAATGCAATAATTATTTTTAACAAGTTGAGTTTGGTGTAATATTTATTCAACAAAATAATTAATATTAAAATTTGAAGAAAAGTCAAATGGTCTAAATTCAATCATTTTCAATCCATGTATTTTAATAAAATGTTAAAAAAAAAATTATATAGATAAAAGAAGAGATAAAACGTTTATCAGGATGGCGTTGAATTTCTTGTAAAATTTTTAAGTATGCTGTGGAAAACAATCAGAAAATACAATTTAAAAAATATTTGTAAATAATTCCATGGCTTTGTTTAAATATTTTTTGTTATTTCAATAAAACATTTTTGTTGCAAACCACACACAAGAAATTTAACGTAATTCCGACAATAATTTCGACAAACATTTTGGTTATTTGTTGAATAAATATTAGATATACCAAACTTAACTTTTTAAACATCATTGCATTCTGAAAAATATATTTTATTCTATTTGAAAGGAAAAAGTTGAAAATTATTTGACATTGAAGTTAATATTTAAAAAAATTACGATTAGGACCACCTTGTAGCCTTTAAAAGAATATGATGATTTAGTAAAGTTTTTGTCTATTCAAATCAGATAATAAATAAGGGAGATACGGCTTGATGCGTTTTTTAGGGAACATCCTATATAAATATAGCACTAAAACTTAAGCACTGCAAATTTAATAACAATAACAAATTAATTAGTGTTTGCCCCGGGCACTTTTATTCATTTAAAACAAAATAATCAAAAAAAGGTAATGTTTTTCTAGAAACTTTGGAGCTACATATCTACTAACAAAGCATTAAATTACGTCATACAATCTTATTCTTTCCTCTGTGGTTAGTCTGTGTTTACACCTTTACGAGCCACTTTGTATAGTACATGATAGTACCTACCAGACATAATTAATAACAAATAGCTACAAATAAATTCTTTGGCCCTGGAAAGTTTACAAATAGTTGTTACAAGCCTATATTTTTTATAAATAATTATTATTGTCCTCTTCAACGTACTCATCAGATTGCAAAAACAGATTGTCTTTAAGTGCTTTTGTGGCCATTTGGCGTACAGTGTAGTAATATTGTTGGTGTAATAGGTATTTTTGTTATTGAAAATTTTAAAATGTTTGGAAACGTTTCTCCGCAGGAAAGTTTTAAAGTGTTTGTTAATGTATTTTATAATTATTGCATTATTTGGATGTTTTAAACTTTAATAATTGCAGAGATCAATATTCCAGACTATGCTGATTATTCACCTCAGCATATATTATTATTTTCTGCTTCTTGTAAAATTTTGGTATCTATATGCTATTGTTTACATTCCAAAATAAAAATAATATTAAAAGTAATACCTTTGGAAAAAAAACGTCTGTGCCCGATTTATGGCTTATTTTCTTATCAACTAACTTAGACTCCTCATAGGATAAAAAAATTGCTTCATTAACCTGTCAAATTATTGTTAAAAAAAATTTATGTAGTGTAGTTTTTAAAATGGTATAAGTATAACACCTTTTATGCTTCACTTTAAAATATAGATGGTGCTATTTAACTGCATAAGAATTTTATTGTAAAATTATTTTAATAATTATAAATTAAAGTGACAATTATTTATTAGAAACGAAATGAAACACAAACATAAACCCACGAATGTATTCAAATTGTCAAATGCAAACGCGGTATGTTTAAAATAAAATGTTTTTATCCGTCTTATTGCATTTGTTGTTGTTTGTTTGCCGCAGTTTTGAAGTTTAAAAATTAAAAAAATTACGACCAGGGCCACTTTGAACTCCTTAAGGGATGATTTTGTAAAGTTCTTTGTTTATTCAAATTGAATACTAAATAACGACGATACGGGTTAAAGCATTTTTAGAGAACACTCTGTATACCTAAGTTCCATCCAGCATTATAACAAGAAATTTTCTTTTCGCATTGGCACCAATCATCACAGATGAACAATACAGAAGGAAGGGAAATAAGGAATCATAAGAGTAATAATCGTGTTTTCTTTGTATGTGGATTTATTTGTAAATATGTACCTACTGTTATTAACATATTTAAATGATTTTTGTTTTGTTATGGCACATTTTTAACATTCAATATGTATTTATAAAATATCGAAAAATATACCATACAGTAACTTTTTATTTAAACAACAGATTCTGGTGAATAAAATTAATTTATTAAGCCTTTACATGAACCAGTGCCGGAATAGGATAGATGATTGCATGTGGTGGACATCCTGTGGAATTGGTACAAGCGGTAGCTTCGTAACAGTTTGTTGATCCAGTGCAGGTATGGGCCTTATAACAATTGGTTGATCCAGTACAGGTTATAGCTTTATGACATTCTGTAGACCGGGTACATGCTACAGCTGCATTTGGACAGTTGTGACAGTCAGTGCATGACGTCACACAGGCACTGCATTGGGGAGCCCCAGTACATTGGGTATAATACCCATGACATAAAGACATGAGTACCACACCAATTATTAACAACGACTTATTGCACACCATTTTGTTCAACTAGCTAACTGAATTTGACAACATTCCAAAATAACGTGGGCTTTATATCAAACAGAAATTTTATCTCAGACACGCATGGAAGAAACCAAATAGATTTTCTCTATTGGAAAATTCTGGCAACTATTGTTTTGCATTTTGTTTGTTATTTTCCACCTTGTTGTTATAACTGATAATAATAATTATCAATTAAAGTCCATCTAATTCCGCCCTGATGACACATTGCTTAGTTATCTCATGGATCATGGAACATCATTTTGTTGTTGTTATAATTAATAGTAATGTGTATCTAAACCAACTTTATTTTACATGTGCCCAGCTATGTTTACCTAATGTAAAAAACCTAATATAAAAAGACGCATAAATGAGACCAAATCTATAAAAAAAAGATATTAATTTAATATCTTACGCGCAATTAAATGTAAATTGTTTCGTTTTTACCTTAGTTGCTAGTGCCGTTAACAATGACTTTACAGCAAACAGGCCTGTTGGCCTGTTGGCAGCCGGGCCGTAAAACACTAAAAAGTTCTCTCATGTTAACCAATGTTTAATTTGTGCCGAACGCAGCTTAGTTTTATCCAGTTATTATTGAAAACTCTTTAAGCTTTTTGAGGCATAGATGGCCTTGTTACTTGTAATAATAATTAATAAAACTTTAACGACTTGTTAACGAAGGTTTAACACAACCGTCAAGTTTCATGCAACTCTGCATTAGTCTTCAATGCAAGATTAGAATCAAATATCCGCCATGGCACGCGTACTAAGATGGTTTTTTAGACTTTATTTTAGTAATAATTGCACTTTCATAACTTGGAGGAAAAGTTACTTTATTTCCCAAATAGAGAAAAGTCTTCCCGGATAATAGGTAGTAGCAAAATTGTCGGATATGACTACAGGCTGCAGTTTGTTATGCATTATTGTTTAGCTAACGAACTACTGCTATGTCTTAACTTAAAAGTGTGGATAAAAGATAGCCGATTTTGTTATGTAACAAGAGCCGCGAGAGCAGAGAGGGCTCTGTGGCAAGCGTCTGCAAAAATTTGCCGTTCTAGAATCTTAGAACTACCTCAACTCCCATTACCAAATACTTACTATTTTTGGTAATGGTTTACAATGCCCACTTCTCGCTTTTTGCTGTGTCTGTTTTTAAACCACTTGAAACATCATCATAATGCCATTTTAAGCAATGAAATGTGGTGCAAATGATAAATAGTTTTATACAAAAATTTATAGAAGTAGATGTGCTAGGGCAAGGAAAATAAGAATAAAAATAGAAAAAAAAGATATTGATTTTCGTAATAGGTATGTATATAAATGATAAATGTTATGGAATGGAATGCTTTGCTGTAATTGACTTATTTGGAAATGCAGAAGTGGGTAAAGGCAAAGTAAATAATGACTCTTTTTTGTGATAATGGTCCTTTCGACAAAATCTTAGACTATCCTCTGAAAAAATAAAAAAATTGAGTAGAGATCGACGACTATTTTTTGCACGCTTTTAGGGGCGGGCACCAGTAGAATTTAGCCGGTTTAGACCACCCCTAATAACTCCAATAACAGTAATCGGTTCTTCAATGCAGTATGCAGTTTTCTGTTTCTCCCGTTTCCTAACCGACCCCGTGCGGAAGCTACTGCAGCTTGCTGCTTACGTACGGACTGTAGGTGGCGCTGCAGATTAGGTAGGTAATGCTAGAGCTAGAAAAGATATCTACTCCACTTCAATCTTTCAAAGCATTGTATATGAATTATTTAAAGCCACAATGACACAAGCATTGCTGTATTTGATCTTTGAATTATTGACTAACCAAGCTTCTACAAGATTTAAATAAATTTTATATAATAAATAAAATATAATAATATAATCCATATTTGATTAAAAGTGTTTTCGTTTAAAGTAGTTATATAATTTTTGAGTTATTTGTTCTACTAGCTTTGAGTAAAACAATCTAGATATACGTATATTACAAACAATAAAATTAAATTTATTATGAAATATTTTTTTTATATTTTAATGTTTTTAACTGATTTCAATTTGACGAGCTATTTGCTGTTTGAGGCACACAACAACAAAAGTATCGACATAAATATGTTTACTGGGGTCACCAAATCGGTAGGTATAAGATAAGCATCCATCATCCATATGAATCTAATCGAAAGATAAAAACCAGTTAACCAATTCTGAAATACAAAATTATTGATAAACTTGTGTTCAAACTTTAAATTTTGGTATTTTCTACACGTAGTGTACATACGTAGTGTTGTACAGTTGCGCACTGCGCGTCTAGTATTATCGAAATATGCTAGATGGCGCTACCAACATTGCCAGTGATTAACAAACATTATTTGAATTCACCAGGGTAGAAAGGTCCAAATGAAACGACGTAGTGTCAAAATTTTATTGGCATTCGTAGTGTTCTAAATAAAGGAATGTAACGTATTCATAAAATAGGGAAATCAAAGAAGATTAATTACACGAGGTAACGTAGGAGTGGGAAGCTACAAAGATAGCAGCTTCCTCTGTCACTTCCGCTACAATTGTGCCCGAACTATTTAATTCCAACTGTAATTTCTGCAAGAAAACTCAAATTTATTGCCGGTCGTTATTAAGAAAGCATAAGTTTTGTTACGACATTGTATTTTACTTAGAAAAACTATTACTTTGTTATTTTAGATTGAATAGATGTCATACAGACACATTGCAGAACCGGTTGCTACGTCCGCATGTAATTCTGGCTTATTATTAACAAGATCACGATAAATATTGTGATTAAGCAACTCTAAATATAACACGATTTCCTGAAAATAGTTTTTTTTTACTTAGATGGAAACTATTTCTTTACCACTACATGGATGTTGTTAATCAATCAATCTGAAACAATATCGTCGAATATTAATTTGTAGATATTATTACATACAAGGTGTATGGCTCCAAAAACCTTATTATTTTTAATAGAATACAAAAATAATTCTATTTGTATTTTTGCTGCAGAAGCTTTGCCCAAATTTTGTTTAGTACAAACTTGTTTCTAAAATCAATGTCTTGGCAATTTGATTTTGGTGTAGTAATCTGTACAAGCATTAAACATAAAAATTATTCAACTATTTGTGCTCGAGTGGTATTTGTTATTTGTCAGAATATATCGAAAAGAAATAAATTCACACTAATGGAGCAAAATATTGTAATTCATATTTTTTTACTTTTATTGATCAACAACAAATTAAAACAAATGTGTTACTGTACAAGTTTTAGATATTTTCGTTCAAGATTTATACACTATCTACCTACATTACGATTTTCGAAAAATAATAAAATTTCTATCGACGTTTATGTCGGGATTTTTTTTATTTTCAAGTGTATCTTGATACATTATCATATTGATTCATTAGAATAATGAAAAACTTTGAATTTGAAGCTAAACTAGAAACATATTGACATAATTACAAGTATTGCTCATTATTGAATACACAAGCGACACCTTATGAATTCAAAGACATTCTGCGACTCTGTCTGAATTTTAACGTAAGATCGAACATAGCTCTACCACGAGAAATCAACATAAAGATTTACATAAAGATAAAGATCTACATTAAGGGGAACGTCTCCGCTGTATCATTTGTGATTGTAGAATGTCAGCAAAATGCATTGACGTGATTGTATTAGCAGAGACACGTATTGAAAAGAGAGGAAATTGTTTTTATTTACCAATAAATAACAAAGTTATGACTTAAGTATTTTTTTCTAAAAGCAACTGTGTTTACGTAAAAATTCTACGCATTTGTTACTGCAAAAGTTCTTTAGAAAAAGTGAGTTCTTTTGAATATTCAATAATTATCTTTTTTTATTTAGATACATATTTGAATCAAAATTGTAGGAGAATAAGAAGCAGATGGGAGGTGTTCATTGTAACAAGTTTCGAAAGGTTTACAACAATTACTTTTGATACGAGTTCATACCGATAAGTTTCGGATACGAGATTCTGTACAAAGTTATAATTCAACCGGAAGCCACTTCCTGACTAGATTTTTCCATTCTGAGAAGTTAATTACTTTCCGCATTTTCACAGACCAAAATTAGTAGTCGCCAATTTATTATATTATTATTTTACTTTCAAATTATAGCTCTGACTGGTACTTAGTAGGTACTTAGTTCCTCGTGTCGTTAAATATTGTTAATACTTTAAAATCCGTTTGTCTGGGTTGTCTAAAGAAGAGTTGACATATTTTTGCCCAATATTTCAACTCATTTGTTGTATTTATATACTTCGTTTTGAAACTTTAGATACTTTTTATGGAACAGGGAATACTTCTTTCTTCCCTTGAAATGTATGAACCTATTATGAGAAGCAGAGAATTTGACTTGTATTTACTTAAACAGAATGTTGGACTCGAGAGTGTCTGTCCCATGAAGGCAATAAACAATTATCTGTTTTCCACATTACATTATATTATTGCTGAGTGTCGCCTGTAAAGGGGTTCATCCATTAAATAGATTATTAAATACTTTGTAAAGAGTTGTCTGCTCTTATGGGGACTAACTTGTTATCACAATTTGCAGCGAGTTATAAACAATCACTTCATTCAAGAACCAGTCACGAGCAACTTGTCAGAAGTGGATACGACTTACAAAAATAACGCACTTTTATAAAATTATAAATTTTTACATTTACTAAGTACATTAACACTTTGTTGAGGGGGTCTGAAAGACCTAGTTTTACGGATCTCAAATACATAGTAGGTATATAATTAATTATTTACGGCAGTTGTAACTAAAATGTAAACAAACAGTTTTCATCTGGTTACAAATAAAACAACATTATGATTAGGTACAAAATGACTTATTATTAATTCGGAAAAATATTGTTCTGGACTTAACAAAAAAATTTGAAGAATTTACTTCGTTTTCTTACAGCTTCAAAAACCAAATTGTTCTTCTATATTGCGATGCTAAGATGCGTTTGACATACCTCTTATGCCAATTCCAATTATTTGCGATTCCCAATAGATAACATTCATTCCATTCCACCAATTCAATTAAATAAGAAAATTTTGGTACCTACAAAAGCATTAGAAAATTTAGTAAATGTTAGGCATATTCTCTACTCTGTAGCATTGCAAATTAAGTCGGGGATCATTGAGTCAATATGGTAAAAAAATATTATTATTATTAAGTATAATAATATAAGTATAAGTATATTATATCTGTATAAGTAAATTCTGTTGAAATTATTTTGTCAATCAATAAGAAATCGACAAGCATATTCAAAAAGTTTTTGAAACAGCTCTGAATTTTAATTAACTTAAATAATGTCTTTTTCAAAATATAAGGCAGTGGTAAAAGTATAAAGAATAACTAGGTACGGTGATATTTAAACAAATCCGGGATGCTTCGTTGTTGGAGCAGATGTTTTTGCTCGCTTGCTTTGATGCTCTGAACATTGTCTCAAGCAAGAAAGAACATATGCGCAAACGATGAAATTTCTGGATACTTTTAAATATCACTGTACCTATATCCAGTTTTTTCTATAGGAATGGTGTCTATCAAACACCTACGAATTGTAACAATGGATTAATTGTCATTGACCAATTAGAGTAGTAAAAAAGTTATAGAGCAACGTTAACAAACGATTGAACAATCGTTTTATGCAACTGAGCATAAGCGTTGCGTCTTATACAGGGCTAGTCAAAAGTATAGAACCAAACCTCTCCTGCCTAAACTATTAGACTTAGAGAAAAGATGAAAACTGTTTGTCAAATGACTAATTTGAGAGCATATTGTTTTACATAATAGCGTCGGTCATTCTTGCTAGCCGAAACTTTTTGAAAACAATTTGTGCAGTAATTGTTGGACAATTTTTCTTACATCTTTATTTACAAGGTGCATTTGCATTATCTAAACATCTAAGCCAGAATAATATCTGGATGCTTATGACTTTATGGGAAATAATATTTATTATTCAACAGTAGAGATTACGGTGGTATAAATCTGATTGCAGAGTAAAACGTGGATCAGAATCAGCAGTTCCTTGTAATCTTTGAAATCTTGAAATGTTGAAGTCAAGCAGTTTGGATTCATCGTTTCATCTGCATACATATGACTTTTACGCTCAACTAGGTTAACTAATTTGTTTACATTTTAGTTATTAATCCTCCAACTACTTCTTTACAACAACGGGCCGTAGAATAGACTGTACAGCCCATTCAGGATGCCTTAGAGAGATAAATAATTACTACCTCGGACTGAAAGCAAATTACCCTTAAACTTCATCCGCGGGTGTAAAGTTTTACTTTCGGCTCTCTTTACGTTAGTAACTGTTATGAGCTTGAAGTTGCTATTGTTGTAATTTTTATACGCTTTGATAGCAAAGGAAGATGTTTTCAAAAGTCGGGACCAGTTATCTAACTAATTAACACTAGAACAAAGTCTTACTAAAGACAAATGTGACGCAATCCTTTTAAAATAATCTTATCCTCAACAACTAGTAAATATTGCATATATAATATGATGCTACAACTGCTTAATTTTTGTTTGCAGTTCCAGAGATCAGCTAGTTCCATCAAACTTTTCTTGCCGTTGAGAGCAGGCATAGAATTCTATCGCAGACAGTTTATTTATATCTACTTTACGAAATTATTCCTTAAACACTTAATTGTGATTTTTTAAAATTTTAATTTAAATGTCAAACAATCTTCAACTAGTTTTTTCGAAATACAAACGTAGGTATTTATTTAATGCTTTAGTTTGATGGGCAATTTTCTTCTGCAAGCCATAATGGTTAAATACTTAAGTTGAGTTTCTTGTAAAATTTTTAAGTGTATCGTGGGAAACAATGTTTTATTGAAATAGCGACAAATGTTTGGCCAAAACTACGAAATTATTTAAATATTGTTCAAATTGTATTTTCTGATTGTTTTCACACGGCACACTTAAAAGTTTTAAAATAAAAAAAACATCTTAATCTTTACTAATATTTTAGTCATTTTCTTGAATAAATGTTTTAAGGACCTATTAGGAACAACTTTATTATTATACATCAGCGCATTCAGAAAAAAAATTGTCTTTCAAACTAAAGTACGAAAGAAATTGGTTTCTATTTTAACAATAAATTTTACATGAATTGACATTAATATTTAAAAAAATACTATTATAGGGCCACATTCCACATTGCAGTGTTTAAAGAAAAATTTTGGGAAGTTTTTTCTTTTATTGAAATTGGATAACAAGTGACAGAGGTACGTTTTAGGAAGTTTTTAGGAAATATTTCGTATAATCACAAAGAATTATAATTAAATGGCACAATTCTTGAATGCAAATGGAAGCTTTAAAGCTGGTCAATGAACCAACGACGCATAAACAGTGCAAGGCAATGTTACTGATTTTATTTATTATTCTATGAAGTTGTTAGATTTTCAGCTACTTTCATCAAATATTTTATTGTTCAAAACTGTTACAGCATTTATCCACACAATACGTAAGATGACGGTAAATTTAATATACCTAATAATATTGAAAATTTTAAATTTACCAAATTGCTTCTCAACAATTTATTTCATCATTAACCTATGTTTACGTTACAGTATTAACATAGACAACTGCAGTTTATTGTTTAAATGCCGGTTAGGTTAGTTTCAATCTACCAGTAATGTGGCATATTGGAATAATAAATTGTAAATTGTTGGATGCTATTATGGTATTTGGTTATAGACAGTATTTACCTGATGAAGATAGATAAATCATTTATAAATTTAGAATTCTGTAATTATTGCATACCTCAAGGCGAGGTTGTACACTGGGAGCAATAAATAGGGCATAGTGTTTTTTCCCAGTGTAAACTAACTCTATTTTGTAGAATGGGAAGGACATTTGGACCACCCATTTCCAGGTAATTTGCGGCCGACCGAGGTAAGCGGGTTAGGATACTTATAAACTTCAAGTTGAATAAATATTTTTTACTCGTAGCACCGTTAGGCGATAAGAATTTGTCTAATACGGGGATGAGTACCTACGCCTACGCAAACACAGTCACTTTTACAGCCCGTTTTACACAACTTCAAAATCGCCGATTTTGCTTCACGGCTTGTGCCCTATTTATTGCTCGCCAGTGTACGAAAGGAGCTGAACTACGGTTCAGTTGAGCCGTAGTTCAACTAGAAAGGAATAATTAAACTACGGTTCAACTGAACCGTAGTTTAATAATTCCTTTCTTACAACTGGCCGTAATAGGACTTATCAATGAACCATTTATGTGAATAATGAAACGACCTGATCTAATATTTGATATTCTATGTTATATGCACGTATGTACAGTGGCCGGCACAGAAAAGTTTACGATAACATTGAATTCGTTGAATTGAAAAGCTTGGAAACTGCTTATTTAATAATTTGGGGGCTCGCATTTTTTACAGTATATAGTTTATAGAGCTCCCCAAGGCACGACTTGTTAATAAGTCGATTCACAGTGTTTACAAGATATCATTTCAATCAAAATTTATTTCAGGTCGTATACTTTTCTGTGCCGGCCACTGTACATATACATACATATAATTATGAAATACAGTTCTCTGTCATAATTTTGATAAGGTTAGTAATGTTTACCAACTTAATGACACCTCAGTGTAGTTAGAAATTTAAAAAAATTAAATTAAATGATTGAATGGTAAATAGTTAACAATTTAATAAGCCGAGGAATGAACCTACTGGTAGATTTAAACAGCAACCTAATCCTAGTAGGTAATCAATTTTGATGTTAGATAATTCGTAATAATTTAACAAAAAAGAACTAAATATCTCAATAAAATCTTTAGTTGCGGTTTCTAAAACATAACGATAACAAAAATAACGAAGCATCAACAGCATCCTTTCCTTGAAGAATACATTATCATTTAGAACAATTGTTTCCACTAACTGACTAGTTGAATAAACCAATAATCTATTAATGCAATTCCAGCAACGACAAATATCGATAAATTGATTAAGTAGTCTATTGGTTAATAATGCGCTCGTTTAATAAATGCAGAGACGATTAGACTGACGCGTGAATCAACTATAACCAATGTAGTTTAGAAATAGTAACAGATTTTGTACTTATTTTTTAATATTATAGATCAATTACACAATTACAGCAGTTAAGGTGATGAAAGAAAAACATTTGTTGAGATCTGAAAGTCTACAACAAAGATATTTTTTATTATTAATATCATTCATATCACAACCAAGAGAGACCGTTTTTATTACAAACAAAAATTAAATAAATAATAATAATTAAATAAAAGAACTAGGCTCAATTTTTAGTTGACTTGCTTCTTTTCAACTGTTGCAATTAATTGAAAGCGAACAGGGAACATATTTAATATCCAGAGGTTTTCTAATCTAATCTATCGTACACCATCAAGATTTTCGTTCCAGAATAATGTTATGGATTGTGAGGCTTCAAGTTATGCTAGAAGTGCTTTAATTTCCCACAACCACCCACATAGTTCTAGTAGCAGGACCGAACAAAAAACCCTGCTGTAATAATGGTGAGATCGTGTAACCTGGCTAACCATTACCAGTGCATCACCGATTTAAACAACAAACCACTATTTAAAAAACGAAACAAAAACTAATCTTTATAGTTTTTCTTCTTCTCATGCTGATAATTTTAAAATTGGCCCGAGGTAAATAAATGTTCAATTAGTTGGCGTCCGTTAGCACGTGTAATGCATCTAAAAAATTATGAGTCGGTGGAGATTTCCAATAGCCAATAACCCTTGGCTAGTGTGGTGAAGAAGACGCCAACCGAAGGGCCCTCCACGGTTACCGAACAGAGGGTATAAATAGAGGCTTCCAGTACCAGGCGGGCCATTCCATCGTGCTGTACTGCGAAAGCGGTACCTCGAGTGAGTCTATCGGTCCTCTCCGAAGTTCATCTCGCGCGTCGTGTGTGTTTCGAGTGCAAGACCGCGCGGCACAGTTCTAAAGGATGCACTTTTTTTGGAGGCGGCACCCGCTGTAAGTACCATCCATCAATCACCAAACCACCCCGTGTATCGGCAAAAAAGTGTTGCTTGATTGAAGATTCCCATTGAGCTATCATCTCTTGAGCAACAAAACAGTGTTTCTGTTTCATGACATTGATTCTTGTTTGTTCAAATCAATAACCAAATATTGAAGGAAGAGTCGCTATTTTAAAACGGAATTATACTGAGTTGAAAAATTTGTGTCATTGAAAAAGAATTATTTCCCCTAATAAATTTTTGTAAAATTGACTTTAGGGTTTTCAAGGGAACATCTGTGAATTGTTGAAAGCAGTATGGGGTGGTGTTTGGGTACTCCCGGTTGCACGGAGCGCCTTGAAAATCCCATTCACTTCGAGCTTCTACATAACAGTGCGAAGCGACAAGTGACATCGTTTTGATGAATTAGGTAGTTCTTTGTTACGCAGTCAAGTTCTTATAAAATGTTCAAATTACGTCAATTATTTACTAATCTTTTTCTATATTAACAATTTAACAATTGTGACAGATAGCTCAATATTGAGATAATATAAATGTAGTATTTGAAATTACACTATATTGCCGTGTTATCATTGCATGCCATTCGATATCATGAAGCGGGAACCAAGCAACTATTTTCTGGAAGACCCTGATGACTTTTCCATCGTAGCTATTTATCACCAAACAAGTCACATAAGTTAAAATTTATCCATATAGAGGTATGAAATGAAGAATTGCAATGACAAAACTACTAAGCTAATATAATTAACTCCGTAACTCAAATGGTTATTACATAAGTGAAAACTGTTTAAGTAAATAATATTAAGATCGTTTTCGTAAAAATGTTACTCATAAATAATTAATATTCTACCTCGTTTTCTGCGGATATTGCAGATGCAGATTACCATTTATCAAAAAATTTTGAATACATTTGGGCAGTTTTGGGACACCACGACTTTAATGGATGTACCTACTAGAGCTTATAAGTTTAATAATTCGATGAAATCAATACAAGCCGTAAATACCTGCCAAATTAACATTACAGTTTTTATTTATTACAGTACAACTAAGTTATTTCCGTAACAGCAACATAAGTAAATTGTACTAGGTCAAACTACATTTTCTATATTCTTTTTCATCAATTTGCGTTGTGCCAAAAATGGACATCTCATAATACCTACCTACGTGCAGCGTGACTTGCAGTGGGCTATAGATTTTGAAAAATTATAATCTACTTATTTAGGTTTATGTAATTTATATATTCATAGGAAAGAAAAATTGATGCAATTTTTTTTAGATTTAATCTAATTGAAAAAAAGAAAATTTGATTTTGGAGAATATTGTACTTACGGAAATCTACAGTAACATAACATTTTTGAAACACAATACAAGGAAAGTTCTTGGACAAGATTTTCCATTAATAAATATCTTCTTTCAAGAACCAAATACAATTTACTCGAATTTTTTAAATTAGATTTTTAAAGTTTTTATAATTTAAAAAGTGTAGAGTGGATTCTATAATGTCAACAACTTAATTTTTAATTTAATAGATTTCTCAAACATAAAGCTAATATTTATTGTACAGCGTGTCTCAAAAATATATAGACATAACCTCCTTAAGTCAAAATATATGTATACTTGAACAGCACACTTGAAAATTTTAACAGAAATCTATGCTCGATAAATATTTTAATTATTCGTTCCAATGAATATTATACCAAAGTCAACTTTTTAGAAATCATTGTATTTAGAAAAAGATTCTCGATCAAATAAAACTATTAGAAAATACATTTTTATTTGAAAATAAAAAGTTGAGCATCGTTTGACATTGAAGTTAATAACTAAAAAAATCACTATCAGGGCCACTTTGTAGTGGCTTTTTTGCTTATTCAAATCAGGTAATAAATAACGAAGTTACAGCTTGGGGCGTTTTTTAGGAAACACCCTGTATAAATTTTCTATTATGTACAATTCTAAAATTTTCTAAACTATTCTAAAACTATCTGTTGTTGCTACGATAAATGTGAACCCTATAAGAGCCGTATGACACGATACTGATATTAGTACTAATTTTAGTACTGAAACTGCGCGCGCAGTTTCTCGGCAGTTTCAGTTTCGAATTTAGGACAAGTTTGGGAATTTTAACAAAAACAAAATTCATCACTAAGCGCCGATTAAAGTCAACTTGCATACAAGAAAATAGAACAGGTTCAAATTTCTTGGATGTAATAGCGCTAAATTTTCAGTTCTGAAATCAGTACTAAAATAAGTATCGTGTCATACGGCTCTTAATCAATTTATAGACTGATAATCAGTTACTTTTTACTAATTTTACAGAATTTTTTTTTCTATGTATAAAATATATACCGGATGTTTATTTTGAGAGAAAACGGGCATTTTCTACTAAACTATACACTTTATGAAAAAAGCTTTTAATGGAAGCTATTGTACAAAATACAGTCTTCTCAAATATGCTTTTCAACATTTTTAATCACTTGTCATTTAATCAGAAATGATATCAACTTTATTATTTCAAATAGCAACCTATTATTTTTTTAGCAATTTCTGGTAGATAATTTAATTCTGAATCCAACAATGTATTACAAAGGGATTGTTGTACAAAAAAAATTCTGGGAAAAATGACTGAATGTGAAATCACATTTCGTGGCATAGCCTTACTTGATAATGTGAAAAGTTCTCACGCCGAGACACAGGTAAGAAATAAGATAGAGCGATTATGGAATTATTGTTGAATGCAAATGATATGGCTTCAAAATAAATGTTCAAACTGCGTTCCATTTTGTTCAAGCGTTAACGAAGTCTTATTATTCAAAATCGAGCAGAAACGTCATTTTTTTGTCACTGTCAATGTCAATGTCATTTGCATTCAACAATAATTCCATAATCCCTCTATATATCTTATTTTTGACCTGTGTGTCGGCGTGAGAACTTTTCACATTATCAAGTAAGTAATTTCACATTCAGTCATTTTTCTCAAAATTTTTCTTATACAACCACCCTTTGTAATACATCGTTGGATTCAGAATTAAATTATCTACCAGAAATTGGTAAAAAAATTATGTGTTGCTATTTGAAATAATAAAGTTGATATCATTTCTGATTAAATGACAAGTGAGTAAAAATGTTGAAAAGCATATTTGAGAAGACTGTATTCTGTGCAACAGCTTTCATTAAAAAAATTTTACATGAAGTGTATAGTTTAGCAGAAAATGTCCGTTTCCTCTCAAAATGAACAATCGGTATATTTTTAAAACCTAAAATTGTTTTTTTTACAACTTTGACGAAATAAATTTTCTGGAAATGTAATATCTGGCAATAGACATTATTTGATTGGCGGGGAAAAGAGAAAAATCAATTTTTTTTTATTCGTGGAACCATAAATCTTAATGCCCAATAATAATAGATAATTATTAATGTCTTCGATTATACATATTATATATTTTACTACTTTGCAATAACTAGTTGAGTATTGCTTTGCAGTGGTCGCTATACTGTAACTGTTCAACTTCAATTGAGTTTTGTCTGTTTATTAATTTTAACACGTCATGATGTTGATGAATTTAATATCTTTTTAATGAAGAACTGCAAATGGGAGGATCACTTAAATTCATTTCTGTTTAGGACCATATGTAAAACTAATTTTTGGTTGATATAAACTTTGCCAACAAAACTGCCGATTATAATACGAAGATGTACTGATAAAATAATCTTAAATTACTATTTACCACCAATTTGAATTTGAAACTTACAATAATTATGTATTTTACTGTCTATCATCTAGATCCGAAGCAAGATCACAGCTGATGACAAGATCATAAAACTCACGCGGTTTAAATTTTCATTTATTTTCCAAAAGCTCAAAAATCAAAATTATTTATACAATATTAGTCTCAATAGTAATTTTTGTCTTTAAGACATATCTTCAGGCTTTGTGGTTATCCTTTCGTTGGGAATGTCATGGAGAGTCATCTTTACGTGGATTCATCACCGATAGTCTTTCCTGAATGCATCATAACGCTCTCGAAGTTTCCTACTACTTCACTCCACTCCAACATAGGTATAGAATCGTTATTTCGGGAATGGTATACTTTAAGTAACGATGTAAACAGTTGTTATAATAATAATTAGATTCTTTTTATTTTAAATCCCAGGTGGCACCTTTCAATGTTTAATGAAGATTCGAAATTTTGATGAATGGGTATATTATTTATTGCAAGGATTACGTCACACGTAAAATAATCTTATCATGAACGTATATCATACCTATTCGTTATGGTGTTTAACTTAGAGGCAAAAATAATTTGATATACATATGCCTAATTTGCCATTTTAAAATTTAAATATTTAAATTAATTTAATTTTAATTAATATTTTATTTATTTTTAAATTAATTGGGATTAGGAGGGGCGACTCATGTAAGCGGTACAAGATGATATTTTTGCAACTTTTCAGAATAACCAGCGATGCATAAATTTCCAGCATCAATAAAACTTGCTAGGTACAACATAATTACTTCTCATAGAAAACGCCATCTTTGAAAACTACCGCTGAAACAAATCGTTAAATTCATTAACAAAGCAGTTTATTTTATTTTCATGACAAAAAGTATATTGCCTCGCTGCGCCATTAGCTATCTTTCTAGCTATACAATAAAGTGCCTGTAATTAACAAAAATTGGCTAGAAGAATTCATGCAAATTAACCTCGAAAAAATCGTCACCCAATTATAATAACTATGGCAAATTAACGAAACTTCTCATTCGATTAATGGGTTCGCAGAGAGGACGAATGTCGGAATCTAAAACTTGTGGTTCGCTTTTTACGTGCGGTATAAACAAAATTGCGAAATTAGCGGCAGTAATAGGAGGCCAAAATTACAACACAGGACCACTTACAATGAAGGTGAATAATGTGCTCTGACAACAGAATCAGGTTTTTCTGCACTGTTGGTGGCATAACAAGTACCTATCTACCACAATAAGAAATTTTTTATTAATTTTTTGATAATATTTAGATCATTCATGTTAATAAAATTATTTATTGCATACCTAATTTACCTAATAAATAATGCAACGATAAGTTACATATTGCTCTGAATTCTGATGCAATTTACTTATTTTAAAATATAGTATTTCCAATGGAGTTAAATATTTGAAATTTGGCAGAAATAAACTTTAATTAATGCACTACAATGTGGCGTTATTGTTTGGTCCATAATTAATTTCATGCGCCGTTGGGACGCCGTAAAGTGCTTTTTCAGGATTTTTTAATATATTTTTTTATTATTATTATGTTCGTAATACCGCCAGGTATACGTTCCTATTGTTAAAAATTTGAAATTTGTAGTTGAAGTATCGCTAATTGTGTTTTTAAGAAGTTTGCGGGATTTTGACAAAATTATGACACGACTGCTTTATTGAAGCAGTCAAATTTCATGACAAAGACCGCCTAAACGGTTCGGTTATTTATGACTTAAAAGCGGTACCTACTCAAAGATCTTTGCAGTACAGAGACCATCATAAAATCTAATGTGGTTAACCGCAAAACGGCCACAAAGCTGTCAATTAAAAATCCTTTCAGGGCTGAAATCCATGTAATTTAATAACGGTTTGATATAAAAATATTTCAATTACTCGTTATCAATCTTGGAGGTCGTGATCATGAGCTTGAAGAAAATCAAAGAGATGAAGTGAATATTTCGATATGAAATCACGGTCGAAAGTGAAAACTCACACCGTTTAAAAAAAGAAAAAAACGATAATGTCATCTTGTAGTGCATTAATTATAGTTTATTTCTGTCCAATTTCAAATTTTTAACTCCATTGGAAATACGCAATTTGGCACCGGCGGTTCTCGTTGAAACATCCTGTATATGTTCATGTATGTATAGTATGTGCAGTTTTTAAAGCTAAATCGAAAAAAAGAATGGATTGAAACTTTAACAAACTTCTATTTATGATCTTTATTAAACGTGTTCGGAGGTCTACCGCAATAATATTTTATTCATAATCTTATGAAAATGTTATTTATATAGTTACTAACCTATGCAAAAAAAAATTGCAACTCAGCACTAAGTATTGTAATGACTAACCACATACAAATTAACCAACCAGCCACATAACTAATTATAACAAATTACACCAATTTGAAACTTACATGCAAAGGTGATTAAATAGACATGGGTATATCATGTAAAACTTAATAATGCCATCCGTTTTGTCTTAGGGGGCTGAAACGCTGAAAGGTTGAAATTTGTGGTAGGGGTTGAAAAATTGTTGTTCTTTAATGATAATAATAGTTAAAAACGATTTTTAAAAAGCAACTTTGCTATGTAGATATTATATCTGTATTTTGATCATTTAAATAGTTATGAAATATTTAATTATGCTTCATTAAGTCATTAAGTTGTTATTTTTTTGAATAACGATTCAAGTTAGAAATTTTTTTCTTAGGGATTTTTTTGTTTGTCCTTTTTGGAGTTTTCTCCAGTTTTCTCTGGG
This sequence comes from Schizotus pectinicornis, assembly GCA_951805265.1. Taxonomy (NCBI): domain Eukaryota; kingdom Metazoa; phylum Arthropoda; class Insecta; order Coleoptera; family Pyrochroidae; genus Schizotus; species Schizotus pectinicornis. Next base: position 19,181,900 of record OX638204.1, on the reverse strand, counting down.
GCGCAAGTTTTGGGACACCCTGTATAAAATTCCTCCCCGGAAGGCTCCGAGGGCGCAATTGTGGAAAATTTGGGCTGTTTTTGAGTTTTCGGCGGAAACTCGATATCCAGGGGTGGAGTGGAAAATCGCCTCTACTTTATAATTATTATTATTTATTATACCTATGTTGACCGGCTTAACTCTAGTTATAAAAGTCGCATATCTCATCGATCATCATTACTCTATGGTAAATAAAGTGATGAAAATTAAATAAAGATTGCAAAGTCATCTAATAACTATCAAAAAGCGAAAACTGAAGAAACACGGTCAGAAAGATACTCACTGTTAAGTCTGATAAACATCAGGTACCTAAGTGAAGAATAAAAACCAACGTAATAAAAGCTACATGAATGGTTCGTCTTCAGTCAAATGAATTATTCAAAAGAGCAAGAGCAATAAACAAAATAAAAATGACCGCGATGATTCCCTATCTCCGGTTAAGATTGGCCGAAAGAAGAATCGAGTAGTCGAATCATGCTTATACAAAACAGCTGGAATAACTAAATGAAAAAAATGCGATAAAAGACAATTGATAGAATGTAGGTACTTAATAATCGAACTTTAATTATAATTTTATTTTCGATTACTGTTGCCCCACTTATGACAAAAGATCCTAAATTATTAATAATATTTGTTACACCCTAACCCGCGGTCTATACATAGATTTGATACCCCAAAGTAATAATTGATAAAAGCAATTCACCGTTTTAAATTATTTTTAAAAGTATCATAACATAATCATCCACCATGGCGACATGTCTGTTCTTTCTAATATGTAGTTTTTCAAATTTTGCACTTCGGATGGTTGTCAAGTCTAATGCACTTTCTGCAGTGATTTGGGATGAGAGGTCGTGAGATTCCTTGCGCCGAGCGACTAAAACCACCGGATGATATCGCGTTTCAGTTTTCAGTTTTTTGCACCTCCCCCCGACAGACTCCGGTGACCATAGAACAGACTTCGAAGGTCAGGGCGCTCTTAACGACGTTATGCCAATAATTTCGACGGCACTCCAAGGTGGGGCGATGGAAACCCATCGCACGTAAACGACGTTCATTTCTCTATTTTTAGCCAATTATTCAAATAATAGTCGTAAAGCTTCATCCTGCAATAGACGCTAATAGAAGTTTGTTGAACCAGCATGAATGCAAATTACGTTCTTTTGCTGAATGCATGCGGCAGTTTTAAAATTCGATGCAGCCCTACCGTTGCGTAAGGATAATGGCCGATTTGGGCCCGAATGGTCGAGACCTGCACTGATTTTAATTCAGCAAGAGGAAGACTGTCCCAACCGTCTTTGGTCGAGCTTTCAAGTGACAAGACGGGTCTATTCAATGGAAATTAGCAGCGGTTTCTAGAAAAATAAGAAAATCTAGTTATTTGGTGAGGAATCAATTTTTTTTTTTTTTTTTACTTTAAGTAAAAGTTATAATTTTTGAGCTACTCCCTCTACGTCGTCGACTATTAGTGTTTTGAAGGTCGCGATATGGCGACGATGGTCACGATATGGCTACTCAAACATCACGAAAGTTATCAAGTGAAACACATAGTTCACAACATGAAAAGAAAATTCAGTTACTACTTTTTAGTAATCTCTTCCAAATACTAGCGACGAGTCTAAGTAAACTTTTAAGAAACAAGGCTAGTTCGAATTACCAATTGATAAGGTTTGCATGTGAAAAAATAACCAAAAAATTTTAGATTTTCTTTTAAAAATACTTACGGTACGTAAGTAAGTCTTTTGATGATCTTAACAAGCAGTTGGGGTTGTCTGAAACCTCTATTTATACACCCCCTCAAGAAACACGTGTTGTAATCAAGTTCATGTGTGTGTACTAATTGGCAATTACTATTGGATGTTGTAATTAAGTTAAAAGTTTTCAACTGTAGGTCGTTTTTGAAAATTGTGTTGAAGTTACAAGTTACAACTTCATTCTTTCTGCTGCTATTTTTTCAGTTTCTCAGCACGCACATCCTTACCTGATTTTGTCTTACAGTTGCATTCTCCTGTTAGGCAGAATTCAATTTTCCGTTTAATGACGTAAATGATGGCCGAAGATTACCGAGATTAAGTTTTGTTGAGAGCTTTTCACGTGTAAAAATCCACGTTAATAAGCACATCTGTTAGAACTGTGCAGGTTGTGCTCCATAATTTGAAGATTATTGCGTTCTCTTGAAGATTACAATCACCAGACAGCCTCATAATGAAATTGCAGCTCGCGTACCTGGTTAAGCCGCTAACAAGATAAGCGGACGTCGTTGCACTAAAAGCTTACTTTATTCATTGCAATGCTTCCAGCAGTAGGTACCTACATATTAATTTCTTCCGTGTCGAATTTTGTCTGAAACGAACATCTGGTGCTATGGCTCCAGTAACAATTTCGGGAATTTTCGATTCCCTACTTAAAAAAATAAACACTGTTATTTCTGTGACGAGATGCACCATCGTCGACCGACAAAGACACTGCCGGCGGCCGTCCACAAGGTAGCTTGTTAGTGGCGACTACCAGAAGGTCCGAATCGAGGACTGACTTAGGGATTACAATAGGACCCGCCGCACAAACAGTGAACACCTCTCAGATTTGTCTACGTCGGTAAAAAACAAGTTGCAGATGGCCAGGAATGTTATTGCTTTAAAGAAATGCCCGAAGGGGTTGTTGACTGCATCACTTCCAGGCGTTCCCTTTTCGTTTAATAATGACGGCGATGAAAAGGGAGTTTCAGGTGAATTCGAGCCCATCGGGCATAATGGGAAGGCACACATGGGTTATTTACCGAATTAACACCGAATAGGAAAATGTGGCACGAGCCAAACGCGCAAAGCCCCCGTCCTAAAGACCCAGGTAGCCAGCTGGTACCGTTGTACTATTGCATGTTATTTTTTAGTTGTTTGCTTTACGTAAACATTAAAGGTCGCTACTGCATTTCAGGTGCATTGCTCGGACCTAACACTAACACCTGTTGCGAAATGCTTCGCCTTATTGACTGCTGTGTCAAACAATTATTCTTGAGTTACCATACCAGGGACTTTGTGGAAGAAGCATTTAAGACCAGAAAGCGCGAAAGTGATAGCTTTAACTTTTAGAAAAAAATGATTATTGAATTAATTCTATTCATTAGTATCTTCAGAACCCTGATGGCATGAGCACATCAATCAACCTCATTAATGATATTTTGCAAGCACTTTTCGTTTTTCATTATTCATCTAACCACTATGTGGAACTGTTCGGAACACTATAGTCCGTCCGGCCAACAGGGAGAGTAATAAAAAAATCAAGTTAGCAAAAATCCAAAATATTTCTGAAAAATAACTAAAAACTAGCGATTGTAGTGATTTTTTACAATTGAAATTTAAATATTTTGTATTTTTACAAATTTAATATTTTTATTATTCTATCTGTTGGCCGGCCAGACTATAGTCAAAATTTTAAGAATTCTTCCCTGTTTTTAAGAGGAACGTCTCCGCTGTTGTATCATTTGTGATTGTAGAACGTCAGCAAAATGCATTGACGTGATTGTTTGTCTTAGCAGGGGCACGTATTGAATAGAGAGGTAATGCATTTCGTATTTCCAAGAAAGCTCCGTACAAGTAAAGAATATCTGACTTTTATTTTTAAGATCTGATACGTAACGATAGGGACTTCAGCGCTGGATACTTTGAAGAAAGTTAACATGCACGTTAATATAACCAAAATACAAATGTTTATTTTAACATTAAATAAATAGCCCAATTTGGCTTCAGTTTGCTGTAAACCTGATCATCCGTCATTTGTTATCGAATATTCTAAACGAAAACTTAATTATGTTACTAAAAATTTGTGCGGTTTTTTTGCAAATTTGAAAATACGAATTTGGTGTTTATTTGTCGTTCTCTGTTTGACAGTCATAAAATGAATTATACCCATCTGCCTCACTTTACGGCTGCTCAAGATGATGTAATGCAATTACTCGCCATAATACTAGAAATGATCTCGCGTCAAACATTATGAATATTGTTTTGAGTTATTATACTGGTGCGCAAAAACCAGGTCTGTATTTACACTTTTTCTTCAGTCTACTAAAGTAATGACGTGTGAAGCAGTAGAGTACTGAATACGATACTGGATTAAGGCGGACCCGGGCGGCGCGTATTACTGTGAACCAACTGCGTACTCAATGCATGCGCGCTGCTTCATTCCATTAATTGGGTTATTTACTTGCACTTGACTCATTCCATTTCTTTTTATGCAGTGATCTAAAATAAAATAACTAATCTCTGCACGTCAAAATGTACACAGTGAGAAAAATACGCATGTGATAGCGGAGCCATTTGCCTTAAACAGTATTCTCTTCTAATATTGGGTAATTCTTAGTTGCTTTTTTACCTTTTATAATAGAGAGTTGTTATTGTACAACTTTAGATTTGCAGTATACATTATAAGGCGCCTACTTAAAATACTCAAATCAATGAAATTTTCTTTAACAGTATGACCTTGAAAATTTAAAAAAAAACACCGATTTCCGTTTTTTGTCCACCTAAAAAATAATCTTGGCGGACAGTCTTTAGGACGATACGTTACCGTTACTGACTCCACTTCTTTTGAAGCCAATAGTAAACTGTCTATTCCGTCAATAAAATGAACTTTTTAAGTAAAAACAATGGAATGATTCCAACTGCAGTTTGTCGTAAGAAGCTAGGCTAGACAACAAGTGGTTTCGAGGTGACTAAGGGTTAATACGGAGGGTGTGGCACTCGTGTCGTCGCTTTATAGTAGGATCATTAAAGACTTAATAAAAATACACCGGACCCGTCAAATTCCAGGGTCCTGGCAGGGTCGTTATGGTCTATTGTTAACGACAATGATGTGCTTAATATGTTGAATCTTTGGAAAGAAAACGTAATAGATAATTTATGCAAGTTGTGATTAAAGATTGAAGAATTCATACGAAGTAGACAGCGCGTCTCTACATCACATGCCGATGACACTTGCACTGTTTGCCTTGAATGATGATAACCTTTTAAACACCACAACACGTTATTATGAAAGCAAAATTGTGGGCACGATAGTCGTTGAAGGAGATATGAAGAGATACGTTGGACAAAAAAGTTTATTTTACATAACTAAATTTCATATGTAGTCAATTTTGGGGCTTAACTGAAAATAAGGGTGTCATGTATCTACTTGTAACTTGTAGGTAATATTTGATTCTACACTGACACGCTATTGATAATTTCTCTTATTTCAAAAATATTTATTAAAAAATACAATAAATCGAAATGAGTTAATTTCAATATTTAAATTACTTTTGAATTTAAGATTTAGTTTGATCAATTAAATTTAAAATTAATATTTTTAATTTAAATATACTGTTCAAAAAAATTAGAAGAATACTTTTTGTTGATGCCATAAAGATGGGCCTTAGTAATTCTTTCTTCTTAAGAAAGTGCCTTCAGCAATCTTCCACAAATCCTTTATTCCAAAAATTTGAATTAAAAATGGAAAAAACAACAAAAGTCCAAGTGAATCTGCGAACTTTTTACACATAAAACAGTACTCTATTAGGCCATATTTTAAGATTAATAATGTGTGTGTCCTCCACCAGCAGAATAACTGCCTGGCATTTACGAGGCATACTCTTGATTATTCTTCTTAAATCTTGTTGAGGAATTTTCTCCCATTTTTTTATTATTGCTTCTTCTAGCGGCTGAAGAGTCTGAGATGCATTTAGGCGTCTCAGATTGACTTCTGATGATCGGTTTCTTACGATCTCATCAGAAACTTCCACTTCGTGAGTCATCATGAGTAAATTTTTGTGAATTTTTGCCGTTGAAACGCGATTACGCAGGGAAAGAAAGAACTAAAAATCAGTATTGATTTGGGGTAGTTTTTCTCTTACGATCTTGTCCGCGGCGTCTTTTATAAAGAACAGATGCCCTATAGCAATTCCAAAAACGCTGGATGACCCATAAGCTCATACCAACATCTTTTCCAACTTGCCGAATGAAAGTTCCATTTTTAATTAGAGTAACAGCAGGTGCAACTTCCACCTCATTAAGATACCTGATTCTGATATTGGTTAGATGCCATTTAATGTTAGTTTTCAGTAAGACAATGGGCACTTGCTAATTTAATCAACGAAGAGACGCATCATTTTCGTAAATTTTTGTCCAAGTCCTTTACAATAAAGGATTTGTTGAAGGTTGCCGAAGTCACTTTCTCACAAAAAATGCATATTTTTCGGAATTTTGAAGGTCTAGCGTTACTATTTTAAAAGTTATGGCGTCAACAAATTTAAAAAAAATTGAATCTTATTTGCCGATAATCAAAAGGCAGAACCGTAGTACCTACAACATATGTACCTACCTATTACCATTATCATTCTTTTAGAATCTGGAAATAGCATTTAGTTTCTTCAAACTTATCTCAAATTATTATTGATACAGTTGTTGATTATACTCTATGTAGGTACCTTTTATCTTAATATGTCTCAGTTGTTAAAGGTTGTTTTAATAACCAAGGGAAGAAAGGGCTCGAGGAATTAAAGCAAGCAGCACTAAATCAAGACCTACACCTCTACTCTTCTAAAACAAACATGCTGTATTGTTTTTGTGCAATTATACTTTTATGTAAATTATCAATATTTAGAAATTGGTCTCTTAGGCACACGACCAAATAATACCCATAAATGTATGATTTCTTTATTAATCTTCAAGAAACGATTATGTGTGAAATCTGAAACCTTCAAGTTCTTGTTTTACTATGAAAACCAAAATTGGTGCTCTGCGTGTTGAATACTCTAGACCCTCCTTATTAACTACCCAAAAACATGGCAACAAATCATACTGCTAATTTGACCTCAATATCTTTCCAATTTTTTACCATATCTTTTTTCTGTTCTTCTTTTTCCTCTCCATACCCTCCTCTTTTTTTTCCTCTCCTCACTTACTTTTCCTGCCACTTTTAGCCCAGTAAAATAGTTACAGCAGGTATAATACTAATAATTTCATGTTTTATGTAGATAGACACCGTTAATTTAGTTGTAACATTCTGGAATTCTGGAACATTACTAATCTAGAGAGTTGCACCGATAAGTGTTCCTTGCCCATTATACCCAACAGACCTGGTGGTTCTATCAAACAAAAAATGTAACATTAAATCCGTATGTTATTACGTGACTATTTTGGAACGGTATAATTACAACGGGCATACTAGAGAAACAAGCAGCAATTAACGGCAACGAGCCGAGATTGCTTAATAAAAATCAAACCGATAAAGTTATAACTCACGCAAGCTGAAGAATCCTGAAACATCAACTTCGCACGCCTGTCATCCATATAAGGTAGAGAACCTGAAGACCACCATTACTACCAATCTCATGCAGAAAAGTGGTATTATTCAACCACAGGCGGTTACAACCTCGAAAAGCCAATATGAAATCAGCGGGGATTTATTAAGACATTCTCATGCTCATAGAAAGGAATGCGTCAGGGATGGAATTCACCACGGCCTCCGAAAGATAACACCGACATTTTAATAGGATTATGGAGGCAAGATAAATCGAAAACTATACCTAATTGAATAGGATCGGACAGTCCGGAATCCTACCTCCAAATCTGTAAATTACGTTATTAAACCTATTTATACTAGAAAAAAGCACCTAGTGTCTGGACGTAAAAAATGAAAGGGGCTGAATTGGAGGTGTGTGTGATGTCTCTAATCCTGAACGGTATGAACACCGCACTGTAATTTATCTTCTCTGCTTACTTGCTTGCTTAGGTTTTTTTAATTCTGTGAATTTTTACTGTTACGGGTAATTTCGGCAAACCTTTAAACGTTTGCTAATTGAGAAGTATAAAACCGGTCTCGGTTCAGATTGAAGAAAATGCAAGTGTTTCAGGGGGAAAAAAGTCGCTCGCATATTTTATTAACGTGCTCGCAGGACCGTAACGATCACTTTCTGGTCCCACCGCAGGCTTTGAACCCGGGTCCGACCAACCAACGTACCTTCGTGGTAATTTATGATTGTATGAGAGCGTTACCGTTTCGAATAATGAAGGTAGAGGTGTTTTAATTTTGCGAACACCTGTAGGGCTTTTTAATTATTTATTTTGATCTCTTCGGTACTGAACGAAGAAGCTTCATGAAGATTAATTGACCTAAATTCGTGCAGGAACGTGGTTTTTAACATTGACCTTCCGACGTGCATCTGCCATAAACCAGCAGCAATGAATGAAGTTGAAGGATACTTTCACATGTGCACTCCATACTCGGCTGGAATACGTAACATAATCGTCGTATCTTTAAGAGAATCGCTTTATAAGCCGACGAGCTTACTCAATGAAGACGAGCCTACCCCACGCTGGTGCTTTTTCGAACAAAAAACAAACGCACATGATGCTAGCTTTCCCAGAAACTGCACTAAACTTTGCTTCTACGTAATTAAAATTAAGTTTGAAGGGGAATTGAGTCGTTTTTTTGACAGACAGATCTAATTTAGTTATTGTTAAAAAGGCCAGTCACGGTGGTTACTGCGAGCCGGCCACCCGAAGATGCCGTGGAGAGACACATGCGGTGGTCAACGTAGCCAAGCCTTGATGACTGGACCACACAGCAAGTCTAGCGGTCTGGGTTTGCACTTCGCCCTAATCTACAGATTAATCGAATTTAAAAAAGCTGAAGCAAATTTTAAAAATTCACTTTCTTAACTAAAAACTATTGTTTGGTTAATGATGATATTATTATTTTTATTATAATAATGCAAGTTGATTTGGGAAAAAAGGTTTAAGGTCTTATCTTATCACGTCCAGATTAACTCTCCTAAGATTAATACACCGTAACGACAATGTTACAAATCTTGATGTTATAATGCGCTTCTGTTTTAGGAATGAGACTAATTGGTGTGTTAGTTTCTAATAACGTTCAAGAGCTTCCCTCTTAAAGACTTTAAGTATTGGTTCTTAGTTATCAACACCTTTGGATCACCGAGTTGAGTGGTCTGGATTTATAACTCAGAGGAATGCCGTAGTTCTCTTTGATTATTTACGAGATACGATCCGATGTAAGGAGTTTTCTCAGAGATTGCATAGTTTCTTCTTACTCGCTCATCAAAATTCTCGACGAAATTAGGGTCTGTGATCGATCTTGAACCGATAAATTATTTTTTATTGTTGATAAGCGACTCACGTCTTCTATTTGGTACATACATGATGATGAAACAACTTCCACGCAATTTGCAGCGTGACAAAGATAAAGTTACAGCCAAGTCCGCAGACAATTTGTGATGTATCAAGAATTCTCTAGAGACAAGATAGTTTGCTGTAAAAATCCGGAAACATGTGTGCACCCAGCTGGTGGGGTTTTTGATCCTCGCTGGTTTGAAAAAATAACATGGCTCTAACTGCAAATATTGCGTAATAAACTTACCACCAAGCATTTCTTCAGTTTCTGATGACACTACTTACATAAGAAGGTACCGATATATATTTTTAATTTGATCGTAATTATTGATTTATTAAAAGACCAGCAGTGGATTTTTTCCAATTTTTTTAAAATTTTCTGAACAACTGAAATTATTTAGTTAAAAACTTTATAATCTGGCAAAAGACTGACGGCTTTTAATAGCCTCAATTATTAGCCTTATTATACCGTTTTCTGGCGTCAGTACAGTTAGTTCCTGCTCTCCTATGTTATGTTTATGCAGATTTGGAAAATGCTCTATAAACACGGCATAAAAACTCTATTACAACTCTAAATTTTTCTTTGAGTGAAAAATTGTGGGTTTTGCCAGAAATCTTAGCCTGGTGGGTGGTAAAACTCGAAAAACAGACGAAGGGTTATTTATAGATTTATAAGTAGTCAAAATAGTACTCATATAAAAAGTTTCTATTATTTTTGATAAATTCTTTTATTTTCATTAATTGTGTTTGTGATGATTTATTTTATCGGATATTGGGGTCATTTTGCAACATTTAGCAAAAATTTCTCTTCTCTCAAACTTCAAATTTAAATTCAAACTAGTGCAAAACTAACTATACGACTACCGACCCTCTTCTACTAGTTGAGTATTTGTAATTCGGTACGCCATTAGAAAAAATATTTATAAAAGTATTATTGAATTCAAACTTATTACTATTTATAGTTGTAGTTGGATCAATAAATATTTTCATTACGGAGAAGTACATATCTAGTAGGTACACTCGCGAGCAATATTTAAGGCACGACTCGTGAAGCGAAATCGGCTATTTTGAAGTTGTGTAAATCAAGCTGTATATAGCAGACCTGACAGTCTGTCCTATTGGACTCCAGCAAATCCTTATCGCTCAATTGTGCTATGGATAATAAATATTTATTTCCTTTGCTACCCCAACGGTTATCTACCTCCCTTCCCCGACCGCAAATTACCTGGAAGTGGGTGGGTCGCATCTTACCGAATGGAGCTGGTTTACACTGGGAAGAAACACCGTGCCTTAAATATTGCTCGCGAGTGTACCTATAATTAGATATGTACTATACCTCCGTTAGCTAAGTTCCAGCACAACATTTAAATTATATATGTATGTTACTAGGTCAAAAGGGCGCGCAAGCGCGCCTGAAGATTAATTAATGGCAATAAAATTTAGTGTTTAAATTTTTGGATTAATGTTTCCAAACGGTGTGATAGGAAAGGTTATGCAAGCAAATATACACTTTTCATTGTGATTGCGTGCGCATTTCGGCGTGACATGACATGCCTTTTTTATGTTAGGGATAATTTGAAAACTGGATTCATAAAGTTCTTCTTTTACATTCTACCTCTGTAGCATATAAATATGTACCAAAGTTTTCTGTACATTGATATGAGTATTAAGCTCAAAAATATCAGTAAATAAAGATCCCAGCCACCCTTGGCTGTTATCAGCAGAAGAAGCACAATTTTCGATTGATTGCAAGAAACCTTTTCTGATTTTATTGCGGTTGTCTCAGTTTGCAAAATACATTGCTAAAATCTAACCTTAGAACTTTGTTAGTGCATCAGTCCCGATAAAATTAAAATCTTTTGCCATTCACTTTATGTGAACATTAATTTTATGGTTAAACAGTTTTTTTTTTTAATTTTGCTGCAGATCCCAATACACGACTTTTCAAAATAATCACAATTTTATTGGGCGGTAACTGAAACTATATTACATAAATAGTCCTGAAATATGCAGCGGTTCAATAGCATTAAACACAATTTTTAAAACACGTGTCCTTGCTTCAATTCAAAATTTAACGCACAGATTCTTGTCTTCTAGTGTTAATTAATGATGAGATTACCATTAATTAAACTTTTTAATGCTCTTTTTGCATTATAAAATATGAATAAAGGTAAAACGTAATTGATGTTGCTGATTATTGCTGAACCGATTTTCGACATCTCCGTCTTGCGTAATTGCAATACAAACTCGGACACTTATAAAATATGGTTATGAAGGTTTGGCTTGCCTCATAAATCTTACGTTACTTTGTTTGTATTCATAATTATAACTATACAAAACGAGACCGGCACTATCGATATCTAATTTTTCGCGTTATTAGGTGAGTTAGATTAATATCGATTTTCCACGAAACTTCTTATTTTTAGAGAACACAAAAGTTGAGCTTTCATCTGTGCAACAGATGAGTCAAAATTCTGATAACTAACCGTTTGTTTGTTATTGTCAATCGTCAATCAAAGTGTTCGGTATGAAGGTTCTTAAAGATTAGAAAGAGCCCCCCATTGTCATGTGACGGTTACTGATGGTCGTATTAAGTTTTGTAAACAGTGTGGTGGACCACTTCTAAACATCTGTTGTGAAAATATCGTTTTGTCGAGTAAGGTCAGGGCACTTTGGGATTGATAATGGAACACCCACAGGTTCACCAAGCTTATCTGGATCAGCGGAATTAGAACTATATTAAGATCTATGGACAGACGCTAACCAGACGGTGTTGCTAAATCACGCTGCCTCCTGCCTCTAGCAAAATTACACAATCGTGACTATAAAACGAGGAAGAGCGCCATTCATAAACAACACGCCTTCGTCACTACTAAAATTAAAAATTTGATTCTTACGGTAGCCATCAAGAGCATCACTCATCACTTATATGTTACTTACATTTTGACTACAAAGTGTAGTTTGAATAGCGCAAATAAGTGCTGAAGCATTAAATTGATTCTGATAAGATTTAAGGAGGTCGTTCGAAAAGTTTGTTACAAATCAATTTTGTGGAGATCTTGTTTATACAAATTGGCTGTGATGAAGAAAATACAAAAATACAACAACAAAGCGAAAATATGAAAAAATGCTTTAGATAATTTGCTTCAATAATATTTTTACTGTCAAATCAAGGAATTCTTCAATGATTTTATTCCGAACAAATTTCAATAACTCCATTGAAATCAAAAATATTTTGAACATACAATTTAAACATGATTGTCTAGTACTTAAGCTAGTTCTTGGATGAAAAAAAAAAAAATTGAGAAAAATAGAGATTAAAAATGTAACAGGAAAATTTGGTTATTTTTAGGAATTTGTTATGTTATATCTAAAGCATTTTTTCCATTTTTTCTCTTTTTTGTAGTATATTTACATTTTTTTTATCACATCCAGAAAAGACTATTTGAACGAACAAAGCTACCGCAAAATTAGTTTTGAGCCTTTTTAACGGTCATCTTAAGACTCAAAATCCTGCTTTATCAATTCAGGAAATTTGTAATTACGCTTCCAGCAACTTGCAATAAACGGTCTTTAAATCAAAACGAAATTATTTATAATTGTGATGGTAGATTTAGGTTACTCGGCCCCTGGTAGGTACTTTGCCCTGTTTTTTTTTTTATTTCAAATAGTGTTAGTTGTGGCTATTTAACTCTTGGTTGACAACTACCCAGAGACATTATCTAATTTCAAGATCTCACGCTGAGGAATTCCGGTAAAAACTCGATTTTTTTGGAATTTTAAAACTAATGGTGCCTGATTACGCCTCAATTTGGTCCTGAGAAGGTCGTTAACAAACCGTTAAACTTTCAACTTTTTCCAATTAAACTAACTTTACATTATTAATTAGATACTGTCAACAAATATTATCTGTACATCCCGGGTCCGGGGGTGATTCAGTTTAACTGTATTATAAAAGGTGTCATAACTCTTTTGGTCTTTACTACATTGACATCGCCTGCGTTAGGAATGAGCATCAATGGCGTTGCGAGTAACCCAGTCCGTGAGAATCGCTTCCAAATAGGGCCAAGTCACTTTCCGATCTTGTCAAGTACAATGTAATGCGTTTATAACACTGAACTGGTTCTTGGCGTGCGTAGGATGGCTCTTTTTGTATTTGTGGCACACACGTCGGCTGAGGAAGAATATTTTGACGCCAGCCGAGCCTTCTAGATACTATCTCACCCAATGATTTATATTCATTTGGGTATCAATAATTTCTTTGAGATACCGATCTTGCTTTCTTAATCACTATTCTTTATGTGCAAGTGCAAGTAAGATTCATTATATGTAGGTACCGAAAATAAATTATTTATTAATGAGGTGGTAGATTTGGATCATAAAGAGGTAGAAAATATTAATTATTTGTGATCGATAGCCGTGTCAAGTCGATGTCATATCTGTATGTAACAGCAATGTGATGAACCTTATCTGTGATATCGCGTCACTTTGTCGGGAGGCTGAGCACGTAAAGCCCTTCATGGATAATTTCGAGATTTACACCTTGTCGTGGTCAAATTCAATTTATTGGTAGTTAATATTGAAGTGAGCTTTGTTCTTTGCCTTGCGATTAAAAACCCATTTCTATCTTCAATGGTGAAACAAGCACAACCTACGCTATAATCATTATTATATACGACTCAACTCGATATTTCAATATAAATATCTTTTATTTTTGTCTTTAATTTGGTTTGAGGAAACGAATAGTGGTTTCTTATATACTTACTACCTATAAATTCCAAAGCCTACGTTTTCTTTGTGTGTTTATCATTTTTTGAACAGTTCGATTAACTCATTTCTGCGTCTACGTTATCAATTTCTGCACTTAGCTACGACAAGTACCTATCTGTAATTTATATCACAATTAGCACTGCTTCCATTTTACTATACAGGGTGATTTACGTAGCCCGTGCATTAGAAGTTTTTCAACTTCCAGTTGGATTAGAAATTTGAAACTTGGGAGGCATTCATAATCAGTCATGCTCATTCTATCTAAAATATTTTGAGCTCTCTAGCTATACAGGATGTGCCAAAAGTCGGTATCAACTTTCTTATTTTTAATGGAAACGTATTATTTTTTCTACATGGTTCAATTGGCCTTCCAACTTTCAGTTTTTATAACATTTGTTATGTAAACTTATTTGACAATTTTTGACATTATGTTAATTTATGTGAAAAAAATGGTCGTGGTAGCTTACCAAGAAATTCGTATCTGACAGACGGTTCAGAATTTATGAAAAACAATTTCTAATGTATTTAAATCGAAGTCCAGACTAACTTCTGATATCTTAATGGTGTTTTCATTTTGTACCATATGGGCGCAGACAATTTTCAAATATCGCAACCAAAAATGGTCAAGAAATCATTTTTTTCGAATGGCACCTACTGATTTTTTTTGCTCCATTTGATAGAAAATTGTATTTTGGGATAAGTTACTTAAGCATTCCCTATACCTAACTTTGTCCCCTATCAAATTAAAAATTAAAATCCAGAAACTTTATCAGTCTTGCCGAAAGATTTTTTGGTTTTTCAAGTATACCATGGAAACAAAAGACAATTGCAACAATTTAATTATGAAATAAATACCTTGCTAGTTTTACAAAACAACAGCAACAAAAACTATCAAGAACCATCTTTCTAATACATAATTCTAATGCAAATGTTCAATGTGAGCACAATTTTGATTACTACATTCTATTATTCTATTTTCACCAAATTGTTTAGCTCTTCTAATTTCGTTGGAGCCAATACTGTCGAATGCACTTATTATTCTCCTTCTCAATTCGTCTATGTTGCGAAATGGTGAAGTATAAACTAAATCTTTTATTCGACCCCAAACATAAAAATCTAATGGGGTAAGGTCTGGAGATAATAAAAGCATTCGACAGTCTTGATCCTAACAAAATTAGAAGAGGTACACAATCTGTTGAAAATGGATTAATAGAATGTAGTAATCAAAATGGTGCTCACATTGAACATTTACATTAGAATTTTGTTAAGGTGGTTCTTGATAGTTTTTGTTGTTTTTGTTTTATAAAATTAGTAAGATATTCATTTTATAATTAAATTGTTGCAATTGTCTTTTGTTTCCATGGCATACTTGAAAAGCCAAAAAATCTTTCGGCAAGATTGATGGAATTTCTGGATTTTAATTTTTAATTTTATAGGGAATGAAGTTAGGTATAGGGAATACTTACCTAAGTGACTCATCCCAAAATACAATTTTTTATTGAATGGAGCAAAAAAATCAGTAGGTGCTATTTGAAAAAAATGACTTCTTGACCATTTTTGGTTGCAATATTTGAAAATTGTCTGCGCCCATATGGTACAAAATGGAACCACCATTAAGATATCAGAAGTTAGTCTCAACTTTGAACTAAGTACTTTATAAATTGGTTTTCATAAATTCTGAACCGTTTGTCAGATACGAATTTCTTCGTAAGCTACCACATCGACCATTTTTTTCACATAAATTAACATAATGTCAAAAATTGTCAGATAAGTTTACATAACAAATGTTATAAAAACTCAATGTTGGAAGACCAATTGAACCATGTAAAAAAAATAATACATTTTTATTTAAAATAAGAAAGTTGATACCGACTTTTGGCACATCCTGTATAGCTAGAGAGCTCAAAATATTTTAGATACAATGAGCATGACTGATTATGACTGCCTCCTAAGTTTCAAATTTCTAATCCAACTGGAAGTTGAAAAACTTCTAATGCACGGACTACGTGAATCACCCTGTATAGTGTACTGTATAGTGTGGCACTGTCAAGTTTTTATTTCAGTACTTGTATTTAAGCTTTAATTTACTTCTAATTTGTTTATTGCTGAGAAAAATGGCAATTAGTCTAGCTGTAGAAGATATTTCACTATTTCACAGGCTCACGGAAGTAACCAAAGAGTATACGCCACTGATTTTTTAAATAAGCAACTGTCATTTGAGTTTGATTGGTATACTACTTATGCTTGATGGCGTAATTACAAGATTCTTTGTTGAAACTACTTATAATTAACAGAAAACAGGAGTCGTCACTGAAGAATCAAAGGGTATCGTCATTATTTGCGAGTAGAAGTACGATAATTACTAGAAGCATTTTAATATGGCTTTTAAAAGAGTAATAATGAACTAGTCCTGCAAAAATACTAAATAGCATTACTTTATTATTATGTTGTCCATAAGTCAACAGAATCTCTTCTTCTTTTTGTAATACATTATTTATGCGTATGTACACTCACATTATTTGAAAATAAAACACTTGAATTCCTGGTTTGACTGATTTAACAACATTGTAGACTGCATAGATCATCTAGTGCCGGCGTTCGGGTCGGTTCGGTAAAGCTCGGTGCCTTCGATCTTACCAGACCTGGCTATGCAGTCTACAATTACTACGTTTACGCATTCCAATTCGCATTTGCCAATGAGTATTGAAGTAACTCCCGAATTTGCGGAATGCGCATTAAGCCCGTTTATGCTTTATTGCAAATGCGGTTTTCAATTTAGCCAATCCAACCCACCCTGACGTCTTAACATAATGTGATAGATAAGACGTCATCAAGTGCTTTTGAGGGTGGGTAATTTTTAACGAGTGACACTGACTTTAATCATTTTCTTGTCTCGCATATAAGACAACGATGGTGGTCGAAAATAATTAGGGAGGGGTGGGAACGGACGGACAAAGGTCATCGTGAGACAACCATTGTTGTACGTACCAGTGCTGGGCTCAGGGCTGGGCATAATCAGGCAAAGATGTCATCATTGTCATTGCGGGAGCAAAAGCCATGAGAATCGAATACCTATCGTAGGTATATAATATTCTCTTATTGATTCCATATTTTCCACGTATTTATTCGTTATAGGCAGTATATTTATAGTTTATACACGTTAATATTAAGAGTTGCCTCTCAATACATTTTTCAAAATGTGTAAGTAAAACTTATATCAAGTGCAAAGCTTGTTACAAATTTTGAAACTATAATTTTAGGCATAAAGGGCAGCCTAGGACAAAACGTTACTTTTGCAAAATTTTGATTTGTGGTTTTATTTTCAAAATTTAATGCACTAAATATTTGACCTTTAAAATTATTATGTTCGTATTTTAATTTTTTTTCACAGTTTCCATTCTCGTTAGAGCACTTATATGGCATAATTAAAAACTAAAATATTTCGTTTAATAATTCTTCTGTAAGAATAAGATTTTACTATCTCAATATTGCTTTCTAGCTAATATATAATATGTAGAACTTATGCCAAATATACCTAAAGGCCGCCATTTTTAGTGGAACAGTCTACATAAAAATAAACATTACAAAATAATCTGAAAAGGGTTGTAATTTTTATTACTTTTAATTACGCAAGTGAGAAAGTTCTTTTAAGAGCAACGACTTTGCTATCACATGCGTTTTTTTCTTACTGTAAGCATTTTAACGTGCAGAGATTAGTTCTCTCACTGCATAAAAGGAAATGGAATGAGTCAAGTGCAAGTAAATAACGCAGTAAATTTAACGGAATGACGCCGCGCGCATGCATTGAGTACGCAACTGGTCCACAGTGGTACGCTTCGCCTTAATCCAGTGTCGTATTCACCAGGTGACTGTTTCACACGTTTTTACTTCATACCGAATAAAACGTGTTAATACAGGCCTGGTTTTCGCACGCCAGTATGATAACTCAAGACAATACATATTCATAATGTTTGACGCGAGATCATTTCGAGTATTCTGCAGAATAATTGCACTACATCATTTCGAGCAGCCGTAAAGTGAGGCAGATGGGTATAATAACCCATGTTATGAGTGTCGAACAGAGAACGGCAATAAGCACCAAATTTGTATTTTTAAATTTGCAAAATAACACATATTTTTAGTAATATAATTAAGTTTTCGTTTAGAATATTCCATAACGAATGGCGCATGATGAGGTTTACTGGTTTACAGCAAACTGAAGTCAAATTGAGTCTCTATTGTTACGTATTAGATCTTAAAAACAAAAGTCAGATTTTTTTTTTACTTGTACGGAGCTTTCTTGGAAATATGAAATACATTTTCTCTTTTTTCAATACCTGCCCCTGCTAATAGAGTTCATCTATTTAGTATTGGAGTAATAAATTTGACATCCAGCTCCAAGTAAGACCACAATGTTCAAGCTAAAGATAATTTTTTAAACGATTAGAATTATTTTCAGCATTTTTAGCAAAATTTTCCCAGAGACTGTGTGATGATGTGACTTGGCTTTGATCTTTGTAAAGTCTTGGCTGTCTTGTGTAAGTTACCAGGGCTAGTAACATGAAAACGACTGTCTGTTTAAAATCGGGCTTTATGATCCCATGGGAATGATGCCATAACTTTATGTGATTTAACACGACGTAAACAGTCGTACTTATATAAATATGCAAATTCGTTTCACGGCCATTTCGGCATCAATGCTTTATCTTGTAACTACCTCGCTCATCTTCACTGGGCAACGTTTTTTTCTCAGTATCGCGATTAAATTATTATTTCCAGACATCTCGTATCGATCGAGATTTTGTATAAATTACTATGCAGTCGGGCCGGGTTCAAATTTTTGGCATGTTTTTTTCCTATTTCTAAACAATTGCACTTGGTCACTTGAAGGACATGAGAAAATTGTAAAATATTCATTGAACTTGTTTGCTTTGTCACGGTGTTCGCCACGCATCCGATTGATGGACAAAGCTTGAGGGTACATAATCTGATATCGCCTCGTTTGTTTTATAATGTCCGTGCAGCTGGTAGAGACTGAGACTCCGATACAATGGTTATAAAAAAGGATATAAACTTAAAATAATAAAACGACTTACAATGGTAATCTATTAGATATGCGAACAATCAACAAATATGATGGTCAGGGACGTAGACCCCAACATTAAGATGACTGGTTCCCAACTTACTCTCCCATTAAAACAAACCGATTTTGGATTCCATAATATCTTTCTACCTGTTTTGTTTTTTTCAAAAAAAAATTATCATTTTTCCCCTGGATCATCCCTGGATAATTTACAGAATAAGAATGGTTTTCGTTCTATATTGAAGACATATAGCGATAAAATTTTAATCTGCTATTATCTTGATATTGAACAATTTTGAGACAACGTTGCTAGTGTTTTTCAAATCATGGCTCTATTGTTTGTTGATACACTTACAATTATTTGTAATCGATGAAAACCCTTGATAAGGTTTTCCATCCATATCACACATTTTTCAAAGTGAGTGATGTGTCGTGAATATTTTTGTCATTTGGGGTTTAGTTTAGTAAGCGCCTAGAAGTAGGTTTGCATCAAGCTAAATCAGTGCGACAAACCATAGTTTGGATGCTTTTAACTTTCAACCAACCAACCTACTTCTTCACGGTTGACAGCATCTATTGCAAACTGCATTGCACTCTATCTGAACCAATTTCAAGTCTGACGACCACGTCTTATCTTCTCCCAACGGCCTGTAACAAATCAATGTCAAATTCAATCGACAGCTTGTTCATCAAATAAAGTATTAGGGCAAAATTACGCTAATGATTGTCATCTTGCCATGGTAAATAATTAATCGTCTTTTGTTTTATTTCAAACGCAAGAACTTTCATAAACATAGCTTCGTTTCGCGTGCATGTAAATAACTGCTTAAATATTATTTATATTATTTACAGTTGTTAATTTTGTTTGTAATTCAATTTCCATTGCACTTGAAATAAAATGAGACATTAACAGCGATGTCGCATGGCATGTGGAATGGAAAAGAATAGATACTACACCGCCCCCTATATTATTGTAAATATAATAATGATAATTGGCCGGAGCACATGGCCGGACTGCATTGGTGATTGGCGCCAAATTTTGGTGTTTCCGTTTCTCTTCTCCATTCTACAACTTTAGTGGTGAATGGGATGATGGTGAATGTTTGTGTGTTCTGTCCATGTCACTGGTTGAAATGGTAGTAAAATTTGGCGCCAAATGTGCAAATTATTATTTATTATTACATCTACTATAATGTAGGGAGCGCTGTATTAGCGACCGAAATTTCCATTCCACATGTCATGCGACATCGCTCTCAATGTCTGAAATTAATTCAAGTGTAATGGAAATTGAAAAAATATATAAACAGCCGTATATAAGCAAATAAAATAATTTAAGTTACTAAATGCATTTAACTTTTAATTTAAAAAATAATAATAAATAATAAACTAAAATAACCAATAAATAAAATAAATAACAAAAATATGTTAAAGCTGTTTTTTTAAATAACTTGTGTTTCTAAATTCATTTCCTTACTCATCACGCAAGTGTTTAAAACTTGTCATTGGTTCTAAATTAAAATAAAAATTCACTTCGATATCGAAATTATAATTTATAAAAAGATTTTCGTGTTAATTTCAATGTTAAATTTGCTTTCCTTAATGATAATTAAAAAATTTCAAAAATTTTCAAAAAAGACGATGGGTTGTATGTATTTTACTTTTAATTTAAAATAAAAATATCTATAGAGAATAAATAGTAAAACAGCTTGCCATAGTGTGCCTACATGAAATTGCAATTATTTTAAAAGCCAAAAAGCCTGCAGAGGTCGTAAATATCTTTGTACGATTGGTATGTACGTATCTTGCCTTGGTCATGATTCATTTATGCAGTTTTGATGCCCAGGTGTGCACATTGATGAAACGCGGCCTACTGTTAATGCTAATAATAATTGAAGCTCCGATTTATGAATGAATGAATATGGGTTAATTGACGGGCTTTTGTCCTTCTATAGATAACATGACGGCCAGCTTGATCCTGTTATCTGTTGAAACTTCCTAACTGCCCCACGCAAGCCCACGCTTTCCGTGTTTATCAATTCAATCGGATCGAGAACAATGAAGTTACCTATTCCTACAATTCAACCAAAAAAAAAACTTCTTCCTGCAAATTTGCCATCAATTCCCGATCAATTATCGTTACCTAGCCAAATAGACTATATGCTTGTCGTCGGTTAGTTCAGGAAATATCGATAATAATGGTAAATTGTCTAGATAATGATAAATGATAAGTGACAGATGGGATGAACTAAATTTCGTATAATAATAAAGGTTTGAAACTTGACTATTATAGTTACCTTGCTACCTAAACAAAAAAAAAAAATAACACAATTTACCTGAGGCATTTCGCTATCCAAATAACAGGAAAGCAGATCGTCGAGGAGGCGGGCAAGGTGAGCTTTGAATACCTGTTTGAATATACCTGTGTTTATATTCGCGTTATGCGTATTGAATTTAGGTGGAGACCATTTGCACCACGTTTGAGAAGTTGCAAATCAAGAAGAAAGAGCTGCAGGATGGTCCTGCTCTCTGAAGGTGGTCTCCTGAAGATGATTTTTATTTAATATCTCCCAGACCGTTTAAGACTAATAATGAAATTTTGAACGCCCACTAATCTTTTTATGTTTCAATATTTAATATGTTTTTTAGTATCTTTTATTAAATTTGTCTATATTCTATCATTTCATGGTTCAACAATATAAATGTGCAGTTCAAAACAAAAATGGTTGAAATTAATAAATATTCGTTAATAATTCCTTGAGTAACTTTGAAAAATGTAACTTAGTAATGAATTTACACTTTTTTTTCAATGATTTTGAGTCAAGTAATTTTGAAGTTTACTCACTTTATTAATGTCAAGTACAGGTATATGAATCAAATTCAAATGCAGTTAAGTCATTGTTTACGACAAGTCTTTAAATACTACTATTGGATCAAATCGAGGATCAATTTTATAAGAACATATAAATAAATTTACTCTTTGCATAGCGTTGCAAGACTTGACAAAACATATGCCGCAACCTCAAAATTTACTGATTTCGAAAGTTGATGCAGAAAGTTGTGACGTGCAGGAAAGATCCGTTGTGTTCCAGCCTTGCGTACAACTAGCACAACAAGGTCTTGCGGTGCAATTGACACTTTTGTAAGGTGAAAGCAAATATACGGTATCGAGTCAGCCAGTCGGCTACAGTGACATGAGCACCTTGGTCGATTCATGTTCTCCCGTTACTCGGAGCTCAACGTTAAAAGCGAATTCTAACAGGTGTTGTTAATTGACTTTTCGAATGTTTCGTAATTATTACCGAGATTACGTGAAGCGACAGCATAACCGATCCAGTCTCTCCCAGTCAACACTTTACAAGACAACGAATGTGAAAGTGCAAGCGCGGATTTCAAAGTTTGTTGCTCTTGCCGCCATTATGTATACACACCAATCATAATATACCATCATAATAGAGAGAGAGAGTGCGAAGAAATTAAGGTAGAAATGAGCGGGTAATTTAATTTTAAATATGAGTTCCAAATTGTTTTTGATTGGAGTACCAAAGGGCCAAATCTGAAAACATGGGATATGTAAATGTAATCTCAGCTCACTATTCCAATGCGATAGCGACAATTTGTGCGCAAGCGGTTATTGTTATTGTTGATTGATTATTTGCGCCTCTTCACAACTTTGTTCCTTAGGATTAGTAGTGTGGGCAGTAGTCACAGATACGTCACAATAGTATTATCACATTTATTTGTAAAAAGAAACTTCCCGCTCTGTCATCTATATGTAGGGAAAAAATAAAGGTTTATTCGTTTTCTTTTGCAACTGTAACCGCTATAAGAGATCAAATATAGCTGAAACAAAATTTTTATTAGAAATAACTCTTTGCTTGCCTGAAATTTTTACCTACTATTACACACTACATAATATGTATGTACAGCCACGTTCACTGAAAAAGCGCAGGGTAAAGTAAAATTCATTCCAACTTACGTTACACTTGCAACCAAGCTAGACCACGCGGTAGAGTTTGTTTGAGAACCGCACAGGTAAACTAGGATTGGTCGAAATAGAGCGGCACATTTCAGTTTCAAATTCAAAACAGCGTCAAGCACACCGCTCATGACGAGAAATTTTAGTCGCTTGGTTAGTGACGCCCATTGTCACCATTCGAGAGAGTTGGGATCAGGGGTTTGATTCCCTTATCTAATCGTCTCTTTTATTTTATATTTATTATTTCATATGCAATTTAGTAATAATTATGACCTTAATTTGTGTTTCTGATATCATTCCAAGCCTCTTTCTAGAATATTAAAATAGACAACTTTCTGAAGCAATTCCAGTAAAATATTTTCACTTATAATATTCCTAGTGCATTGATTATTTCCGGAAATTTTTTCGAAGGCATTTCCAAAACGTATTAATTACGTTTTGGAAATGCATGAGAATAAAATTTACGGATATTAAACAATGCACGAGGGCATATTCGGTAAGAAAATTGCAACGACACAGACGTTGGTCCATTATGTCATTATGATGTCATTATTAATAAATAAATGATTTTGATTGGCTGAAATAATTTCCACTTATTAATTTCATGCTAAGTGCAAAAATTTCCAGGAAATTTTTGTCGTGGAAATGACACCGAATTTTATTTTTCTATTGGCTACTTTTGTTTTTTGAACTATTGCAACAACGGGCACGAATAAATTATGGATGTGAAGAAAGAGTTAAATTCCTTTTCTTAAATTATTATTTCATATGCAATTTATTAATCACCATTAATCTCGTTCTGCAATGTTAAAATTGAAGTAAAATATTTCCGTTTAATTGAATAAGGCCCGATTTCTTAATCAAATTAATGAAGACTTTAAGTTTAAAGGACCAATTTTCCTTTGTTGTAACAATGGGTAACTATGGTTATTGTCAACTCTAAATTTAATGCCTCTTTTAATTTAATTATGAAACCGGCCCTTAGTATTTATTTTTAATTGACTTTTTGAAAAATATTATTGCAACAACGGGCTCGAATCAATTAAAGATATGAAGGACTTGAATAGGATAATGATATGTAGAAACTTTTCAACGGGATTAATTAAAACTGTAAAGTTGCAGGTTGTTACGGGTAGGTATAATGTTTAATTTTAACACCCAAATTTTACTAACACATTATAATAGTTTGCATACAATAATAACATTATTTATTATTATTAATTAACAAATACAAACGATCGGTGAATCCGGTGATTAAAATATCAACAATTAACAAAATATATATCTAATAATCAATGGTCAAACAAGAATACATAGACAGTAATAAAAATAGTTTCGATTAATATTTGATGTAATAACCATTACCTACTATCTATGCATTCTTGCATTCTCTTTCGCATCGAAGCGACAAGTTGGTGGCAGATGTTGTCGCCTCGATCGATAACGTGCAGCCCTCATTCTTTGCCAAGTGCCAGTCACGTGGGCGTGAAGGGTACTACCTATACCCCTTCGAAATTTATGAGGTGGGTCATAAAGCTGACCATCTCTTTGAAGAAGTATGCCGACGAATGGGTTCCCTGCTCCGTTATAATGTGTTTCAATGTGTTGGTAAAATTCCAGTGTAAAAATAAAACATTATATCTATAACTATTCAATTCACCTGTAATTTTTCAAATATTAACCAATAAAATGGCAAATATTTACTTTACTTTCTTACGAAACTTTATCTACCAGTTGCTATGAAAATGAAATCATATGTAACACAGATTGGCGAACTAGCCTTTGAAATATTTTATTTTACGTGATACCACCACAATAATATTCGACAATTTTTGACTACTTGTTGTATTATAACTGACAATTCTTTGAATAAAAATAATAACAGGTAGTATACAATGTTAAAATCAATTAGTATGGCACCCTTCATCCTGCCGTCTTTGAAATTTGGTTTACCTGGGTTTCTAACTGGAGTCACTTGCTTTGTGTCACTGCGAATTTACGTAGGTAGAAAGAGAAAGGATGAAAAGGAAACATAAAACAAGTCGATTTTTTTCATAGTTATGAGAAGTCTATACAGACTGTTTCACCATAAACGGACGGATTTCTAATCGAGTTATTTGAAGACGTAGAGAAAAAACTCCAAATATTTCTTGAATTGATAAAAAATCTCTATAATCGACGTGTAAGAAACTAATTCTGGCACTTCCGGTTTGGACCGAAGTTAACCAACTTTTGATTTTTAAATACAAACATATCTTTTTTATTACCCTATCTGATAGAAGAGGTTCTGCTGATTACAAAAATGCATTACACTTATCACTTTTCTGCTCAAAATTGGTTCAGTCCTTGATTTCTAATGCAACTGTTTCTCCAAAACTTACGGATTTCTGCCCGAGTTATTTGAAAACGTAGAGAAAAAACTCTAAATACTTCTTGAATTGAGGAAGACTCTTTATGCCAGAATTAGTTTTTGACATGTCGATTATAGAGATTTTTCCTCAATTCAAAAAGCATTTGGAGTTTTTTCTCTACGTCTTCAAATAACTCGACCAGAAATCCGTCCGTTTTGGTGAAACAATTGCATTAGAAATAAAAGCCTGAACTAATTTTGACCAGAAAATCGATAAGGTCAATACATTTTTCTAATCAGGAGAACTCCTTTTATCAGATAGGGCAATAAAAAAGATATGTTTGTATTTAAAAATCAAAAGTTGGTCCACTTCCGGTTGATATTTTAATCACCGGATTCACCGATTGTTTGTATTTGTTAATTAATAATAATAAATAATGTTATTATTGTATGCAAACTATTATAATGTGTTAGTAAAATTTGGGTGTTAAAATTAAACATTATACCTACCCGTAACAACCTGCAACTTTACAGTTTTAATTAATCCCGTTGAAAAGTTTCTAAATATCATTATCCTATTCAAGTCTTTCATATCTTTAATTGATTCGAGCCCGTTGTTGCAATAATATTTTTCAAAAAGTAAATTAAAAATTAATACTTATTCAATTAAACGGAAATATTTTACTCCAATTTTAACATTGCAGAACGAGATTAATGGTGATTAATAAATTGCATATGAAATAATAATTTAAGAAAAGGAATTTAACTCCTTCTTCACATCCATAATTGATTCGTGCCCGTTGTTGCAATAGTATTTTTCAAAAAACAAAAGTAGCCAATAGAAAAATAGAATTCGGTGTCATTTCTACGACAATGTAAAAATTTCCTGGAAATTTTTGCACTTAGCATGAAATTAATAAGTGGAAATTATTTCAGCCAATTAAAATCATTTATTTATTAATAATGACATCATAATGACATAATGGACTAATGTCTGTGTCGTTGCGATTTTCTTACCGAATATGCCCTCGTGCTTTGATTAATATCCGTAAATTTTATTCTCATGCATTTCCAAAACGTAATTAATACGTTTTGGAAATGCCTTCGAAAAAATTTCCGGAAATAATCAATGCACTAGAAATATTATAAGTGAAAATATTTTACTGGAATTGCTTCACAAAGTTGTCTATTTTAATATTCTAGAAAGAGGCTTGTAATTATATCAGAAACACAAATTAAGGTCATAATTATTACTAAATTGCATATGAAATAATAAATATAAAATAAAAAAAGACGAGGAGATAAGGGAATCGAATCCCTGATTCCAACTCTCTCGAATGGTGACAATTGGCGTCACTAACCAAGCGAACACAAATTCTCGTCATGGGGGATGTCCTTGACGCTGTTTTGAATTTGAAACTGAAATGTGCCGCTCTATTTTGACCAATCCTAGTTCATCTGTGCGGTTCTCAAACAAACTCTACCGCGTGGTCTAGCCTGGTTGCAAGTGTAACGTAAGTTGGAATGAATTTCACTTTACCCTGGGCTTCTCCTATGGCGGCAACTGTACAGTCAGTTTTAAAAGTAAGGTCTATCTCACACTTTTAAAATTTAAATTTCTTCTACAGATGATGTACTAGCTAAAGGAAATCTAATGCATCTGTTTCATGATTTCATATGCTTAGCACAAATTGTGCTGTAGCGATTTTTTTTTGTTCAAATAATGGCATCTGCAGATGCATGTTAAAAAAATCACTACAGTCACAATTACGAGTTTTAAGAAAAAATTATGTAAGTACTAGTAAGGAAACATCTGTGGCATGTCTATGAATCGTTATTACTTTTAAAAAATTATTCAAGGTGCTAAACTTAATTTTTTAATTTACAACTTTTTGAATTTAATTTTCTCCATTTTTTCAAATGGAACAGCCTGTATAGTTTTTAACGATATGATGTAGAAATTTAAAACAAACATTTTTTGTATGTACACCCCTATGGCTATTTGTAACCATTTTTTGATTTTCGTTGGCTCACCCTGTATGTTCAGAAATAATTTCCGTTTATAGACTTCTTTCTCTAGTTTATTTATGTTTTAATTAAATTTCTAGCTATCATAGAACTCAAGCTATCGAAGTCGAACGCACTATTGCCCCACCCTGTATAGAAAATAAACTTGTTTAAAGTTTAACAGGTGGACATTACTTTTGAACTCGGGTGTACAATCCATTTTGTCCAAGTATTTAGTCGTCAATTTTTTTTAAACAATTAAATGTAGTTACGGCTGACAACTACACTGCTGTTACTTTTCAATGCAATAAGCAGCAATGCAAATTGCTAAAAGGTTCTATCTTGACGATAAGTGACTCATCTGTGCAGTTTGGAATGCTACAACTTACTAGTTAGGGCACAAAGGGATAAAATGGACTATATATTTATTATAAATATTTTTTAGTCTCTCCTTTATTTATTTTCCTTCGTAATCTTGTCATTAATTCATTAATTCATTGATCTTTGTTAGGTTTGAAGAGAAACAATAATTTATTATCGTTTTCCTAAAAAATACGTTAGGCTCCAATTAGACGGATCTGACCGTGGTTTTCTTTTTACAGAACTTTCATCTATTTCGTTATGATCAACTAGTATTTTCCTAGGATGAAAGGGGCGACGGACTATAATAGTTTTTGTCTAAGACCATATCATGTGGTGAGTAGTCAGAATCTTTCACTGCTATTTCAACCAATAAGCATTCTAATCTGCTGTACAGTCAAATTCACATTGCATTTACTAGACCCATTTTGCCTACAATTAGGAGATAATTTCGAATTAATGAGTGAAACTTTGAATTAATAACTCTGAGACGAAACTATTAGCTCGAATAGAAAATATTAAATAACGTCAAAGTGCCGCTGCCGTTAAGGCTGTCGTATACGAAACGTCAACATGTGCTATTTTCTGGTCATTTTCGGTACAGTTTTACAATTACTACTTGCGAATTACCTTGTTGATAAAAATGGAAAGAGGAAGCTCAGTGTCAGACATATTTTTAGAATATTATTTTCTCACCTCATTTTTATATGAAAAAAAAATTACTTGCTCCTAGTTTAAAGTTGTACATTACAGAACGAGTGACATAACACATTTTATGGCAAGTCCAAGTTCACTTTCATTTGAATTTTGAATGACCGTGTATATCGTAAAAAGTGGAAATAGTACATTAAAGAACTTAGTGACATAAGGCACATTTTATGGCACGAGACCAATTTTAGGAAACGAGCGGCACAGTCCCGAATTTTGTAATGACGAGTGTCATAATTCCCTTATGAACAAGTTCTTTATACTGTTTTTTCCATGGTATTGGACCCATTATAATTAAATAAGAATTCGCAATTTTAAAAATTTTTGGAATTTAGTTACCAAGATTAGGTAAATGTCAGATTCGAAATTACTAGTAAATCGTTTTGTTTAGACGTTTATTTGATATTTTAATGACGTTTAAAATTACTACTACCAACCTGAAAAACTCAAACTGCATTATTGCTATTACGAAACCCAAAAGCTATTGCAGCACTGTTTTGGGTATCGTAATAGCTATAGGTATTATAGAACCAAAGTACAAAAATTATTTTATATCGCAAGATGTTTGAGGTGTAGGCATATTTAGAATACAGTAGGATGTTCAATTTAAATCTCAGTTGCTTGTCACTAAGTATTCCTCTTTTTGTCAGTTCCTTATTTGGATGATTCTCCGATGAAGCTGTGTTTTTCTCATTCTTGCTCTTATTACTGATTCCATAGTGATACTGTGTGATATGCTGCAATTAAATTCATAGGTCCCATTAAAATTGTTCTTGCGTCCTCTTTATGCAACTGATTTGCGTTGTCTTTGTTACCCTGTAGTAATTTTATCCAGTGCAGATTAAATATTTGGCTCCATTATTCGCAGTTACATGCACTTCTTTTTCCCAAAAATGTAACATTCTCAGATTTTGCTGTTTTCTTCTTTTTGTTGTAAATGTTATTTTGGTCTTAACTATTAGATTCACTGGTAGCCCTTTCTAGGTTTATCATTGTTATTCCAGAGTAGTATAATTTCTGATACATTTTTTTTAAATCAAGCCTAAGACCGATTTAGGGCCGGTTTTACGAAAGGGAAATATGCCAGGTATAACGCTATTCCGGAATAACTCGAGGTAAAGGCGCTTTTACGAAAATCGAATCGGATAAATCCAAGTATAAACTGAGGATCGAGGGTATGTAAACCTGCCCTTATTCCGGAATAGTTATTCCAATGCTTATCCGACTTAATAATCAAATTTTAAACTAGAGTTTAAATTTAAAATCAAAATACCTATGGTTACACATTGTTGCAAAAAACAAAAATGGGAGCTTTAAATTTAAAGTATCCTTTAATTTGCATATGAAATCAGATCTAATGCCCAGTTGCGGGAGTCTAACGAGTCAATAACGGTCCGTTAAAAAAACGCTAAAACTCTTATTAGGTCGACCGACTACCAGTTCTTTGTTACATTTATCTGATGAACATACTTTAACGTTGTATCTTTTAATTTTTTAAGAGGAATAGATCCTCTTGTAATAATAACTAATGAAATTACGATAGTTTGTTAACGACGGATTAAGCAACCGTTAATTTTTGTGGAACTAAGCATTAGTTCTTTAGACTAAACATTTCATTAGAGAAACTTAGTTATAACGACCAAAAGCCAGTTGAGTAAAATCGTCCATATTTTTCTTTATATATAGCTTACAGTGAGTTTTATCTAACTGGTTTGTCTGACTTAAAAAGCCTCAAAATGAGGAATTTTCTTCGTAAAAATTAAAAGTAATAACAAAAATGTAAAAATACGGCAATAAAAGAGAAGGGATGGAAAATGTGCTGTAGGTAATTTGCTTTATGGTTAATTTATAATTTTTACAAATTTATTAAAAACGGCCAAATTTTTCTGTCACATTGCTAGGGCCTGTATTTTTTTCAAGCTAAATACAGTACCTAAATACTAACAAAATAAAGGAGAAAAATGCATAAAGTGGCACAGAAAAATTAACACCTCAATTATTAGACACTGCAATTTGTAATTTTAGTTTGCTCTCTCTATTGGTGCTGTTTAGTATTTTTTGTGTAACACAGCATTTGCAAAATTCCAGCCCACCTCGATTTAATGTAAGTTGTATTTTAATTTGATCAAATTATTTATGTAAGAATAAAAGGCCCAAAAGAGCCTGCACGGATAATACAAATTCCAGATACCTAATTGATGCAAAAATAATCGGCGCTTTACTGTAGGCCTACTCGTTCGATCACTATAACCATCAATCGGGTTTAAAATGTATGTTCAAAATATTTTTGGTTTAGTTGGTGTCATTATTAAGATTTGTACAATATAAAACTATTGAA
Organism: Schizotus pectinicornis; assembly: GCA_951805265.1. NCBI lineage: Eukaryota > Metazoa > Arthropoda > Insecta > Coleoptera > Pyrochroidae > Schizotus > Schizotus pectinicornis. The sequence continues at coordinate 19,151,114 of OX638204.1, read as the reverse complement.
GCATACCTTAAATTACCTAATTTAAAAGTGAAGATAAAGTTGAATCAAATTCTTTAGCTTATCTCTTTCTTGCTATGTTTTTGTATTACTTTCAAAGATATCGGTTAAAATGTGTTTTTTCGGCATTTTCGGTACAAGCGGCCCAAAAAGTGAGGTTCATATGCTAAGCTTTTAAACTCGTTTAGTTTCCACATAAAACAAGCACTGAATTTCACATTTATGCTAAGTGTATGAAATAATATGAGGTTTCGTTTACCTTGCACCTCAATTGGAGAAAGAATTTAAATTCTTAAAATGCGAAATGGACATTACTTTTTGGGTTACTTGTACTACTCTACCAAAATTTATTATTCTAAAGGATTTGTTGAGAAATGTACGAACTGCATCGCTGCACATAAAACCGACCGAGTTTTACTGTATCAAGTATTTAAATATGCATTGTTCATAAATAGTTGCTTTGAATTAATTAATAGTTACGCATTTGTCTGACTCAACCAAGTGCGGCTAGAAACCTTATCATTTTGAATCTGAACTATGGCGATCACGAAGATGAGTGAAAGCCAAACAGAAATTAATAGTTAAACAAAAATTGGAACATTTTGTACGCGCGAGCGCGCGTGACTAGTTGGTGTGCAATTTTGGCGGAGGCGCCGGGAGAATAAACCGCCAACACTTTGATGAATTATGCAGGAATTTTACTTTGTTTTTTGTTTGGTATTTTAGAAGCGTGTAATAATTCTGTAGTTAAGTTATGAATAGTTATAGATACGGTCAAGACAAAGTTATAATTTGAACCACCTGTAACAACGCACGTTGTTCTGATAACGACTAACAAATAAATCGTAACAAAGTTGGAATTGGATGAATTTTAAAAACCATGATGAGATAATTATTGTTTCATGAAACTAAAGAATTTACAGCCACAGAACCTTACTACATCGCATAAAAATTTCCCATAGTACTTTTAAGGTGGCGAAGGAGACATTTTGCCAAATTTTGCTCGACTTTATACCACTGTAGTATGAAAACTTATGGCGTTAGAAAAATACATTTTATTAAATATTATAAAGGAATCTTTCAGTTACATACTACCGTAAAATTGAAGTATGCACCTCAATTAACAAAGTGGTAATAGTTAATTTAGAATACGTCTGCAGCAATCTTTTGATCGTTATATCGCGGTTACAACCAAAGATTTTGAGGACTTGATCATTTCCTTGTATACAAAAAATTGTAATCTAAAAAATAACGAGCTCAAAATCTGGCTAAAGTTTGAAATTTTGATTTTATGATTAATTAATCAACGTTGCTATTATTTTTTTCTATGCGGTTATATGTTAATAGCTAGATTTTAAAGCGCTATTAACAAAAGTTAAAGAAATTTTAAGAAAAGTTAATTAGTCTACTGTCTATCTTAATCGACAACCTACGGTCCTATGCTTGCCATGTTAAATTTAGTTCGGTGTAGAGCCACCACGTGGCGCTTCAAAGTTTGAGCTGTCACGGACCTGTCACCGTCGATCAGGGGTGCACTTGCGGTCAGTTTTATGATCCCTTATCTGTTACTTTGCTAATGTACCATAAATAAACTGAAATGATGGGGAACGAAAGCAACCACGACAAACATAATAGTTTATTTTCGTTGTCCGGCGGTTACTGTGGTAATGAAGAAAACAAAATCGGCATGGAGATTCTTTGATAAATAGATTATTTTGCTCAAACTCATTGTACCCAATAAAATAACATTTCACTGCATTAGTGATCCTCAATTGCCCCTAAACTTGAAAGTAATAATTGTGTGTTTTTTTAAGAGTTAGTTGGTCACATTCCTAAGAAAGACAAAAACTACGTCTTTTTGAAACAACAGCTTTTCTCATGGTTAGTTGGAGTTGGTCTGTACCAATAATGGAAACGTCTTTATTATTCAATAATATTTCCGTTATCTAATATTCCTAAGAAACAATTGCAGCAACATTCAACCAATCCTTTCTTCTAAAGACTTGAACAGAAAATTAATAAAACTACGAAAATCAAAGTGAATGTAATGCGACTCTTTGTTGATTGTCTTACTCAAAACTGACATTAAATGTCATCTAACCAGTATTAAAATCAAAATGAGGTATCTCAATGAGGTGGAAATTGCACGCGGTGTTGCTCTAATTGAAAATGGAACTTCCATTCGGCAAGTTGCAAGAGATGTTGGTGTGAGCCCATCGGCATCCAGCGATTGTGGAATCGCTATAGGACATAGGTCTCCTATAAAGGACGCCGCGTACAAGGTTGTAGGAGACAGACGTTCCACGGAGCTCTTGCTCCTGAAACATGCGCATTATGGGTAATTGTTTACAATGTCCACTTCTTGGTTTTTGAGATGTAGATGTGCTAAGGCAAAGAAAATAAGAGTAAAAATAGAAGTGGTTTGCACAAAAAAAGATATTGATTTCCGTAATATATAAATGTTAAGAAATGCTTTGCTGTAATTGGCTTTTTGAAAATCCAGAAGTGGGTAAAGTAAACAATGACCGCATTATGTAAAACGTAAAACTTCTTTTAGTGGTAATTTCTAATCGTGCTTTTAAAAAAAAATTTCAGGGCCCAGAACTGACCTTGTACAAAACTTTTTCGCATGCCTCTAAAAAAAATGGAAAAAAATCCTTGTCCTGGGCCAAGAACCGAACCTACGACCTCGGCCGTCCACTTTCAGCCACTATCCCATGCGGCTACCTTACCAGCAACCCTCGAGTGCTCTATCTTTGAAGTCTTTTGTCTCCATGCGCGAAGTACATAATGCGCATCTTTCAGGAGCAATAACTCGGTGAACGTCTGTCTGTAGACGTAAATTTCGAAAACCAACTCGCCGACAACCTTGTCACAGGCCTCGTGGCAGTTACCCGATGGCATGTATTGTGATAAGAGAACCTTTTCACGGAAGGTAGTCGACCAAAGTTTATTGCCGATTAGGACCCAGTAAATCTTCTTTTCCATGGGGTTGTGTCATAAATTATTTTGGGCCAAGAAACAGCGCCATCTGTAGAGTCAGAAACACAACTTGAGGGGTACATCGTCGCGTTAAGAAATCCTTCCGTCCGTAATCAAGCTGTTTTGATGGACTTTTGTTAACGTAAGCTTTAGTTTTAGTTTGAAGTTTTATTTCTCGTTGCAGGAATGTAATCGTTAGAAAAGTTCTTTCCTTCAGTCGACAGATTTCCCATACTTCTTGCAATACGAAACCGTTTCATGCGTCTTTAAAACGTCTTAACGCAACGTCATGAGCGGTAATTATTGGCAATTACACTGACGGTACGCCATATTAACATGCCTGATAGAACGTCGGGCTGTAACGGAGTGTTGAATTGCATTTTTGAGGTGCGTGCATGTAATTTAGACACGCATTGACAGCGGGATGTTCCGCTTTGTTATCTGCAGTGTGTGATAAATACTCTTGCGTGTTCCCGACATGTAATAAAGAAGCGTCAACAACTCTAACGTTGTTAACAGCCTAAACAAAATGTTTTACAAGACTTAATAAGCACTTTGTGTGCGGCAGATTTATCACCCGAGCCCTTCAAACTTGTACGGCTCCAACCACGGTTCTCATCTCTTTCTAAATATTCCAAAACAAATAGAAAAAGTTAGATTAGGATTATTAACCAAAGCACCTGCTGGGGTTGTGCTGATGGAGTCGTAAATATTTGACGACCTAAATAGAGCATGGTAGGTAAAATCCTGCGATCCCAACTTACCAGGAGACTATCCTTGTAAAGGGGTTGAACACCTTGCGCATGCTCTCAAGAGAATTTTGCATCGATCGCCCCTGCAACAATTCCATTTTCAACAAAATTCAAGCTACGTCTCTACTTCAAACTCTACCGTATCTAAAAGAGTAATTATTTATAATTAAACCTAATCAATCTTCTCGATGTCACGAATTGTTTAGAAATAAAGTAAAAACTTGCTGTAGGTATTAAGGGTCGTGATTGTTATTTTTTGTTTGCAGCGTAGCCATCATTTACGTTACAGGATAATCCTGGTCCTGATAAAGTTTGAATTGTGACCGAAGGTCCCGAATTTGCGGTCACAAACCTCCACTTCACGCAGCTCTCCTGATCACCAGGAAGTAATAATAACCCGTGTGTCGACCCCGCACAAGGTTATCGATAAATTTTGACTAATATTCGAAAATTGTTGAGGATTAGGACTTTTTGGTGATCTCTCATGAGTGATGGAGGTTGAGAAGAGTCAGATGCGTCCGATTTGATGGAAAACGTGGTCAATTATAATCGCGTTCGTCATTTAAAGTTAAGCTCTTTGACTGTCTTTTAACTGTCTAGATGATTTGCAACGCTAATCGAAATACGTCCGATTTTACGATCGGCCATTTAAAGAAGGGCGAGTTAACATAATATTTAATTGATTTTGAAATTTATAGAGTTAATTAACCAACGTCTCTGTAGGGGTCACTTATCAATTACGTAGCTTGTTAAATTACGGTCTCCCCATGATGCCCCCGTGGTATGTATGAATATATGTATATTGTATATTGATTTACATAAGGGACAAATTGCTCTTGCCCTTATATTTAACTAGGTATTGTATAACATAAAAAGCAGTAACAAGAGTACGGGTGTGGGGGTGTGAAGGGCTTTATGTTTGTAAATACATTCTAAACTTTTTCTCAAACAGACTACTTAACACTTTAACGGTCGAGTTAAAACTAAAAATAAATTTAAGGGTACACACGTTTTCCTAGAATTGACAATGACACAATTATACATAAATATATTAAAATATTTTTGCTAATATCGAAGGTCGAAAGCGATAACGTCTTATACAGATTATGTAGGTCTGTAGGATTAAGTATGGTCTACAAGTCTACAGTATGACCCACTTGCACAGTGCAGTGTACATCACTTAAATTTAATTTAAACTCAGAAATCCCAAAAGATAGAAAATAGTAATTTTTTTTAAACACATTTGTATAAAGTATTTTTCTTCATATTTATTTTGTAAATGAATGTTACCAGTTTTTTATGGCAACTCTAAACGCAATTCCCTTTTCATTTATTAAGAGATTAAGAGAAGGTAAAAGCAAGAAGAAATAAAAACACGAAGGAAAATAGAGCTAAAAAAACTTTATGGATAGATTATTAGAACAAATTAAGACAAGTAAAATACGAAAGTTTTTTTATATTGATGGCAATACGATAAAAGGGAATGAAGGCTAATATAATGGATAAAAAAGTTAAACGAACTAGTACAATAAAAATGAATACTGTTAAGGTTGAGTTTGAAAATAGAAAAAGAAAGTAAATAGTAATTTATCATCTGAAGTAACCTGGTAGTTTATGCTTGCAGGAATTTAATGGTCTGTTATAAGTATGGTGCTCAGTATACTCCACTTGCACAGTGCAGTGTACAATACATTACATAAATTTAATTTAATTAAAAATATTTTCTGTATATTTGTAAAAGGTATCACGTTATGAGTTTTTTTATGGCAATCTTGAAGGCAATCTCTTCTTCATTTATTAAGAGATTAAGAGAAAGTAAAAGCAAGAAGAGATAAAAACACGAAGCAAAAGAGTAAACAGTAACGAAAAGTTAAGAGCCAAAAAAAACTTTATGGATAAATATAGCGCAAGAACAAATTAAAAAGAGTAAATACGAAAGCTTTTTATACTGATGGCAAAACGATAAAACGGAATGAAGGCAGTAAAACTAATATAATGAATAAAAAAGCTAAACAAACTAGTACAAAAAAAATTAATAATATTAAGGTTGAGTTTGAAGATAGAAGAAGAAAGTAAATAGTAATTTATCTTCTGAAGTAACCTGATAGTTTATGCTCGCAGGAATTTAACACGTTTATCTACTCAATAACCTGCAGCCCTTTATGTTGAGAAAATTTTCACCAATATCAAATGGAAGAAGAAGAAAAGAATCGGGAAAAATAAAAAATTGTAATAACATTTTGATAATAAGTATTATACATATAGAATTTGTAGTGACTATAAGGTATAAGGTTAAAAACAACACGGGGGATGCGGAAGCGCCAACTTATTTCTATGTATAAAGTAGGTAGGTGTTGTGTCGAAACCCGTTAGTTTTTCCACAATACCCATACATTGTTGTGGTTCAATATTTAATTACTTAGGCACCATAAATTCAAGATATACGGTCAAAACTAATTATATTCTCCATTCCACCCAATTAAAATCTTTGAGTTGTACGTGCCGGCAGTCGGCACATACATTTATCCAGCTGAAATTCGAAATTCCTCGTGCGTGAGCAGCATACAACTTCAATTATCAATCTATTCCCTATTCCGATGGAAGCCATCAATTATACCAACTTGTTAACTTTACATTCACGATAATTAAACGTCGCATTAAGCCCCAACGTAATGTCATTTATAAGCAGTGGTAGATATCTAAACGTAATTTGTAGAAATGTGTCGGTTTTAACAATCATTTTGTTTCAGGTCGCCGCTTATACTACTCATCATATTTATCACATCCTTTGGAACTGCTTTGAGGCATGTGAGTATACCGATAAACCATTGAATTTTTTTTACTCGGATTAACTGAAGTCAATGAATAGAGAGGTGCGAACAACGATGGCAGGATATGTAGAGGAATGTGTACAAGAATAGTTAGGAAGTTTGTTAATATTTGACGTGTAGTTTGCGTGGGACTAAGATCAGCAAGGATGCGTTATCCGCTAAATATGGGTCAGTGTCCTGCCGATTTAAAAATAGTGCAATTTTTAAACAAACGATTGTAAGTACAGAACCAGACGACGTTAAGTAACCAAACAACGCAGGATTAAACGACTATTAAATTGGTAACGTATTCAGAAATCTAAAATAGGCCACATGAACGTAGGGACGAGGCGGGCTAGATGGCGTCCAAAAAACGCGCTAAATCGACAGGTTATTGACTTTCAAGTAATCCTCCACACGCTGGTCCATTGATAACATTTAAAACCATTGTATTAATCTATACCTATGTATAAGCGGGGGTAGAAATAAATTCACTCTTAATAAAGCAAAGAATGTCAGTAGGAAAGTACGCTTGGCGCGATTCGCCAACAACCGAATCGAAAATTGATTCGGAAAAATAGTAAAAATATTAATTTTTTAAATTCACAGCTGACTTTTCTAAATCAATTTGATGAAGTCAATAGATCAAGACAATTTGAATGCTACCCATAGATGGAAAGAAGTTATAAGTGCACTTTTTCAAACTTTATTTTTTGTGAGATAAATACTGTTACTGAACAGCACCGTAAATATTTCTTACTGTTTATGAGGCATTACTGTATATACCTTAAGTGGTTTTATTCACAGTATGATTTGAATTCTAGTCACATAATATTATTATTATTTTGATAAATTCTCAAAAATTTATAGAAATTCAGTTATTACTTTAGTTCGTTATTTCAGACATATTTACGCACCCCCTGTGCATTACTTAATTGGCCGGGTGTACCTATAAGATTGGTTAATGGGCAAAATATTCAAAATATTTTATTTTGTGGAGCAGTAACTTACCGGCAACTCCCTCCGCAAAAGCAAATACGATCGTGATAACAAAGAAATGTGTTGTAGTCGTAAAAGTTATATCTGCACTGTGGGCATCTCGTATCACGGCGTCTTCCCTGTAACCCTCTGACTGCCAAGGTTCACCCAGCTTGCACACTGGTTTCCGGGAAGAACTTTGATAACTGGATTATAATTTCATGTATTTGACAAAGGCCAAAGTCTTCATGGTCCTTACTTTTTAGTGGTTTTTCGGTTTATTTTACTGTAATAACTCTAAAGACGAAACCTTCATCTTTGTTTCTTGGGTTGCGATAGGACAGGTTATTCAACTGATCGAAGAACGTCTTTTTGAGTTGAAGATTCTTTTATTTATTTCTGGAATCTTCTAATAGACCTGAGTAATTTCTTGATCTTTTATCTGTTTTAGAGTTTTCGAAGTGTTACCACTTTGATCTCCATCTATTTTTGTTTTAGTATTTATCTTTGTTCCAATGACGTCAATAATGTACTGATATAGCAAAAATAATTGACGTATTGATACACAATTTTGGAAATGTCTCCTGACATCTTCGTCAACGTTTTATCAGTTTTTACACAATTTTCCAATCTGATCAGTAACCCTAAGTAAATCAGTAAATCTTCAAGGGGGTCTGGCAACATTTATAGTAGCATTGGTAGATACCCGGATAATTTGGCGAAAAGGATTACTTCTTCTGACGCGATTTTTATCACCTAATTGACCCCATTCATATGTACTGGACAAAACAAAAATAGATTGACACAAATAAAAAATAAAGAAACATGGAAACCGGATTTATCTCTTTGTTGACAAATGATTAATTTATTTGTTGTTTTTTTTTTAAATTTATTTACTTAACTCTTAAATTTAGTTGTCTTTTTTGTAAATGTATTGTTTTAATATTGCAGGAAAGAAAACTCTGAACTCATATTTCAGTAACTTAATGATTTAAAGTAGATAAGTACTTACTAATTAGGGGCACAAACAATAAACAGTAGATATGGTTTTATAAACAGTCCAAGGCGTTGCTAGTGATTATTATCATGTAACTAAAGCCTGTTTGACCATCAGGCCCGATCAGGCCTATAAACCAACGATCGGCACACCCAAGTTGCATCTGTTAAACTTTATAGTCTGTGCCCCATTGACTACCACTTATAACGTCAATTTTTGCACCTGAATCACTTGATCAACGAAGCAAATGTGTGTAATTACATTTTCATGCAAGTAATACATGTTTCTTCAAATTCCCTACATTTTCTAAATCATCAATGAAATACACATGATCAATTTTATGGTGGGAATGAAAGCTACCATAAAGTTCAAAAGATTGCCTCCCGTCGTTCTATAATAAAAACCATCAGTTTCAACATAAATCAATAGCACCAGACACCATATTATTACGTCATTAATTGCAGGGTTGTAATTGCTACTTTAAGTAGCTAAATAAATATTTACGTTCTGTGCCCCGAAGAAAAGTCAGTTCTTCTAACAACAGCTGTATGAAGTTATCGTTATTAAAAGGTCATTTTTATTGCATGGGTTTTAAAGTTTTTGTAGGTAACCAAAAAAATTTGGTTACACAACTGCATGCCAATGACAAATTCGGCGCATCTGGTGTAGTATTTTCCCATTGTTGAAATACCAACTATTCTTACAATTACATTTGTGCATCATGCGACAAAATGTTTTTTTTGTATATGCTATTTAAAATTTTATCGCCAAATTGTGCTACGGGTAGTAAATATTTGTTCCGTTTGGAGTTTATACCTACCCCAAAGGTTACCCACGTTCCTCGCCCGGCAGCGAATTACCTGGAAATGGGTGGATCGCAATGCTCTGCTTATCCTACCGAATGGAGTTGGTTTACGCTGGGAAGAAACATCGTGCCTTATTTTTTGCTTGCCACGGTACAAAGGGTTTTATTTTGAAAACAGCAACATTTTTTGGTTTTACGCTTTTTTTACTTAACATCATGAACTATAGACCACAGACGACAGGTTATTAACAGTTTCTTTCAGGATCTGGATAGATTTCATAAAGTGCCAAGTTCTGTCCAGTTCGTGAATCGTTGACGGTGTAACAGGAAGTAGACAAGTCAGTTGTACATTTCATGAAATGGATGCTTTGTATAACCGGATGCCGTAATTTTACGGAGATTCAGAGAATGAACTGGACAGAAGTAGTGCCAGATCATGAAAAAAATTAAGATTACACGATCTGGACCCAATTCATGAAAAGGATAATTACACTAAATGGGTGCGATATATGCACAATGAGAATAATAGGTGTGTACATCAAGTGAGACCGAAATATGCATAGATAGACATAGATTGATTGATCCTGTCGTAAATAGCATGATCAAGATCAGGTAGACAAATTCTATGCAAAAGCTAACAAAATATTGAATAGGGATTGTTTTACGATCACAAGAAGGAATCAAAACATATCTACCCCGTAGCTTCAACTCATGCAGACCTATTCTGAAGACGATTCTAAAATTGATAATTGCACAAAAAAATTTATGTAACTAATCAATTCAACATGATTTATGTTTACTTTCTCAACGTTCACCTGTGCTTTTTGCCATTGTATTAACAATAATGCTCGCCAGTCGTAAATAAAGAGATATACGACTCTAGTACCGCCATATTACTCTTTGAATTCCTTGAATATATTAGATGAGATACCTTTGATAGCTAAGAGAAGGTAGGTCACGTGGGAAGTGTTTTCTTAAACTACTAAATGGAAATATAACAGCGCGCTTCGAGCTTCCCTCATTTTATTCCTACAAATTGGTTCTCCTGGATGTGATGGAGAAAATGTAAAAGTAATTCAAGGAAGAGAAAAGATGGGAAATGTGCTTCAGATAATTTGGTTCAATATTATTCTTATGATTTTTTTATTAATTAAATCCATTTTAAAAAATAATTTATATCCCTCGCTTTTGGTCACTTTACAAAATATGAAAACCCCCTCAAGTCTAGATGTTAAAAAAGTGGCCGGCACTTTTTTCGTTGGTTTCAATTGGCAAAAAATTGTCGTTTAATTTTTATTGGCGGGACGCGGAATGTTGGTTCGTACTTATAAGGTCTTCGGTCTAGGTTCAGTCTACCGTCCAGTCTATCGCTTTGCCATCGATTATTTATATAACTTGTCCGGCATTCCGATCAGTACGAGTTATGGTCTGGTGCATGTCTATTGTTAGTCGCAATAAAGTCATTAAACCAATAATAACAATAATGCGAAGGTTACAGATAAAATTTGTTTCAGCGAATAAGACACCACAGAGACAGATTCAAAAGGCAGCAGGGGGCAAATCTCTATTTACCCGGCAGTTACGTGTTCGAAGATGGCGAAGGACCAGACGCCGGTCCCTGGACGGACTGGTCATCTCCCAGCCCTTGTTCCAGAAGCTGCGGAGGTGGCGTATCCACTCAACAGCGACAATGCCAAACCGGGTATCCTTGCCAAGGACCCACCGTTAGGCACTTCTCCTGCAACACTCAGGTAACAAAATTTTGGTTCACGGAAAGTACATAAATTTGGAAGCGCTGATGTTACAATTATTTACATAATATAATTTTAGAGCATTGATAATACTAGGAGCATTGACCCGGCAGCGGCGTCTTTCAGAATCAATCAGCACACTTTACGCGAATTTCGCAATGTTTATTTGTGCACTTACTTCCTCAAAATTAAACAGAAGCCACCGAGTTGTTGATGAAGGTTTCATAAAGCAGATCAGGACCAGAAATTTATATGTAGTCAGTAAAAAAAATAAATCCGTTACGTAATAATATCATTACGTTGCAAGAAATGAAAACAAATTGGGAAGAGTGTTTAAGTTGCCCATTAACTTATTGAGCTTTACTCACACAATTTATCTACAAATAGATGTAACTTAAATAAATACGTTCAAATAATAACTGACAAATTAGATAAACTTAGTTATATTAAATAGAGAAGTTTATATTATTACTTTTTTAAGTTTTTCCTAATTTCTGTACACTCGTACAGAACCACCTCTTTCAAATGATAGCACAGTGACTGCCTGCTCCTCGTCAAAGCAAAGTATATACTACTTATGGGAATATCCTAGCAGTGTCTAATTCCACAGTTGTAGATAGTACAAATGCAACCCAGAAGCTTTTGCAAATTACTCTAATGTGTGCTGTAATATAAAAATAATGTAATCTCCCAAATTTTAAAGTACTATACCAATTACACTATCAAATAGTTCATTTACACTCCTCCTTTCTATCCCAAATATTTTCAAGTCCTACTCATTTTCAGAACGGAGTGCCATCTAATCCTTGTAAGTCTCTTTACTCCAAACTGTAACTTCTTCAGGCTTCGAAGTTTTCTTGTGAACGTCAGCACAGTGATCTTCCAACTCACTAATATCTCTTCCTGGCTATACTTTTATCTACCATGTTGAAGGGTCTCTTCTTGCATTATTTCTGATGCAACTCTTTTAAATTTTTCAAATGCAATGTTATCTGTCTATTGTCGTATTTAATATATTCCACACTCTTCTAGTTACGCCAAGAGTTCGCTCATCACCTGACACCACACAAGGAGTGATACAACTGTCTGATGGTTGACATTCTATAAAAATAAATGGATTCTAATGCCTAAATATATCGATATCTGCCTGTGAAGTCCATTATTGGTTATTGACTGAGTTACCCTAATTGCTTTGTTAATAGAGTCAAAAGAGATGTTGTTAATTTCAAGCACAGATATCTTAAGCAGCATTAAAACGGTTGAATCAAAATGATCTTCAAACAATATTTGGCGGTAACGTGACTTTGAATGACCTTGACCTTACTTGGCTTTTACGCCCATCATTAGATCAGGTGAAGAGATTAGGGCTTAGGATCAAGGTGCTTTTATATCATTATTATCATTTAGAATATATACCGGGTGGACCATCACTTGTGGTCGAATTTTTCCCGCCCAAACGATAAAAGATTTGAATTTGAGCTTCCAAGAATATGAGCAAACCATTAAGACCTACTTTTCAAAAAATTTTGAAGTTTTCTGGCCCACCCCGTGCTCGTCTACACGGTGATTCATTCAAAATTGTAAAGAAGTTGACAATAAAGCTGCAACTTGTTTTATATCGTTGTACGCTGATAATTTTTCAGATTACGGCGGTCTCTTCAGAATTTCGAAATTTTGATTTCTGGGGCCGTAGTATTTCGTAAAAATGCAACAGCCAAGTTGATTCATGGAATACCTCCCTTGCCTCAGATAATTTTCAACAAAATACTACGGCTCCAGAAATCAAAATTTCGAAATTCTGAAGTGACCGCCGTAATCTGAAAAATTTTCTGCGTACAATGGTATAAAAAAAGTTGCAGCTTTATTGTCAACTTTTTTACAATTTTGAATGAATCACCGTGTAGACGAGCACGGGGTGGGCCAAAAAACTTCAAAATTTTTTAAAAAGTAGGTCTTAATGGTTCGATCATATCCTCGGAAGCTCAAATTCAAATCTTTTATTGTTTGGGCGGGAAAAATTCGACTACAAGTGATGGTCCACCCGGTATATATATAGAATACCTATATCAATAGAGGCAGAATAGTTTAGACACAAAATAAGAGATTTAATTCCTTAATTTATTCAGTCAACTATTTTTGGCTATTTTAGCCCTGACTTCAACAGGCATCGGCGATACGAATTTCTTTGAATCAAATGCTACGTGACTAGTTCTTTTTGGCTGAATATGGCAATTAAATATGGAGCGTGTACATTATTCGAAAGCCTTTTTGCAGTCATGATGCATTTTTGCATATAGAGGGTGAGTCAGCTAAAGTCAATCAACCGAATTAGTAAAATTACAGCTACAATTAAATAGCTAAAATTATTTCTAGTACATGGATACCTTTAAATTAAATTTAGTTTCATTCTGCTTAACGATATTTTATTACCAATTTTTTTTTTTAATTTTTTCAGACAAGAATATTTTTTTAGCTGAGTTTAGAAATAAACGCAATACTATCACAATGCAATTGTTTAAATTTCTAAAAAGATGCAGAAATGAACATAATTTGATTTTAAAAAGGTCACAGACGGTCCAAATTTGTCTGCCAAAGCATGTCGTTGATCATTTCTGAAATTTTTAAATTTATCCACCCAACCATTACCCAACTGACAGCCCTTCTTCCGACCCGAATGCCGGGCAAAGTCCGTTCGGTGCCTTCGATCTTACTAGACCAGTTTACAATGTTGCCAAATCTGCCAAACCAGCGATTCAAGAGTCTCATTTACAGATCATCCGGGTGTACATTCAGAAAGTTTGAGAATGTCCAGGCCCATCTAACCCGTGCTAATCTTTAACCTACTTACTTACCTATCTTACATTTTATTTTTTGTACTTATATATAGCTACCTACAGCAATCCCACTTTAAGAACTACACATACGTCATTACAAAGCTGCTCGAACAATTTCTACTAGTGACGTAACATGCAACATTGTCAATGAATCAATGGACGATTTGGTGAACGTATGACAATGGCTTATTGTCAAGCAGCGCAAACACCCCCTAGTTCTAATATTTGACTGCTCAGTGCTCCTAACTGATTTTTTTCAAGTATGCATGATGACGTATGTGTAAAAGAAGCTAATGACGTCACAAAATTATGGTTGAGTTACGCGCTACGTTATTACCGTGCGTCATTATATTGAAAAGAGACAGGGCGGACAATCGTGTTATAACGTTGCGCGTAACTCGACCATAATTTTGTGACGTCATTAGCTTCTTTTAAGAATTAGACTGTATCTACATATAATGACAAGAAAAAACGTAAAATGTTAGTCGTTACTGGAAAATCGCAAAGTCTACTATTGTACACTTACTTGACATGACGATCAAATAGCATTTTCTTTGAAATTTAAAATATTTCAAAATGCCTCTAATATTGCACTTCCAAAAACATTATTGCATTCTACTCTATTGAAAGTAGGTTACATGAATAATATTGAAGTAAACAAAACCGACAGCAAGAGGCGCGTCTGCTGTCTGCTGCTACAGTGATGCAAAGAAACATACGAACAATAGAAATCAATTATGGGAGACAATTAGTGGCTATTTAGATGGTCATTTTCCGGTTAATATATCTTGTGACTTAGTAGACAGGTAAACAATGACCAAAGCTTTAACAATTTTAAACACGTGGCGGTCTTTGGAAAAGAATTCCCGCGCTCATCCTATCAAACAGCAGGCAATAAGGAACCCTTCCTTTAATAAATAATCGTCGATTTATCCGAGTTCAAGGCCATACGTACATTTAAATGAATTACGTGTCTTGATATAAACGAGGATTCCTTTTAACTTTGGAATTTTCCTAGAAATATCAGAAGAATCTCACATCATCGTGCATATTTCTCTAGACAGGTTGTAGCAAAGAGCACCACGTGCTTTCACATCGAACCTTGATGATAAGATGCAACGAAGTCGTTACTCCCTTATAACCGTTGATCCAACAATTAATAATAGAGTTTCTCTAGTAGGTACTTCTTTACTGATCAAATGATCACACCGACATGTTCCTAACTGACTCTTACGTAACAATTACAGGATTGTCCAGACACTGGCGATTTTAGGGCGCAACAGTGCTCAGAATTCGATAGTGTTCCTTTTGAAGGAATCTCGTACCAGTAAGAAATTTTACTGATTCACTGAGACTCTTACTCTAATCTTATCTTTTTAGGTGGGTTCCTTATACTAAAGCTCCTAATTCATGCGAGCTAAACTGTATGCCTAGGGGTGAACGATTTTACTACAGGCATCGTGCTCAAGTTGTTGATGGTACCAGGTGCAACGACGAATCTTTGGATGTTTGCGTGCAAGGAAAATGCTATGTAAGGAATTGAACACATCTGATTTTATTTACTTTAGTAACTATATTTAGCCTGTTGGATGTGACATGATGCTGGGTTCTTACGCTAAAGAAGACCGATGCAGAAAATGTGGAGGGGATGGTAGTACCTGCAAAACAGTCACTGGCACACTAGACGCTCAAGATTTTGTTAATGGTAAAAGTGACTAAATTATATCCCAAAGACAAAAGTATTTAAACAATTGTTGCAGGTTACAACGATATCTTGTTAGTACCTGCCGGTGCAGTAAATATTGCTGTTCAAGAAACACAGCCTTCCAACAACTATTTAGGTAATGGCTCCCTATTTGTTTTCCCCTAACCTAAGTTCAATACGTTCAATTAAACTTCTTCGATACATTGCAGCTGTTAGAAATACTTCTGGTCACTACTACCTCAACGGTAATTGGAGGATAGACTTTCCGCGCGCCTTGGATTTTGCCGGATGTAAATTTCATTACGAGAGGTACCCTCAAGGTTTTCCAGCACCCGATAAAATTACATGTTTGGGACCAATAGAAGAACCGCTTTTCATTGTCGTAAGTTTTACTACCTCTTTTCCTTGTGGTCCCCAAATACAGAAGAATCTTATTACAGCTTCTCCTTCAAGACGTAAACGTTGGGGTTGACTATGAATACAGTATACCCACAAACATTCAACCTGGTTCTGAAAACGAAACTTACGCCTGGACTTTCGACCAGTTTACCCCATGTAGCGCTACTTGCGGAGGAGGTTAATCATTAGCTCCTTCCGTAATTTGTTGGTTTTAAAATTACTTTGTAGGTACCCAAAGTAGGAACGTGACATGTGTCGGAAGAAAAAGTTTAGAACCTGTTGATCGGGGATTATGCGATTCTAACAATGAACCAGCAATTACCCAGAAATGCGCAGAAGTACCATGCGAAGCTCAGTGGGTGCCTTATCCCTGGGGTAACTGTTCGGCACCTTGCGGTGAAGGAGGGGTGCAAACTAGAGATGTTTCGTGTCAACAAATCGTATCTAACGGTTATTCTACTATCGTAGATGAATCCACTTGTTCAAGCTCTCAACCTAAACCTCCACAACAACAAAGGTGCAATGAAGGGCGAATTTGCGCGCAATGGCACACGGAGCACTGGAAACCTGTAAGTTATAAATATCATACTGTTGTACGTTCATAATTTACACATACTTTAGTGTGACCATTTATGTGGGGAAGGCAAGGAAACCAGAAGAGTTCAGTGTTATAGAAAAGAAGGTTCAAAGGTTGAGGTTCTTGATAATGCCGAATGTGCCGCTATAGAAGCTGAACCACCAACAGTAAGAGTTTGCAATTTAAGACCTTGCGAAGGCGTTGACTGGGTTGCCTCAGCCTGGAGTGGGGTGAGTGTGTATACTTCTCTAAATAAATTCTTACATTTTTTTTTTAGTGTGACAAATGTGGATTATCTAACGAGACAAGAAAAGTTCAATGCGCAACGGCTAGCGGTGAGGTTTTCTCTGATGATTTATGTGAGAAAGAACAGAAACCAGAGATGGTAAGGCAATGTGAAACACCCAACAAAACTTGTGAATATTTATGGTACGCGTCACAATGGAGCGAGGTAATTATAAAACTTGTATTTTTTGTGCAATATACAGAACTAGCCACAAGTGTGGACACAAGCGTCACCTAATTAAGTTATTGAACTTCAAAAAAAATTAAAAATTGGTTGCCAGATGACTAATTTGAGGTCATATTAGCCCATATTTTTTACAAAATAGCGCCTATCATTCTTGTCTAATAGTTTAGACAGAAGAAGTTTAGTTCCACACTTTTGGCTAACCCTGTTGAGTGTTTAAAAATGGTTCTTATTGTATTTGTTTAGTGTTCGGCTGAATGTGGAGAAGGGGTACAAACACGAACACTATTCTGTGGAGTTGTTGGTGAAAAAGGTGACGTCAAGAAAGTAGAAAATGAGAAATGTGATTCGAAAAATACCTACGATGTCATCAAAAATTGTACTAGCGAAGTTACTACGTGTCCTGGTGAATGGTTCGGTGGCCCTTGGACCGATTGCTCGAAGTCGTGCGGAGGGGGAGAAAAAATGAGAAAAGTTATTTGTTTGAAGAACTCCACTGTGGTTCCACCTGAAGAATGTGATCAAGCGAAAATAATGTATCAAACAGAAGACTGCAACACAAACTCTTGCTCAGAAGGTATTAGGGAAATTTTTGCAGAATCCTTACACCAAACCATTCAATTTTAGATACAATTTTACCAACAGATGTTACTAAAGCTATAGATGAATCCGAGACCGGAGCAACGGGTGAACCAGATACTTCAGAAACAGAAGTACCTGGTGATGACGAATACGAAATTGTTTCTGATGATGAATGCGATGATGGCGAATGGGTTGATGAAGAAGACTCGGAAGATTCTACAAAACCGATGGTAATTGACTAATGATTTGGTAACAGCTAGTGATGGAAACATTAAATTTTAGGACGAACTTGGATCGAGTACTGAGTCAAGTGTTACGGCAGAGTCCGGCCAAACAGCTTTCTCCCTTGATGATGTCATGCTTAGCGATGCTACAACTTTCAGCGATTCTAGCGATGGAACGGGCTCTGGCGATGAAGAACTGATAACTCCTTTTGGTGTGTCTGAATCATCAACGACAGCTGTTTCTGGTTTCAGTAGTGATGTTAGTGGAAGCACAGAATTGTTAGGCAGCACTGTAGAGGGATCTGGTGATAGCTCTGCTACTGAAGTCTCACCATTTTCCGATATATTTGAAACTGACACTGTCATCGAAGTCGATACATCTCCAAGCGGCAGTAGCGAATCGACTGGAAGCAGCACTCTTAGTTCTGATCATACAGACACAACAGAGGTTGATAGTAGCGAAGGTGTCACTGAAACAACAACTGGAATTAGTTCTTCAACTGATTCATCATCGGAAAGTATCGATTTATCGACTGGAATGGAATCTTCTAGTAGCACTGATGCTTCATCCTCCATTGACCAATCGCCAACTACTGGAAGCAGTGATGCCGAAAGTAGTAGTTCAACAGAAACTTCTGAGAGTACACCGACAACAGAAAGTACCGAATCGTCTTCATTGTCATCGTCAACTGATGTCTCTTCCTCGACGGATAGTACATATTCAGTAGATATGTCATCAACAACTGATAGTATAACTACAACAGAATCGTCTATAGGGACGTCTTCTGAAAGTGGTATTACAGAATCATCGACAACAATGTCAGCTTCAGAATCTAGTGTTGATGTTTCGATGCCGACAAATGAACCTTTCATTGGAGAGTCTGATTTGGGTTCTAAAGTAACTACTAAGAAACCATCAGACAGTACTGACTCAAGCTCCGAATCAGATGGTAGTATCACGTCGACAACTGAAAGTACTGAAAATACTGAAAGTACTGAAGCTACAACTGAATTTACTGGAAGTTCCACAACCTTTAGTGATATCAATACGGACATGTCTACGTCAGAATCAACTCCTGACCATACAGGAACTACCGAAAGTATTACCGAATTCACAGGCAGCACGGAAACTCCGGATGATCAGTCCACTACTGAATTTACGGAAAGTGTGGAGTCATCTGGTACAACTGAAACCGATATTTGGGCAACTACTGAAAGTGGAGCTACAACAGATAACATTAGTAGTAAGTATTAATTAGTTAGCGAATTAAAAACGCTACGATTTAATTAGCTTCAGATCTTTGGGGTACGACGCCAATTATGGAAGTTTTCGAAACCAAGAAACCCAGAATGTGCAAGAGGCGGAAAGGAAAAGATTGTAAAACTACCAAATTTGGTTGTTGCTGGGATAATATCACCCCAGCAGAAGGACCGTTCGATAAAGGTACAAACTTTGTAATTTAACAAAATTCTACTAAAGCAACATTTTTAGGTTGCCCAACTCCTAAAACCTGCAAAGAATCTAAGTTCGGATGTTGTGAAGATGGAGTTTCTCCGGCTCTTGGAAAAAAATTCAAAGGTTGTCCACCAACCTTCTGCAACGAAACACTATTCGGATGTTGTCCTGACAAGAAAACACCTGCCGAAGGAAACAACGATGAAGGTTGTCCTCCACCACCTCCAGCGTGCCTCAAATCAAAATACGGTTGTTGTAAAGACAATGTTACCGAAGCGAAAGGACCCAAACAGAAAGGTTGCGAACTTGAAACAACTGAGAAACCTGAAACTAAACCTGGAGATTGTACTAATTCAACTTACGGATGTTGCCCAGATGGGACAACCACGGCTGAAGGTCCGAATTATCGGGGTTGTAAGCTGCCTTGTTCTGAAAGTCCTTATGGTTGTTGTCCTGATGGCGTTACTCCTGCTCACGGTTACAGCAGAGAAGGTTGCTGTTTGGTCAATCAATATGGGTGCTGCCCCGATAATATTTTACCTGCAAGAGGACCCAATCTTGAGGGATGTGGATGCCAATACTCTCCATACCAGTGCTGTCCGGACAATAAGACAGCAGCAAGAGGTTACAATAATGAGGGATGCGGTTGCCAACACGCAGAACATGGTTGTTGTCCTGATAACTACACGCCAGCTGCAGGACCCGACTACCAAGGATGCTTGTGCCATACTTTCCAGTTTGGGTGTTGTCCAGATGGTGTTACAGAAGCAAAAGGACCTCATCAACAAGGTAACATTCCGTTTCACCAGTAACCTTAGATAACATTTTCCTGCCCAGGTTGTGGATGTAAGAATACTGAATTCGGATGTTGCTCTGATGATAACACACCGGCCCAAGGTCCTAATTTCGAGGGTTGTGGCTGTGATTCGAGCAAATTCGGGTGTTGCCCCGATGGTACTACAGAAGCTAGTGGTGAAGGCTTTGAAGGTTGCAAAGATATTCCTGTTAATCTGCAAGGTACTTACTTAATTCTTGCTGTTTTCTCCTCAATGATTCAAGAATATTTTTAGACAGTTGCATGTTGCCAAAGGAGCGCGGCTCCTGTCGCAACTACACCGTCAAGTGGTTCTTCGATATGGACTACGGCGGCTGTTCCAGGTTCTGGTATGGCGGATGTGAAGGCAACGGTAACCGCTTTAAAGCGAAAGAAGAATGTGATAACATTTGCGTTAAACCCGAAGGACTTGGTAATAATCTTTTAGCCCTTTCAAATTGCTTAATAATGAGTTTTTTTGTAGAACGGTGTAATTTACCGAAGATATCTGGCCCTTGCGAAGGATACTATCCGCAATGGTATTACGATAAGGAACGAAAACACTGTGCCCAGTTCGTTTACGGTGGCTGTCTCGGGAATAATAATAGGTTTGAAACTAGGGACGAATGTGTTTCTCTTTGCGTGAGGGACGATTCTGTTGGTTAGTAATTAAAAATGATTGCAAATACGGTACTGATTCTTTATACAAATAGATGCTTGTGAACAAAAGAAAGATGAAGGACCGTGCAAGGGCAACTACAGAAGATGGTATTTTGATAAGGAAAGGAAGAGTTGTCAGCAGTTCGTGTATGGTGGATGCAAGGCCAATAATAACAACTTCCCAACGGAAGAGGCTTGCAAACAACAGTGCGCTCAACCTGGTCGCAAGAAGGGTACGTTTTTAATAATTTCGCTGTAGTTTTGCATGTTGGATGTAATTTCTAAAACAGCATGCAATCACTAAGAATTTGTGTAGGTACGTTAATTACTAACTGCTCGTATACTAGATCATTGCTCTTTACCACGGGCTAAGGGAAATTGCACGGAGAAGCAACCGAGATGGTATCACGACACTCCTGAAAAGAGATGCTTGCCTTTCTATTATTCGGGTTGTAATGGCAATAACAATAATTTCCAAAGTAGAGAAGAATGTGAAGCTGATTGTCCCAGAGATGTTGGTAAGTCAGCTAACGTCATCTAACAAGTAGTTTTACAGTACATGATTGTAGAATTTAATCAATCAGTTGGAAGGTTTGATTCGCTTGTACAAACGCAAATTAAAAATTCTATAATTTATTTACCAGCTTCCAGCAATTTAGCGATGTCAAAAACAACAACAAAAAGAATTGTTGGTCAGTTTATGGCACGCCGTTTTACTATTAATTTATTCTCTCGAGATATCAATGTGTCTTCTTAATTCCATTATATTTCTATGCTAATTGCCATAATAATCACGTTATTTCCTTTAAGAAAAATACAATTTCCATTCCAAATTAAATAAATATAGCTATTAACATACCGAGAAATGTTATGACATTTATTACAGCCGCAGATGTTAGGTTGAAATCCGAGCTCGAAAAGCAAGGATTTTAAGACATCTAAGGCTGTAATGTGTCATAACATCGAGGTTTCTTCAATATTTTATCGGTTTCAGGCGACCACCTCCGCATTTTGATGAATTATTATGACTGCATTAATAAATCAAAAATTCATTTGCAACTTTTTCCGTAAAAATCAAAGTCGTTATACAAGTTGGTTGTTAAGTAGTCACAAAGATGTTTATTTGTCAACAAATATTTTATTTTTAAAAAATTCAATAATTTGTAAAATGAGTGACGCTAATTTGCCTGAAAACGTGCTAGAAAGTGCTGAGGAAGCTATGCAAGCACTTATTCCCACCAAGTCGAAAATGAGATACAAATTATGTTATATAACAGTGGCAGCAAATTAATAATTGTATTGTAAAAATGACATATCGGTAATGTAATACCTATTTATGTAGTAAGTTGCATAATAAAAGTGTTTTTCGCACCAAGACGTGAATATTACCAAAAGAGGGAAGCTAGTTTGGTAACACGTCGCGTGCGAAAAACACGAATTTTGCAACGTACTACATACAAGATTTTTTATACAATCGTCGTCAGAATTGTTACAAATGTAAAAAGAAAGAATAAAATTGCACATACTTACTGCATAATCTAATAGCACAATTTTTCGTTTCCTAGGAAATGCGACATAGCAGAATCAAAATTTCATTGATAATTGAGGTGTTTGTCTGTTAATTTCACATTTTGTATCTATTGCAAAAAAGTGACAGTAGAGTGAAAAAAACACATCATTTCAACATGAAAATGACATTCGAAATGGTACTATTTCGATACGATTGTATAAAAAAAGTTTTTACATTACCGATATGATGTCATTTTTACACTCCTAGTACAGTTATAAGGTACTTTACAAACCAACTACCTTACTAGGAATGTAAAAATGACATATCGGTGATGTAAAAATGATATATTGGTAATGTTATATTTTTACAATACAATTATTAATTTGCTGCCATTGTTTGAACTCAGTATAACATTTTTCGTATCTCACTTTCGACTTGGTTGGTTGGAATAAGTGCTTGCATAGCTTCCTCAGCACTTTCTAGCACGTTTTCAGGCAAATTAGCGTCACTCATTTTAAAAATTATTGAATTTTTTAAAAATAAAATATTTGTTGACAAATAAACATCTTTGTGACTACTTAACAACCAACTTGTATAACGACTTTGATTTTTACGGAAAAAGTTGCAAATGAATTTTTGATTTATTAATGCAGTCATAATAATTCATCAAAATGCGGAGGTGGTCGCCTGAAACCGATAAAATATTGAAGAAACCTCGATGTTATGACATATTACAGCCTTGGATGTCTTCAACCTTGGATGTATTCAACCTGACATCTGCAGCTGTAATAAATGTCATAACATTTCTCGGTATGTTAATAGCCATAAACGGCTTGCCATATTAGTTGTTGACTATCATGAGCGTTAATAATTTAAATATTTTGGTGCAAGCAAGTTAAAGACCTTTATCACCATTCCTAATTGTTGTTTATTAATGAATTACATTTGGGCAAATAACACGTTTTAATTTCTGAAAACCCGTTCACATTATAAAGCATTTCCATTTTAGAAAAAGACATTTGCCAATTGCCTGCGGAAACCGGAACATGCGGTACATACACTCAACGTTGGTACTACGACACTAGGGAAAAGAGCTGTCGTCAGTTCTACTATGGCGGTTGCGAAGGAAACGGAAATAACTTCGAGACGCAAGAGAAGTGTGAACAGCGGTGCCGCAGTCAACCAGTAACAGTAACGCCACCTCCAGCAATTACTGCACGTCCCGAGGTTCCTCAAGCACCATTTACGCCTGGTAAAAATAGAAGAAAAAAAGCAACCAAAATTTACATAAATAATTTTAGAATCTTGTTTCCTCCCCTCTGAACGGGGTTCTTGCGACAACAATCAATTGCGATATTACTACGACAGATCTGATGGAGTGTGCAAAGGCTTCACTTATGGTGGATGCGAAGGGAACGGCAATAACTTCGAAACGCAGGAACAATGCGTTCAATATTGCGGCAATGTTCAAGGTGACAAAAATATTTTACAATAACTAAAACTTATATCAAATTTTCCTTAAGACTTGTGTGGTTTACCACCGATTGTTGGTCGTTGCGAAGGAGAATATCTTCAATATTATTACGATCGCCGCACAGACTCGTGTCAAGTTTTCAATTATGGAGGATGTGAGGGCAACAGTAACAGATTCCAAGATCAAGCTTCATGCGAACAAAGGTGTAGAAGGACTAGACCCGAAGAACCAGTTCAAACTCAAGCACCTCCAGGTAAACTACCAATCTACCAATTTCTGATGTTAAAGTCAAAAGTTTATTTATTTAACTGATGTCGTTGAGTACTGAATTTGTAGTTCAAACCGACCCAAGACAGTACGCAATGTGCTATGAACCAGCAGATCCAGGGAATTGCACCGATAACCATCAAATTTTCTTCTTTGATATTGCCACTGGCACTTGTCAATCTTTCACATACACCGGGTGTGGTGGTAACGCTAACCGATACAATAGCGAAGAACAATGCGAGAGACAATGCGGGCAATTTAGGGGTCAAGGTGATTTGATTAAAAAATCTGAGGTGGTGGTATCAAACTAATTGTTTCTAGATGTGTGTAATATTCCAAAGGAAACAGGAGACTGTCGTGGATATTTCATCAAATACTACTACGACAGGGATGTTGGTAGATGTGGGCAGTTTGTGTGGGGTGGTTGTGGTGGTAATGGTAACAGGTTTGCGTCCAATGAAGAATGCGAGTCTGTATGTTTAACGCACGAGGAGAAGAAGCCTAACGTTTCTAGCACTGGTACGTGTTTGTGGTGTAATCAAATTATTTGGTACAATGGGCGATTTATGTCTTTAGTTATCTGTCGACTGCCTGTCGATGCAGGTACTGCATGTGATGATGGTGCCTATCACAAACGATGGTACTTCAATGAAGAACGCGGGGAGTGTAATGCCTTCATATACACTGGTTGTGGGGGGAATTTCAATAATTTCAAAACATTCCAGACTTGTGTTGATAACTGTAGAGATCTTTTAATATCTGTAGAGACGCAACCTCGTAAGTGAATTCTGGAGTCAACCAACACTATAATTATGCACATCGCACGCAATGTCCCTTCACTGCTAAAGCAATGCGTCGTAATTTTCCAAATTTTAATGCTTAACGAACATAATTGGTATCGCTCATAGAAACCAAGGTGTAATTTATTACTCTTGCCAACATGCCATAATTATTACAGTCGGATTTAATTTTTTCTAAGAAGCATAGAATTACGCCATTTGGTACTATCATTACCTATGTGCCAAGAAGAAAAAAAAGAAATGTGGAATCAATGTCAGCTACATTTCAGCTATATGTTATGAACTCAAATTCATGTTAAGTATAATATCTTTAATTATCCAATTATTTTTTTTAAGTTGCTAGAATTACACCGAGTCAGTCTGATTGTGATAAGGGATCGCAATCTCCTCATATTTAGAAGTGGCACTGACCATGTGCGGGTAAATTATCTACCTTCTATGTTTAAATTCATGGCGACGCCACCAGAAGAAGTTGTCTTAATTTCAAATTCTAAGAAAGTAGTGGGCTATTAATTTTTATCCCACTTACTAGTTACTACTGACCAATGCCAGCCAAGCCGATTGTACTGTTACGAATAATGTACGCCTGCGCGATATCGAAAATTTAATATCGAATATCGATATTTCAAATATATCGATATTTTGATATATCATTATATATTTAAATAGAAACATTGAAAAAATTAATATTGTTATATAGGCACTCGAATTTACTTGGTAGGAAATGCTAAATGGTATATAACTCGGTTATTAAAAAATATTTTAACACACATTTATTGAAAATAAAGATTACATGTTGTTAAAATATCAATATGTGCAAATGTTGATATGTCAAAATATCGATATCCGTAACTTTCCATACCGTTATTCGATGTATCGATATTAACTTCGATATTTCGAATTATCGATATGTCAAAACAACAATATGTCGAAATATCGATATTCGTAACTTTCCATATCGTTATTCGATGTATCGATATTAACTTCGAAATATCGAAAAAAATCGCAGGTTTAATAATGACCACCATTTTATTAATTAAAATTTTTCTGCTTGACGACGTATTGTGATACACTCTGCGGAACCAATTTAAGATTCACGCATTTACTTACGCTTGTTCATTGACCATGTAACAGTGTCTGGTAGCACTAGTTAATTTCGATCGTATTTCAGCCATCACCGATGCTGACCATCCGTGTCAAAAGCATTTTGACGAATGCACCACTCTCAGATGTCCGTATGGCATCGAAGCTTATGTGGATGAAAACAGTTGTAACAGATGCCAATGTCACGAGCCTTGCAAGAAGATCACTTGTTCCGGGGACACTCAATGTGCTATCGACTTGAATAGAAACAGAACCAGTAACCAAGATCCGAATTTTATTGCGGTCTGCAGGAGCAGTAAGTGCAAAATCTTCTAATTCTAAAAACTTTATAACTTATCATTTTTTTAGTTAACAAGGAAGGGGATTGTCCGTTCTTACAGCCCAGCGAGACTAACTGCGAAGAAGAGTGCAGGAACGATGCAGATTGTGTGCTGGACCTGAAATGCTGCAGGGCCGGTTGCAGGAGTTCTTGTGTAGAACCTAACAAACAACCAATTGAAGTACCGGCAGAACTAGTCACGCAAGCCTATTTGCCAGCTTATACCGACGCACCTCTTGAGAGTAAGTCTTAGTAGTAAAAGATTTTTATAAATAAAACCTACCTGTATCTATACAGGGTGTTTCATTAAAAAATGGCTCAACCTGTTTATTATCCAATTTAAATAAACAAAAAACTTTATGAAATCATTCTTTAAGGACTACCAAGTGACCCTAATCGTGTTTTTCTTAATTATTAACGTCAATGCCAAACAATGCTCCTAAATGGAAACGTGTTTTTTGATGCTTTGGTTTGATAATAGCTATTTATGTAGTAAGTTGCAAAATGAAAGTGTTTTTCGCACCAAGCCGTGAATATTACCAAACGAGCGAAGCGAGTTTGGTAACACGTCGCGTGCGAAAAACACGAATTTTGCAACGTACTACATACAAGATTTTTTATACAATCCGCCAAAATTGTTAAAAATGTAAAAAGAAAGAATAAAATTGCACATACTTACTGCATAATCTAGTTGCACAAATTTTCGTTTCCTAGGAAATGCAACATAACAGAATCAACATTTTATTGATAATTGAGGTGTTTGCCTGTCAATTTTACATTTTGTATCTAGTGCGAAAAAGTGACAGTATAGTGAAAAAAAACACGTCATTTCAACATGAAAATGACATTCGAAATGGTACTATTTCGATACGATTGTATAAAAAGTATTTTTTAAATTACGTTAAATTTCTTGTAAAAATTTCAAGTGTGCCTTGCAACACAAATTTTTTATTGAAATTACGAAAAATATGTAAAGAAAGCTATAATAGTTATTTATGTACCAAGGGCATTATGTAGACGCTTATACCCTCTAAGGGCGACAGGTTTAAGAGCTGAGGGCCTCTGGCCCGAGGTTTTTAAAGTTGCCCGAGGGGTATAAACATCAAGTAATGGCTGTGGTGCATCCAAAATTTAATTAATTTGATTGTATCATATATTAAAGCTGTAATTTTACTAATGGTTGCCTCACTTTAGCTGACTTACCCTGTTTAAGAAAATCACGATTGGAGCCAGTTTCTAGCTCTTAAACAATGATTTCGTAAAGCTTTTTGTCTATTCAAATCGGATAATCAATAACTGAGAAACGGCTTGAAGCGTTTCTTAGGAAACACCCTGTATTATAGTAATTAATAGAGAACACTTCCAACTTAGTTCTATAGTTTATACTTAAGTTCTGATCAACTCGGGCGATTTATTAAAAACAGTCTGCATACTGGAATTGACTTAAGTCTTAATTATTTCGTAAAACTAATACTTAAGAATCAAGTGGATAAGTGAAATTGATGTTGTTGCAGATTCTCCACCTAAGGTAGATGTAGAAACATATGAACCTGAAATACAAGGTCTGATTGGGGATCACGTAACTTTACATTGCGCGGTTACCGGAAGTCCTACCCCGAGGATAACATGGAGAAAGGATAATCTAATTGTAACTCTGTCTGTTCTGTCATTTTAATTTGAGCTGATTCTATTCGTTGTTTAGATTGATGGCACTCAAGCAAAATACCGAATCAAATTGGACCAAGCCCTTCAGATCATAACTCTTCATAAAACCGATTCTGGAATTTACTTGTGCACAGCTGACAATCGTGTCGGTGAACCTTTAACCAATCAAATCAAGCTGGACGTCTTAGGTAAGAAACGTAATACAGTTCCAGTGGGGTTGGCGGCTAACTTAGTGTGTTTAACAATGTTGTCTGTATATAGTAACTAATACTAACTTAATAACAAATAGATGGTCCTCCAAGGCAGGCTAGTGTTTTGGACCAAGAAGAGCCGGCAGCCGTAGTTTCCCTTAATGCTCCCGCCACCATCAACTGTTTAGCCTTAGGTTATCCCTTCCCAGCCGTAACCTGGTGGAAGGATGACAGTCTGATCCCCTTAAAAACGAGTCAATTCGAAGTTCGCAAGGACTATTCTCTCCTTATTCATTCCGTGAAACTTTCCAATCTTGGCATTTACACCTGTCAGGCTTATAATGGTGTTGGTAAAGCTGCTAGTTGGTCGGTGGTGGTTAAAGCTAAAGGACCTTACCACAGCACGAATCCTAACGATGAGCAGTACTTGAAGTATATAGTGGATCCACCAGAAGTTCCTGCAACGGTAGCACCACCCGCTCCGCATTATCCTTATCCTTACCCAGTGGGGCCTGCATATAGGCCGCCTCCTCCACCCGTTAATAACGAAATCCCTCCAATTTATTCCAATGATACTGCGCCACCCTATGAACCGGAGAGGCCGGAGCGACCTGGCAATTATCCTGGTACAGTATTGCATGTGGATTTCTTAGAATAACAATGATTAGCTCGTTGTAACGCATTAACACGGTAGTGCTCTGTGATGGAAAATAAGGGCAGGGGGGGATTTTCAAATTCAATAAAAAATGGTTTTGCAAACTTGCTACATAAAACGCTAAACAATAAAACTTATTACACCCAGCTCGCTAATTAACTTTTCTTATTTTAATCTAGTGCCCGCTTGGGTCAACATAACGATGGACAACCAGAGGTTCCCAGTCGGCGGAGACATAAGTATACCGTGCAAAGTTGATGGTTTTCCCTTACCTCAGGTACAATGGTACAAAGATGGTGTACCACTCACCTCATCAGATCGTGTCTACATCTCGGGTACGTCCACAGAATTTAAGTATTTCCAACTTACACGATGTAATTTACAGATATGCACGTACTAACTATTCAACAAGCAACAAAGGCAGATTCAGGCTTGTACCAATGCGAAGCCATCAATTCCGTCTCACGAGCATCAAGCACTGTTCAGATTTTAGTAGAAGGTAACTGGTTATCAATTGTTACAAAATTTTTGTTTACTCTGAGTTTTCCAGGAATGTATATAGATCCAAATTGCAAAGACAACAGGTTCTTTGCGAATTGTCCACTGATAGTTAAAGGTAACTATTGTGCACACAAGTACTACGCCAGGTTTTGCTGTCGGTCCTGTACTGAAGCTGGGATGTTACCGGCCGATGCATATAACTCCGACAGACAAACGGCTCTGAGAAAAAATTTAGTATAATATTATTGAACTTATTTTAATTGCTAGTCTCATTACGTTAAGATACAAAAGTATTTTTTTTTACTTGACTAACATCTTTTTCACTGGCAATGTGCATGCTTCCTTCACCAGTTTTTGTACTTAAATTGTCTTAGTTGTAGATATTTTTTAGAATATCAGCGTGTGCAATTATCTACGTGTCTCTTCTATGTATATAAATTTTATGATTTTTTTAATGTAAAAAATGTGTTCATTACATTGTAAAATGTTTAATTATTAAAAAATTCCGATTTTTTTATTGCCTTTATTACTCAATAAGTATAGAAGGATCTACATTTGAAAATGAATAGAATAATAATTAAAATAATTATTCCCATGTTGCTACACCTTGCACAACTCAAGAAACCACGCAAAAGAATTGTGACCTTCCTCAATGTAACCAATAGAATTGCGATTTACAGTTAAACTCGGCTTTTCTAACACGGGATATAAACATAGGATATAACAAACTCTCGGCTACAACAAAATTACTTGTTCTTCTATAACGAACACTTGCATGTGCCAATTGCGTCGTCTCTTGGAGTTCGTTATAGCCAAGTTCGACTGTAGTTCATTCTACCAAATAGTAGCAATAGTTTCAGCCTAGTGTTGCAAAATGAACTGTGATTAGTTGTTTTTTTTTAGTAAAAGTTACAATGGAAAATATTGCGAAATTTAAATTTGAGAGCTGATGAGCGGCAACATGATTAATGAAGGTTCTTTGTAATACTATCATCCATTTTATTAAAACCCAAATTTATACAGCTTCGTTACGTACTAAAACATGAACGTGAAAAGAACACAAGCGAAAAATAATTAAGTGATCACTTAAAAATATTTACAATAAGATAACAATACCGTGGTCAGCTGGTCTCAGACCAACGCAGCGCGCATAGGAGTATAAGAAAATAGGGCTCTACGAAAGCAGACCTCCAGAAGTGTGGCTCCAACGTTGAACAACTAACCGCACGCAACAAAATAAATGAATAGAATGGCTTCGTGTTGCCTACAGTGTAACTGCTACCCGCCCGTTACGTAAACTATATACAATAAATGAAAATGAATGTCAAAAACGTTTACAATCGTGATAGTAGTTAGTAGTCATGTGTATTGAGCACGACTGGTATCTGGTATGACACTTAACACGATATAACAACACAGTTACAATCTAGCTAACCTAAGTGTTGAAAGCCTAAATAATACTACCACTTTCATGCCATCGGCCAATTTTGTGGGACGGAGCCCGGGCAGCCGCGCAACAACCAACGGCCGTCCGCCAGGGCTGCGCCCACCCACCAATCACTATTACCCACAAACAGTCCGACACCACTAAGGCAACTGTTTTCAACTTGGAATGTATGAAAACACTATTGCGTCTCTACTGCTGCTTGTTCCGGAGACGACCATACCGAGACCGAGGCTGACCCTTTTTCCACACAACAAATCCAACTTCAACGCATAATGGATATATCTACGAGACGCGGGGGAGGTCGCCCTACTACTACAGTCGAGGGCCACCCACGCGACACCTCGAATACGGTACTGCATAAGCATGCAGCGAATTTTACTAGAAATAGCAACAGGATTTTTATTTTTAATATTTTTTTTTGTTTGTTAAATTATTGTTTGTACAACGATCGATGCAGAACGACACCGTCACGGCGGGTGAGACGAGGTCCTTCCAATCGAGACAGATGAGTGAATGTTGTAGAATGTGACCTGCGGCAGCAGACGCAGCGCCACCGAGTGGCAGTTCGCACAATGAATGATGCGCTTAATAGTATGTCTCCTGCTCGAGCCATCCTCCAGGGTTGCGACGCAGGTAGAACCGCCTGGTCTCGTCATAGATGAAGATGGACAGCATGAAGGGAATTGCAGGCAACCACCACACGAACCTACAACGCACAAAATTAACATCTATCCCAGTTTCGACTTTTCGCAACACGATCCGTTCGGTACTAATAGATCAATTTCAACTCGACTTACGCCTGGCATAAATGAGCGGAGCAGCGCTTGCGCACAATTTCAACTCCAAATTTAGCGCCGATATTTACGAAATTGAAACTGTACTTACTTGAGGGGGAACATGCGAAGTCCTTTGTCCATGCCGGGCGTGTATGACAGGAAGGCGGCGAGAGCAGTTTCGAACACAAGTCCGAAATTGAGGGCCCAATTACGCATGCCTTGATGCAAGATTGAGTTGCGACGTGTTTTGCAAATGATCAAATCGGCCCATTGTACGACAACGATCGACACAAAGAAAGCGGTGTGACATGTGTACTCCAGAGTCTTCCTATCTCGGTACGTCTGCAATACAACAATAATAAAACAAACAAAGTTCAATAGGGGCGGTGCAACTCACCCATTCTTGTCCGTAGGAATCGGGCAAATCATTGACGGCTTTGGAGTCCCATTGTTTCCGGATGCCGAAGAGAGTTGTGGGTCTGAATCCGTTCTCAGCCATGATAACGAAGTAGACGAAGAAGCCGGCAGCGGCTTGTATCATGCCGATTTGTCCATATGCCATCGAAATCAACCTGTCCGTCATTTCGATAGTTAGTTGGCAGTTTCAAGAAACATTAGTGGCATACAATAATGTTGAAACAGTTTTACCCGTTATTGGAACCAATTACGATGTGACTGCATTCTGGATTTTGATTTGGGGTAGTAACTAGGCCTCCGATTTTTTTCGATATATCAAAGTTGATATCGATATATTAAATGACGATATGGGAAGTTACTGATATTTTGACATATCGAAATATCGATATATCAATATATCGACATATCGATATCAAATTTTCGATATCGCGCAGGCGTAGTTGTGACCGGCACTTAGGCACCAAGACGGTCCCATTGTACCTCCCCCCGAGTTTGACTGTTTCAATATCATTGCGAACAAACTCCACATACTTACGAAGCACATATTCCACGGTCATGCTGTTACACTTATTGCACCCTTACATAAAACATGCAGTATTTACATTAATAAATTACCATTGTGTGTTGCAATGCTTCTATATCAAGACAAGTGTGATTTGATTGAATTGAATCTCATTAGTTTAAAAAAAAAACTTGATACGAAAACAATGCACCACACTGTAAGCGTTACTTCTGCTTAATACAGGAGTAAAAGGAGTGGTGGTGGGATTGTATGATTCTTTGAATTAAAAGTTACTTACTTGATAAGAGAACACGCTAAAATTAATTGTTAATAGCAAGAAAACCGAAGACTGTACCTAAAAATAAGTAATTTTGAACGTACATTAAGTTGCATACTGAAAGATTAATCGGCAAGAAATTTTATTATGCTATAAACAAAGCGCACCTTTTTAGTGCAGAAATTCTTGAAATTGGTGCTTTCAAAGAGAAAAAGCTGGGGACTATTGCTATAGATATTACCAACTATTTTACAGGTTCTTAAAATCAATGTTAGAATGCAGTTCGGTATATCTACATGGGTGTATGTACATATTTAAATGCGTTAGGCAACGAATTCCGGCCGGTTGAAGTAATAGTAGGTAATATTCAACTAACTACACTACAAGAAACTATTGAGACTTTGCTTTGTTCCAAAGAAGCATACCGAGAAAGGAAGAGGTTTAAGACAGTTAATACATGCATTTAATTCTTTAGAATCTATAATACTGCCACTCTAGCTATTAATGTCTAAAATAAAAAAAATAAAAAAGAAACAAGAGGCTATGTTGAAGGCAGATGCTCTGTGTATATGACACAGCTAGAGCTGAAAATAATTGCTAAGTTGTGTGCTCTTCTACAATGCTCTACGCGCATCACAAACTATACCTCGGCAAAAATTTCATTGTATCAAAAATAGCTTGGAGAACTACGGATTAAAAATTTGAAAAAAACACCCCATAAACGGCCGCAATAGGACAAAAGCAGAGCTACAGCGAAAATTGAAACGATGGAAAAGACAGTATTCGATAATGAGGGACTTGACAATAATTGAAGAGTGGGCGTTAAGTTTTGGGGGTTGAGTGAATGGCCAAAAAGTTGTTGCAAGTCTCTCATTTTCTGGTGTTAAATTGTGTGAAAATGCGAGAAACCGTTGAAAAATCCGAGTCTGCCTGCAACTCTCATGGTGCTAACTGGCAAACATTCACGTCATTCAATGGTGGGTGTTGGCAAACCAAACCACATATGGTGACAACAGTCAAATACATTGGTCGGGACCTGTGATATCAAGTGAGTGCTTAGAGCCCAGGCAGAGAAAACGTATGAAAAACATAGAGGGACACAACATAATCGCGTGGTTGGTACGCGAGTGCCGAGGTTGTAGTTGTGGTGCTATACCCGGCACGACAGCGCTCAGCGACCCACCTGCGATTAACCAGGTTGTCCGTATAGGGGTCACGCGGCTGACGTTTCATTATGTCGGACTCCGGGGCTTCGTAAGCCAGAGAAATAGCAGGCACCTATACAGTGGCCGGCGCAACACACATGGTTAGTAGTGAGAAAATACATGCAAAAGTTGAGTAGACCTGTCTCGATGGTGTGTTTAAAGAGGTTTGAGAGGGTTCTGGGCTAGGGAGGTTTCGGGAAGCGGAAAACGGACGCGGCTGAAAAGCGGGGTGCAGACTGAATGAATGATGTGCAGACTTACCATCGCCCAAGCGAACAAGCACCCACAAACAGGAGCGGCAAGCGACCCCTTGCCGCAACGTTTTGGCCAAGCGATCGCCCAAAACCGCAAGGATCATCCGAGCGATCCTTGCAACTTTGCACGACAAGAATGAAGAATTCAAATAAACAATATGCAAACGAAAGAGAGAGCCATACATTCCTTTCGAGGATTATACATGTACAGTCGGTCAGTCAAGCTGTGTGTACGACGTCGACTTGACATCAGGACAGGAAAGGGTAAGCAGAAGTTCGCGTACGCATGGCATACGATATATCGGATACATCGACAGACTGATGCAGCCGTTCCGACAGACAGCACGGTCCGATCCAAAAATATACCATAGGAAAAATGTATGAGAAAGGAGAACAAGTGACATTCCTATTACCTTTCGTTGACGAGTTTATCACTGAAAGGATTTCTAGGACGGCGCTTCATTATATCAGACTCTGCCTCCTCGTATGCCAGGGATATGGCGGGGACCTGAGCTCGGCCAAACAAATACACGTCAAAACAAAATACGGGAACGGGACAATGATGGGGGGCACACTTACATGCCAGCACTGCTCCTTGACTTGCCTAAGTCTAGAATTCTTCTACACCACAGATGTGCCATAAACTACTAAGCACGAACTAGTAATCGCGGCGATTTCTCATTTACCTAAAACGGCCTGTTAGTGACCAATTTCAGCTCGATTAAAATATCGATGCAAAATTTAAGCTGCGCCGCCGCTTATCGTTACGGGATTTTCAACGTTTTAATTCGCAGTTGAAATTGAGCGCAACCGATTTGCGCTGTTCCGCCCACTATTGCCAGGCATAAATCGAGTTGAAATTGATTCATAAATGATTAAATTGACTTCGTTTATACAAGTCACAAGATCTGCTCGTAACACCGATAAAATCACGGCTTGACTAGATCGATGTTTAAATGAGAAATCGCGGTTAACGATCCTAAATAAATAATAACAATTTTAAAACAAAGGCGCACATCTGGGTGGCTTCTTAATGAACTCTAAGAGACTAAGACTAAGGGGTCGAGCTAGCTGTGCCAAGCAAGGCGACTACGCAATATGCGTGAAAAATGGAAGGGACTGTGTGTTTGTGTTATTTTGTTCTTAAAAATAACTACATATAAAAATGAGACACCCCGTAAGCTAAGACAAGATAAAAGGTTTAAAATGAAACCCTTATCGCGCCTTGGTGATTAAATTACTGTTAACCATTAGTAGAGAACAACCACTTTGTTACTGTTAAAAATTTCAGGATTACTTTCGTTAACAACTTTACAAAATCCCAGACATGCACGGTTACATTATCCCATCAGGCATCAGTGCAAACCCGTTAGTGAACCCAATACTGTAAATATATACAAGTTAGTCATTAAACTTATTTAACGCCACAAATTTAGTAGAAAAAAATAAAATATATAAAAAACAGCACCTATCATTGACTAGTTTATCATTCAGTGGATCTCGAGGTGGTCTCTTCATAATATCAGATTCGGCTTCTTCGTACGCCAGAGATATGGCCGGTACCTAAATTTTAATAAGAAATGAGTCGTGACGTTGTGACTATACCACATATTTTTTTTTGTCATGGTTAAAAGGATGTTGAGGATAAAAAAAGTGGCCTCGACCAAAAGAACTGAAGGTGTGTTTTGATCCAGGCTCTGCATGGAAGGCAAATACTAAAACTCTATGATGCTCAAGTGAAGAAAACAAAAGGCTACGGGATAAATAGTTAAATTAAATATTAAATTTAGCGATTAGGCTGTAGAAAACGTACCTTTGACGTTTAACCGTGACCTTCCACATATTACCAGAAAAACTACTAAAAAAAAAACTTCACTATCTACTCTCAGAACAAAGTGATTTTAAAGATCCGAGCCTACTCAGTGCAAATTTTGTAAGTTTCCAAAGTTTTACATGCTTAATTTGCACTGTTCCATGTGTACCTTTCGTTAACTAATTTATCGTTCCACGGGTCACGTGGTCGCCGTTTCATAATGTCGGATTCGGCTACTTCGTAAGCGAGCGAAATGGCCGGTACCTTCGTGTTTAGAAGGAAACAACATGAATTACACCGTACAACTGATGCCTTAATTCGACTCGAGCGTCAAGTACTGAACAAAATATCATCGAATTTGACAAGGTAACAACGAAAATTACTCACCATGTCTGTTCCAAGATCGATGCACAGGATCGTTACGGTACCCAGAGGTAAGGGGACGTCGCACAGGATGAATGCAAGGAAAGGTGAGATTTCAGGAATGTTCGAGGTCAAGGTGTAAGCGATGGATTTTTTCAAGTTGTCGAAAATCAAGCGGCCTTCCTCCACACCCGTAACGATTGATGCGAAATTATCGTCCAACAAAATCATGTCAGCGGCCTGCTTGGACACGTCGGAACCGGCGATGCCCATGGCGACGCCGATATCGGCCTTCTTCAACGCAGGAGAATCGTTAACACCGTCGCCTATGACAAACTTAAAGTAAATCCCGGAATATTTGACAACAAAGCATGGTCTTATTGAATTGGTAAATAGCTTAAGAAAATAATATAATTTTACATATAGGGCCTGGGGAGAATCAAAGGTCTAGTAAAGCAATTTTATTCGATTTCCTTTGAACTCTTCATAGATCTCACACTCTACTATGGACCGCTAATCCTTACTACGCAGTCAATAAAGTAGGTGGCTATATACTAAACAAACTACAGAATGCATGTGTAATCCGTAAGCTTAAAGAATGCTGACAACATAGCATGGTAGATGGTTAACGCAAGTGTTCTTGATTACACGTTGATTAATGTACTTATACAGGGTAAGTCAGCTGGTACCAAAGAAGTAAAGGGCTCTTCAACCTCAGAAAGGCATTGGAGACCGCCCATGGTGAAGGAAGGGCGGTCAATTGAGTGGATGAATTTCAGAATTTTAATGATCAACGACATGCTTCGTGGAGCAGACAAATTTGGACCGTTTGTAGCGAAGCTTTTTAAAATCAAATTATGCTCATTCCTGCCACTTTTTAAAAATTTAAACAATTGCATTGATAGCATTGCGTTTGTTTCTAACTTCAGCTAAAAAAATACTCTTTTTTTGAAAAATAAAAAAAAGAAACATTAATGCTCAGTTGCACGAAACTTAGCGGTTGTTAAATCCTTCGTTATCTTTTCTCTAAGTTCTTTACTACTTTGATCGGCTATTAATCTTATGTTGCAATTCGTAGATGTTTGATAGACATTACCATTGCCACCCTTCAAACTCTTACAAATAAACGGTAAGTTCTGCAATAAAATTGTAACGATTTTTTAACGAACGATTAAACCACCGTTAAGTTTTGTGCAACTGGGCATTAATAAAATATCTTTAAGCAGAATAAAACTAAATTCAATTCAAAGGTATCTATGTACTGAAAACAGTTGTAGTTATTTAATTGTATCATATATCAAAGCTTCAACTTTACTAATACAATAGTGTACATTAGTTCAAGAATTAAAGAACATGTCTGCCTCTGTTTGTCGAAAAGAGGCTTTTAACTTTAGGTTTCACATACCGGTTACGGCTACAATAGCCCCCATGCGTTGGCAGCCTTCAACTATGATCAATTTTTGTTGCGGCGACGTCCTGGCGAATACAATTTCGGTGTGGTATCTCAAGATTTCGTCCAATTGGTCCGAAGAAAGGTCCCTGAGATCGGAGCCGTGAATAACGGCTGCCTTGGCTTCGCGTGGATTCACTTCGGAAACGGGAATGTTCAAACGTTGTGCGATGTCCTCGATGGTTTCGTTTCCTTCAGAGATGATACCGACGGATTTGGCGATAGCCTTGGCAGTAATGGGATGATCACCGGTTACCATGATGACTTTGATGCCGGCACTGCGACATTTGGCGACTGCGTCTGGTACGGCGGCACGTGGAGGATCGATCATAGACATTAGACCGACAAATCGGAGACCCTCCAAGGGGAAGTTGGGGTCGTCTGAGTTGAATTTGAATCCTAAGAGATAGACCGCATTTTAGTCAGTGGAAAATAAAAATTTAGGCATTAATTAACATTTGACCAAAACCTAAAACGGTGACTATTTTGAGAATTAACTGAGTGGGCACCGGTGATTATCTCTAACAACTTGTCAGATACTTATGCCCCCCCCCCCCCCTCAAGCACAACTTACAAACGAATCAATTTTTGATGTGACAACGTGGACTTCCCAAAGTTGGCATTCAAGATAAATGGCAACCAATTAATTACAAAAAAGTTGGAGTCCAAAAGAAACTTTTAAATTAGGTTATAATTCGTAACTCGAGTTTCTTGCAAAATGGACATCTACAGTGATGAGTTAGAGATGGAACAGTGTACAATCAAAAAACTTCTGCTGGTGATCTCGTTACGAATATAAGTAACCGTCTAATTTTAACATCCGCCTTTTAATCGATCGAGGCAGAAATGAGACTACCTTGAGACGATTATATTGATTTCGTGTAAACTAGCCCGTCTAAAAATAAGAAAACTTAGAACCGTCGTAACAAAGCGAAAACTAACATTACTTGATTTACGTAGGTATATGTATTTTGATAGATAAATAATTCATCATTAGTTAATAAGCCCGTTTATTCAAAGACACTATATTACTATTTTGAAAAGCACTACTATATTAATTTATCTTCAAGTTTTCCTAAAACTACACAAATTATTTTCTTCTCTTGATGCCACAATCTTAACAAGTGCAGATAATAATTTATCGCATTGCAGAATTATGGTTATCGCAAAAACAAATGAAAATTTCTTTGTGTCTAATGTTGAAATTGAATACTTGGACCACATACTTGAATCAACGCATCTTTGCGTTCGGGTCACCAATTTCTGCACTTAACTGCGACAAGTATGTCAATCAACGACGTACGATTTTTACTGAGCGCATCAGTAAAACAAAGCCGGCTGCAAACAGTACAGCATTTCTAAACTGATGGTACTTCTGTCATTTTAGTGCAGTAGCGCCGTTAACATTTTATTCCAAGCTTTGTCGTTAATTTACTAGTAACTTGCTCATTGCTGAAACATTGTGAAAAAAGAGTTGATGCAATTGCTGAGAACGTTTTCACAGTCTGAATTCAGCAGAATCGATAATGTCAATATTGATTATTGCAGCTAATACTCATTCTTCATAGATTAATGGATCAATTTTAACTCAATTTACGCCTAGCAGAAATGGGCGGAGCAGCGCAAATCGGTTGCGCTCAATTTCAACTTCTAAATGCAAGTTGCCACGGATGAAATTTAGCGCCGATATTGACAAAATTGAAACAACTTTAAAATTTGACAGAAACGTCAAGTTACGTCGGCATTGGTCCTCTTTGACTTAATTCGATGTAAATCGGGGAGCTCAGTGAAATAAGAAGTTAAAATTAAGAGTAAAGGAACGGAACAAAGAACTGATCGGAATAGCGTAAATTTTACACCGATATTTTACTCCCGACGCAACTCGAGTTGAAATTGATCTAAAAGTAAATAAAGAGTAGGTCATTGACTTGTTGCATAAGCAATTGTTATTTTATTTGACTCCTATATTTCGGATTGATGTCGTAAACGCCAAGAAGCATTGATAAAACCATAACCACGGTGTTACCATAAGTTAGGACCTATGGGAGGCTTACGAACAATTTATCGCGAGCAAAAAATCACTCTCAAGTATGCTCAAGGCCTTAGAATAAAGTTATCAGTAAACTTTTTTAGCAACTAATTTAGGTTCTATAGAAAACTTTTACAATCACTTCATTAAATTGCTACCAGCCGAGTAAATGAGTGAGTAGTTATTTTTATAGTTGTGTTATTGTTTCCAAGAAATGAACTTTCCAGAAAGTGATAATAGTTATAAATTACAAATCGCAATCCACATATTTTCTTTAAAAACAACTTTCTGTGTGACAATTGAACAAACTCCAGAAGAAATTGGCTACTATTCCAAAGTCTTACCAAGAGGGAATTTGTCGGTGGGCAACATGAAATCGCAGAAGCCAAGCACACGTTCTCCCAATCCTCCCAGTTCCAAATACGCATTGTTGAACGCTTCTTTCATCTCTTCGTCCAAAACCTTTTCCTTTCCGCAAATGAAGATGGTGCTGCAACGTTCCAAAATCCGTTCGGGCGCTCCCTTCATGACCAAAATGTGTCGAGGATCACTGGAATCCTCGTTCTCGTGAACGGACACTTGGTACTTGTTCGTGGAATTGAAGGGAACTTCACATACTTTCTTGTTCTTGCGTCTGATCGACATAACGTCACCTAAAGCTAGTTCCATACATTTGAGCAGAGCAGCTTCAGATGCGTCGCCGTTAACTTCCCGCTTGAGGATCGGTACGTTGTCTTGACCTCCTTTGAACTCGGCTCGATTACATAAAGTAGCGATACGTGAAAGAGCTTTGAATCCGGGACTTGTGCGGTCGTATTGGACTCCGGATTGATCCTCAGTAGTGTCGGCTTCAATGATCTGGTTGTCGAACCACATGTGAGCGACGGTCATACGGTTTTGGGTCAACGTGCCGGTTTTGTCTGAGCAAATCGTGCTGGTAGATCCTAGAGTTTCTACGGCTTCCAGATTTTTAACGAGACAATTCTTTGATGCCATTCGTTTAGCGGTAAGCGTGAGACATACGGTGACTGTGGCGAGCAGCCCTTCTGGTACGTTGGCTACAATGATTCCGATCAGGAAAATAACTGCATCTAACCAATGATATCCTAGGATAAAAGCGATTACGAAGAAGGTTACACCGAGGAAAACAGCGACGCCAGTGATGAGATGAATGAAATGATGGATTTCCTTGGCGATGGGAGTTTCACCAGTGTCCAGGCCAGAGGCGAGGCCGGCAATCCGACCCATTACGGTATTGTCACCACAACTAATCACAACACCTTTGGCAGTGCCTTCGACGGCGTTGGTTGAGAAGAACGCCAAGTTTTTAGTTTCTAAGGGATTTTCGTGAGTGAATTCGGGACTGCGACTTTGCGGTTCTGATTCGCCTGTCAATGACGAATTGTCCACTTTAAAACCTCGAGATTCGATAATTCTAATGTCCGCTGGAATTCTATCCCCAAATTTCACTTCCACTACATCGCCCAAAACCAAGTCTTCGGCGCGGAGAGTCAGTTTTTCCCCTTCCCTAAGTACTGTCGCGAATTGGGGAACCATATTCTTGAACGATTCCATAATCTTGGAACTTTTGCTTTCTTGATAATACGAAAATATACCTGAAATTCCAAAATAGTTTTAAATTACCAAAAAAACACGAAAACCTCATAATTACCTGTAACGATAACAACGGCAGCTAAGACGATGCCAAGATAAAGATTATCGTCGGCGGGCTCCTCTACAGTACTGGCCTGAATAGAATAGGCTATGAAACAGAGGATTGCGCCGATCCACAATAAGAGAGCAAAACCCCCAAAGAGATTTTTACAAAACTTGACCCATTCGGGGGTGGTTTTGGGGGGTGTGAGCGCATTGGGTCCGTCCCGTTCCAGGTTCTCTTTCGCTTTTGCGTGACTGAGGCCCTGAAACACAACAACATCAATCATCGTTCGATTTCGATCGCTTACCGTACATTTTCTGGATGTGTCTGGAATCTTTGATATAATTCTTCAGGTGAGATCTTATGATAATCGATGTCCAATTCTTGTTTTAAATCATCTAAATCATCAGCTTTCCTAACTTTCTTCGGAGTTTTTCTCCGTGACTAGAACATAAAGAAAGAAAAATTAACAACCCAAGTCCAGGTCGTTCAAAGCAACCGAAACCATTTATTTTAGGAATACGATGCTTTCTATGCCTTTCCGCCGAACTATGCGAACACTACAAACCGGTATTTTTCAGTTTCTATCTGGTTTCCGGGGGTTGCAAATTAGAACTAACTATCGCTCCATTTCTACAAACATTTGTTAAATTTATGTTAACCTTTACTTTTTTACAGCAACCTTCAAAATGGTAGACATAAAAGCGACAATTATTCATGTTCGTATAGTTCGTGCTACGTAACAATTAATTTTATTCAAATTATCGAAATAATAATTACGATTATTATCTAGTTCAAACCTCATATAGGATTACATTGTTGGTTGTTAGTAGAAGTCAAGAACATTTCTAGCTACAATCGATGGAAAAGGCGTCAAGCAATTTATATTATAGCAAAAACATGCTGTATTGCTGTTTCATCATGCCAACAATTTAAATTCAGAAAAATTAGGTATTTTCCAGTATTTTCTCGAAATTCCCGCCGTCAACTGCATCGCTTCGGCGAAGTAGGTATTTAAATGATTATTATGGGGCTGAATTGACGTCAGAAGAAACTAATAAAATGACTTCGACCACGCTCCAAAACTCCTAGAGCAACCAAAACCTCAAATAAACAACAGTAAACGACACTCTTTGCCAGTGTCTAAGAATTCCAACAGTGTCGATTGAATGAATAAAATTGTTTCAACCACTGTTCAAATAAAATAAAGCGATTTGGTGATGAAGGAATGATTAAGTGATGACTGAT
Organism: Schizotus pectinicornis; assembly: GCA_951805265.1. Taxonomy (NCBI): domain Eukaryota; kingdom Metazoa; phylum Arthropoda; class Insecta; order Coleoptera; family Pyrochroidae; genus Schizotus; species Schizotus pectinicornis. Next base: position 19,108,398 of record OX638204.1, on the reverse strand, counting down.
AAGGCATTATTAGGATTAATAAATTTTTTATGTTTTGATTGTGCACGGAAGATAAGAATGCAAAACGTAAAAATCTTCCAACAATGCTATTTACTGATCCTAATTACTCGTTTGAGATTATCATTGTGGTGAGGCCTAACATCTCTACACTTTCGAAAGAAAAAAGAAAAATATTTACTTGCACGTCGTACTTCTAGGACTTGTTCTAATCAATACTTTGGTTGAGGGGCAAGGGGAGGTGTAGCGAGTTTGACTAAACTCAATTATTAACAGCATACTCCAAGTTTCAGATACCTACCTAACTTCTAACCCACAGTTAAAGTCATTATATTTGTAGGCAAAGTTACTAAAAGTGGAGTTGTTCAGTAAAATTTTAATTTCATAAAAACCTTTCACCTTAGTAGAGTCAGCTACAAACAACTACACATAGAGCGTGATATACTTACATGTGCAGAAGAAACAAGAAGAAAATGATAGAAAAGACTGACGTATTATGTGAAAGAAGAGAATAGCAGTGATGTTAATCCTTGACCCAAAAACCTATATACAAGTGTGGAAAATAAACAAAAGCTACGTAATGACGGGACAGTTGACAATACCTTTGCTCTACCATCTGCTGTCTTGTTGTCGTCGAAATTGGACGGAATGGTAGCCACACGGTACGAATCAGACCGGCCGTGCTGTAAAACAAGTCACTACGGTCTACACACGGAAATACATACCTACCAAAAAAATTTCAGTCACACATGCAGACTGTCAGAGTCTGTGTTCGGAAGATTTCGGTCGAGGAATGACATACTTTCATCTTAGATATTATAATAAATAGCGTAACGTGCCAGACTATCGCGAGTTAAAAATATGTCAATCCCACGAATTTTTAGGGTCAAATTCGCATAAACAAAATACAAACAAACTAACCGCAACGGAATAACCCCGATGATAAAAATACTGGGGCGATAAGCCCCACCATGTTACTTGTAAATTGAAGGGTCAAGCCGTTACGATTTCATCTATTAGAAACCATGCTCCAACACATCACACTTCAGATATAATTCGAAAACCAAATCGGGTGCCAAAATTAAAAATAATTCGCCAACCGCGTCGCCTTACCTTTGTTGCATTATTTGCAATATGCAACTTAACGCAGTGCCGTCTAAAACGCGGCCAAACAAACGGAATTTTCCAGATTCAATTGGTACCGAATGATTTGCGCAACTCTAGTTTTCCAATGATAATAAACGATGGACTGCAAGGCCGCCAATAAAGACTTCATGAACGAAATTGATATGACTAATTGGATAAGTGCTTCCTCTTGCACTGAAGGAAGTACATACATCCAGGATTCCTTGGACGACGCTGGGAAAACTGGTCAAGCGTCCGGATTTTCGCCTCGACCCCAGATACAACGCATGTTGAGTATTAATTCCGGGGCGTGTGAGTATCTGAACTAATATTATTATGCAATAGAACAACCAGTTTCGTAATAAAGGCAAACAAAATGTTGCGTGAACGGAAAAAAAATTATTTAGGTATTAACAAAAATCTAGCATCAAGAGAAAATAATACTATTTTATTCAGGTACTTTAGTACCGGATTAATTATGTACTCTAATTAATTATTTCATCTTAAGGCTAGCATTTATAAAATGCCGCGTTATCTGCCGTACTCGCAGCCACTGTACACATTTCAAGGACTAAAATATATTTTCGAGATTTTTTTGTTTGAAAGATAATGATATTGGTTGGGACATTACCCCAGTTCATAATAATCTACGTTAAAATAGCCAAAATAATATTTTGCTAAATTATAAGGTGATATTCAAAAGTCCTTGACCGATCGACTTTAAAATAGCAAATGTCCGGGGCTGATGTTTATATGTATATTCCGAAAATTCAAAAAAATACAGAAAATTTGGTTTTGTTTTTGGAAATTTGTAAAACGTAACCATGGATTGGCGGGCCTTTGGCGCTCATAGGGAGCGACAAAGACGCAATAGGGTTAACTTTACAGTATAGTATGAGTATAGTTAAGTTTGTACCTAAAATACTATTGATTTAAAGTAATAAGTCTGGGTTTTAAAGAGAATTTGTTTGTCAGGTTGTTCTTAAAACAGCTAAGGGCAGTAAGAGGCTTCAACCATAGAACAAAATGTGAATCGCTTCCCAACAATTCTAACATATTGACGATTTTTTAAACAGTATCCTCATTGAAAAAAACTTTATTAAACAACATTAAAACATTGTTTAAGAGAAACATCTTCACTGTATCATTTGTGATTGTAGAACGTCAGTAAAATGCATTGACGTGACTTTTTGTATTAGCAGGGGCACGTATTGAAAAGAGAGGTGATGCATTTCGTATTTCCAAAAAAGCTTCGTACAAGTAAAAAATAGCTGACTTTTGTTTTTAAGATCTGATACGTTACGATAGAGACTCCAGCGCTAGATGCTTTGAAGAAAGTTAACATGCACGTTAATATGAACAAAATACAAATGTTTACTTTAACGTTAAATAAATAGCCCAATTTGACTTCAGTTTGCTGTAAACCTCATCATCCGCCATTCGTTATCGAATATTCTAAACGAAAACTTAATTATGTTACTAAAAATATGCGTGTTTTTTTTGCAAATTTGATGCTTATTGTCGTTCTCTGTTCGACACTCATAAAATGGGTTATACCCATCTGTCTAACTTTATGGCTGCGCGAAATGATGTAGTGCAATTATTCTGGAGAATACTAGAAATGATCTCGCGTCAAACATTATGAATGTTGTCTTGAGTTATCATACTGCGCGCGAAAACCAGGCCTGTATTAATACGTTTATTTAGTATGAAGTAACAACGTGTGAAATAGTAACGTGGTGAATAAGACACTGGATTAAGGCGGCACTGTGGACCAACTGCGTATTCAATGCATGCACGCGGCGTCGTTATTTACTTGCAATTGACTCATTCCATTTCCATTTATACAGTGATCTAAAATGAGAGAACTAATCTCTGCACGTCAAGATGCATACAGTGAGAAAAAAACGTATGTGATGGCGAAGTCGTTGCTCTTAACAGGGATTAATAAGATCAGAAGCTGCCACAACACTCGCATAATGTTAGATATTGCCTTATCTATTATTGTAATTGTTCAATAAAAATTTATACATTATTATGTATAAAATTAAAATTACATAATTATTCGGATTTCACATGGACTGCTCATATAGGTATAATGTTCCGCAAATCTTCATATTTTATTCACAAAGTATTACATATCATGCAAAGTGTTTGATCCATAAAAATATTGTAGGATATTTACTTAATTTACCATGTAATAAAGAATCTTTGGGATTCGATTCTCTTGCGAATAAATTAATAAAAACAAATTTTGATATAAACAGTACCTACTGCTTGTTTTAATATCCCATTTACCTAATTATAAAAAAAATAGTAACTAAAGGCAACTACTGCGTCGAGACAACTAAACTTGTGATCACTTAGTTAAAATAAGAGAAACACACTTTTAGGTAACTCAGTATTGCAATGTGTAAGTATATTAAGGTGTCCTATTCTGGGGGAACTTGCTTCAAAGGTTAGAGTTCTATGAGAAAACAAGCTTTAAAATATAAATTGAAGGGTTGCTCTCTGTGTTAATGCTTGAAAAAAAATTACCTCTTTGTCCTTCTATTCTTTTCAGCTCTCGGTAGGTACTCAGAATGTTAGTTTCAATGCTCACGAAAATGCACTGAAAATTTGAGCTCAATATACGAATATTTGGAGTAAAATTTTTTGCTTTTCTTGTTTTTAGTAAATTTTGAGCTAAAAGCTGCAATTATTTGAAATTAAGTTAAAACAATTGATCTTAATCTATAGCTCAATAAATAATGATTTTGAGATTGCTCTAATCAAATCAGTTTAAATGATATTTTAGATATATTTGAAGAAAGCAATCTCGAAGTCACTATCTATTGAGCTATAAATACATCACTTGTCTTGACCTTGATACCTATCATTTCAAATCATTGCACCTCAAATCCTCAAAAACTAAGAAAGTAAAAGAAGGTTTTACCCTAAGAGGACACGTCGGGCTATTAACATATTGATCTCAAATTTTGAGTGCATTCTGCGTATCAAGAGTTGAGAAAATGAACGAAAAGAATTTTGTATTTTTTTCAAACATTAACGTTATAATAAAAAACAAAATTTGAGACACCCCACTCTACATTTGTCTTTTCTTCACAATTTTCACATAGATATAAATACATAAAAAAGGTAATTTTTCTCTCTCAAGGATTAATGTTGAGAGCAAGCACCTCCTACATCTTTATTTTTTAAAGCAATAACTTTTTAAATGTGGTTTTCTCATGGACCATTTAAAAAGCAAATTCTGTGGGAAAATAAAACTAAAAAACAAAATTCGAGACACCCCACTGTACATTTATTTTTTCTTCACAATTTTCACATATTACTTACATATAAAAAAATATTTTTTTTTCTCAAGGATTAATGTTGAGAGAGAGCAAGCACCTTATAGTATATCTTTATTTTTTGAGCTATAACTTTTAAATCTTGTTGTCTCATGGACCATTAAAGCAAATTCTGTTAAAAAATAAAATTCGCGGCACCCTAGTGTATAATAATATTTACCCACTTGTGTGTTAATTTTTGAGCTCATGAGTCCAAAATTTGGTTTAATGATTTATACACGATTATGAAAAATTATTAAACTTATTACTCAGTGCTCATAAAGGTTTTAAGTAATTAAGAAAAATTTCCAAAAATATCTTTGCTTCCGAAAATGTCCAAAAAAATTAAAAAAATTAAAAAAACAATTGTGTTTTGAAAGTCTTAATTAGTAATGTCATAACAGTAGCAAAACTTTTGGAAGTATGAACATGAGTATGGTTGATTACCTAATACATTTTATATAGCTGTCATTGATAAAGTGAGTTACCATGTGATGGGTCAAGAAAGCAGTAGGCAAGCAACGCCGATCAATTTTGACACCTGAAGGGAACAGCTATAAAGGGTCGTTTCTAACAATAGATATGAAGATTGGTTATAAATTAATTAAAATGACCTATTCGGTTTCTAAATAGCAACTGTTAATCGTATCCGATATGTCCAGAAATTTTTAGATTATATTTGGTACAATATTCAGAAATTAAACCTTTTTTAAAAATTGAAGTTGGCCAACCCTGTAAATCTTCTACTGCAAATGGCGGCTTATAAGCTCAATTTTTCGTAAGATTTCGAATCCTCGAGATCGGTTGTCAGGGATCTACCGGTGGGACATTCGATTCTAGTGAAGACCTATCACTCGCGTCAACACTATCGAGGTTTGGTAAGGGGTCTACTTTAATGAGAAGATCAATGATGATAGATAACAACACTTCAAAGCGGATAGCAATTGTGATGTAATCATGTTACAAAACCGCGATCGATTTAAAGCAGTGCGCTTCATTTACTGTCACAAGTTCGGAAGGTTAAAGTTCACTTGGGGAACCTCGTCGATAATCACAACGCCAGACAGCTGCAATAATGAACCAATAAAATTTAAACTTTTGCATGCACTATTAAGCGGATAGTAGCAACAATGTCGGATGCACTAGAATCCAAATCATTACAGGATCAAACTAACTATTTTTAAATTTGATGAAATTGGTGAAAAATCAATATGGAGTGGGCGTTAGCTCAGACTCGCCGGTCGACCTAGTTAGTTACCCCTCGCAATAATACTAAATAATAAAACAAAACGGAGCATCAACAATTTTTGGGGAAGACAACTCATTTTTGTAGATGAATTTCGCCATTTTCACAACACAGGCTATTTTAAAATCAGAGTCTGCGCCCAATGCACGCTATATGATGATCGGAAAGTTCTTCATGTCATAAATTTTCCATGCAACGCATATAATTGGAGCAAATTTTAAAAAAAGTTAACTTTAACCAAAAATTCTTCGCGGAAGCCAAATGCATACATAATACATGGTGGCGCAATTAATAGCCGGAATTTAGCAGAATCCTATATATTTTCAGACATTAGGAAAAATGGGATTGCAAGGAGCAGCAAGGTTCTACATTACCTAATTCAGATTTGATTGAAGATTGAAGATTACTGTAATCATTGCTATCTGATTAATGGAATCGTCGACAGTGTAAATACATGTTAAGTAATTTTATATAGGTCAGTAATCGTCTCATCAATGCGATGATTGTTGGTTGACAATTTTATAAATAGTCATTGGTAAAGAAAATCAATTTTCAACTTAAAACTTAATGGTCGATGGCTACAACTGGTATTGATTTTGCGCCGACATATGAAAAGCCTCTTTGGCATTTGTGAAAGCTCTTGGCGGTTCCACCAAGAACAAACTAGAAGCTGCTCTTCAAATAAATTATGAATGCAGTCGAGATTTGGTGATGGAATAATTTATAAGCCGGGGGGTTGCGGGATTGCGAAAAAATTCATGACTTTAAGGGACGAAGGTCCTCGACAACCCAGCGGCATCGACAAAACTCGTCTGAAAGAATCGATAGACCGCCCCGGCTAAAGACCGGAAAGCCAAAACTCCGGCATTTCCGGAAGCCCCTCTGTAGCATTTACGATATTCACGATTCACATACCTCCCCCATGCTGATATTGTGATAAGATCCCGGGGAGTGGTGTTAAATACAGAACTTCATGTGATGTCGACACACTGCACAGCAATCGCACTACAACAGCAACGGGCGCGGACCCACTGAGACTTCGCCGCCTGCGCTGCCGCGGCACGTATCGAGCCTTGACGTCATACTGCGGACTCGGCGCCGCGACGGTGGGGGGCGATGAAGAGGACTTCCAGCCTCAAACCTGCCCCAAGTTACGGACTTTTGATCGGGACAGCCGGCCTGATTCCACCGGAGACGTCGGAGTGCACGTTCAGGTACGCCCCGATGTACTCCTTCGACGATGACCGCCCATCACCTTCGAAAAGCGCCCCGACGCCTGACAGGGCGGATTGCGTAACGTCACAGTTGACGGCAGAGGAGATTTAAACCCGTTATCTAATCCGGAGGAGACTCTTACATTGATTTTGTTTTTATTGGCAAATTCTGATCCAAATGGCAATACCTAACCTACCCCTATTTTTGGGATTTTCAGATTTAGCTAATATTTTTATTTGGTTGGGCAGTCACGTGACTAAAATGAGAGATCCACCACTACCATAAAATTATTAAGACTTTCTATATGCATGCCTACGATTAATTAAAATACATTATTCACGCAAAGAGGCAAATAACGCAAATCCTCGAGAGACTGGAAGCTCGACGCTGAATTGTTGATAAATGAAACAAGTTGGGATACTTGGTAGTCTCAAATTTGCATTACGGTTCACGTTGTCCTCGAAAAGCGTAAAGCTCACTGATCAGAAGCTATAAGAAAAAAGCAAACAGTAATCGCCTTTTTAAACTATTTTTTTTTTATTAACCTCATGTTCGTCCATTTACTCATTCGCTTTTCGTTTTTGGAGCTTCTGACTCTGAGCTGAACCTACTATGACTTCGAAGCAATTACACTACATATATTGGTTCGCAATCTCCACAGTCGTTCAAATATGAATTATCGGTACTTCAGATATCCAGTCAAAAGATAAGAGTAGATTTATATAATGCAAGACATTACCATGCTAGACAGAATTTTTTAATTTAGCAGCATAGAATAATTAGCCAATGAATAATTAAATACACCTCAGTGTGAGATACAGGTCTACCTAAGTAGAGTCAAGTTTAATGTATAACGCAAATAAATATTTAATAAAGTCCTGTTTACGGTATGCTGAAATTATGAAAACGTCCCCGAAGTGCTAAATTGTTATACTTATTACGCCCAGTTACGGCAATTAAATACAAACATTATACAGGGTGTCCCACAATTATTCTTAACTTTCAAGAGGGCAAGTAATTATTCATTTTTATAATATAGTAATGTCTGAAAAAGTTTTAATATAGAAGCCCCAGAGTCCTGTCTCACCTATTAATTTTCACTAATTAATAATATAGACCACCGTGATATAGACTAATCAATTACACAGCTTTGAATTAACTATTACATGGGAACCGGAGAATAATGTAACGTTCATATTGAGATGAGGCAACATAGGTAAATAAAAACATTTTTTTGTGTTGCCATGTAATTAAAATCGTTAAAAATAAATTAAAATAAGAATAAGAATGTTCATGCGCGGATGCAGATAATTTTTTGATCAGAATTAACGAGATTAAGTTATAATTGCACACTGGTTTTTTTAAAACAAATGCATGTACTTACATGCTCCATAATTATTTGTAGGAACTTAGGACAGTACTTGAAGAGACCTATTGCCATTAAAAGCATTTACTGGGACTAGTTTATCAATAAAAAAAAATTATATCTCCTTTAAAATCTCTGAAATTTACGGATTCTGGAACAGCTTGTATCATAATGAAATTGTTCAAATCGTCAAAAACAGGTTAACTTTATGACATCTATAACATAATATAATTATGTATATCATAATGTGACATATTTACAACTATCATTAGTACGATTTAAAAAAATTTTAGAATCACAACAAAATACAATGCAAGTATGACGCAACTTAACATACTACAACATTGACTACAGCTTAATTCAGATAGGTACCGTCTCTTTTTCGTTCATTTAAAATATGTACCTAGATTAAAGAAAAAGAAAATTAGTTTTAGTTTTGGAGCCTAACTGGACTGACATAGTTATACCGTCCATTGAGAACGACAAGGATGCGTTATCTTCATCCTTCCCTCTTAAATCAAAACCTTAAAACTTTTACTGATCAGATGTGTAAAGACTCTCCGCTGCGCGACAAGCCTTAAATTGTATTCTAGAGTGTAAACTTTTAGTTTCGACCCTCAACAAATAAATAACTAAGATTGCTTTTGAAACTTTTTGGTTTGAACTTTAGTTTTCGTTGATCTTGTTAGAGAATTGGTTCTTGGGGTATCATTCTTTGAAATTTCTGAAGGTGTATACCACAAGGAGTCCTCAGAGCCATTTTCAACAACCATAAGATCCCTTTCTAATAAATAACTACAATAAAATACGCAAAACTTAACAAACAACACTAGGATACTAGTTTTTGCAAATGTTTTTTACAATAATTATTTCCCTCATATCTGTAATAAGTCGTATTACCATGATTTCGATAAATTTTTATAATGATTATATTGAAACGTCAAAGCTAACACCACTGTGTGTGTGTAACATGACTTTTGTTCCCGGTTTCCAACTGCTATTTTCTTATTACTCATGTCTGAAAACTATAGAAAATATTTTTTATTTTACTTTTGTCTTCGAAGATATCTCCACTCTGATGATGCCCGTATTCATAGACAGGTCTCCAAGTCTTGAGACCAACTTGGAGGTTAGAACGTAATCTATAGCCACAAAAGTGGCTAAGGTCGTCTAAGGTCCAAGTTGGTCTCCAGACGAAAGTAGGGCTTCAAGTCCTTTCTATGAATACCGACCTGAGACTTCTAGCACCGTCATCCCTCGAAGTGTGGCGAAGAAGACTTGCCAAGCTACACGCCATGGGAATGGACGCGATTGTCATTTTTGAAAAGGCTTGTGCTTTTCCATTCTTTGTTCGTAAATGTGACGCAAAAACCTAGAGAAGCCTCGACGAACCCAAGCCAGGAGTCAGGTTTGCCACCCGGCGTGGAATGTCGGGTTATCAAACTTCAAACTTGAATGCCCTTTCTTTTTCTTCTCCTCTATTTTGCTATTTTGGGGCAAATTATAATATGTAAATTTGCATCTGTGCAATTTTTATTAGATATTGATGCATTGCCACATTTTCAAAATAAAACTAAATTGGGAATGTAAGTAAACAGTAAATATATATTTTTTCGAATCAATAATGATATGTCACGCAGAAAGTTTTTTTTTTGCTTTTTAGGTACATATACAATCACCATATTATATGTACACATATTTTCACCAATAACATTTTTAAATCACCTTCTGCATTCTATCATTTACCATCATCTTTTTTAACATTAGAGAAATATTCATTCAAAAGTGAAATATTGGAACTGATCTACAATAACCTACATGAAATAAATAAAGAATAATTTTGGTTTCGGGAAACATTTGACAAGATATTTCGAACACAGTAATTTGCTGTAAACTGAGTGGAAAAATGCGATGCTTACGAAACGCTAGTGTAAAACCTATTCATTCAGGAAATAATCATGCCAAATGTATCGTGTTCACAAAAATGGAATGAATAAATTTTGACGTTTTTCATGCCAATAAGTTTTGCAGAGAAGAAATAAAATATCTCAAACTTTTTTGCCTATAATTTTGTTGCGTGGAAAATCTACTTCAAATTTCTGCGTAATTTTTTTTTCCAAAAAAACGTCAAAATTTTATTAGTTATTTTAACGCATTGTTCAATTATTTCCTTGGATATCTTATCTCTAGATACCACAGATATTAGGATACCTGCAAAAGTTGACTACTAATTTAAATTAATATGAAAAAAATCACAATATGTGAAATTCAACTTCATACAGTAGCATAAACCAAATTCAATAATAGTCAGGTGAATTAATCCACAACCGAATGTAAATATTGATCTCATTCTGTTCTGATACTTATATGTGATATGTTGGTTTTAGATCCATAGTTGGTTTACATTGTGCAATCATTTTCTAAGAAGATGACTAAGGAGTATTTATACCCAGCATATATGCATTACAGTAAGTAATAAAGTAAAGAATTGCACATTCTACAATAAAAAATGTGCAAAAATAGAAAATACATATTGTCAGAGTTTGAAAAATTAATAATCTAACATAGAAACAAAGCTGTTTAAAATTTCATCTTTATCTCTCCATATAATCACCTCAAAAGTAAATTTTCCTACCCTACATTGCATGGAACAGACTCCTTGAGGTCTGCAAATTAGAAATCCAGCGTCCTCCTTGATAAAAATATATAATGTCGTTTCATTGTTAAACACAGATGGTAGTTCTAGGAGGCATATCAGAAGAAAACAGTGATGATTAGAAAGTGTTATGTAATTACCGTGAAAAGACTCAATATCAAGCTGCATTCTTATACATATAGGTGTCCCGAAAAAAGTGTGCAATATTTTACCGATGGCTTCTATAATAACAAACTTAAAGAAAGTTGTCTATAAACATAGAGCTAAAAATTCCTCCTAAGGCTCTCTAAAGGTAAACCTTTGTTAGTGGTTTGCAGTGAATATCTTCAAAGCCAATCAAGGTAAAATAATGATAATGATAGACAATAATAATGAATAATGAAAAAATTTTGCCCAACCATTACTACTTTTGTATGTAACAATAATAAATGTTATTTCATTCGCAATACCTGCCGTGTAACAAAATCTTTAAATCGATTTGGCTAAGATAGGGTACACCGTACCCTATCGGTATTTAACAAGGGTACCTACCTTTCTTATGTAGAAAACTCTAAATATTTAAAATCTCGGGGTTAAAAATTGAAAATGGTACATACAGAAAAGTTAGGGCTATTTTCACTTAGCAGGCTGTGCGCTTGAGATACCCCTGTATACATTTTTTGAATTATTTTTATTTTTACTGATTACATACAAAAATAGTAATGACTGTGCAAAATTTAATTACTTTAACTGAAGATATTCACTGCTAACAGAGATTTACCTTTAGAGAATTCTAGTTTACTTAAGAAGAATTTTGTGTCTTATGTTTATAGACAACTTTCTTCATGTTTTTAATTGTAGAAGCCTCCAGCAAAGTATTGCACACTTTTCTCGGGACAGACTGTATAAGTACACTGGCGGTCACGTAAAAGTAAACGTATTTTGGTCGAAGTAAGATTGTGTACGGACTGTGAACGGACTTATAAACAATTCGTCCTTTGTGGACCTTTATAAACGGAAAAGTGATACAATCAAGTAGTTGGCGTTTGGTAATGGACCCTATAAGTACTAAATTTCTATCCAATCTTTCAGCTAATGAGTTTAAATATTTTCAATAAAAATCCTCCTACAAGTTCAAATAATTAATAGGTAGCTTTCCCAATAGTTTTCTAATAGGTGGCTGTTCGTTTAAGTTTCAACGTAAAAAAAGATAGTTAAAATTAATCACCTTTCTTCATTAAGTAGAAAACGGACCACAGTAACAACTCAGAAACATTGCTTGACCAACGTCCCACCTCTCCAAACAGATATAATTATCTGTTTTATGAAGTTTGAAACAAAATATTTACATTTTTATAAATTGTCGAGATACACAGCTGCACAAACGAACGACCACGTTAAGGGATTAGTCGGCGACTTTGCAACTTACTCACGGATCATTAACAATGACCGCGTCAAAGTTCACTAAATAATAATGCAATCAACACATCAAGAGGAAAGTGTTGATACTAGGTATCAATATAAAAGTTGTCTGGTCCAACAACTCACTCTCACATTGATTACTTTTGATACCAAGTAATTTGTAATGGTAATACACCTTGCACCATATATTTAACTTCAACCTTAAATTTATATTAATATTTTTTTTATTTTTTGACATCAACTAATATACAGGGTGGGGCAATAGTGCGTCCGACTTCGATAGCTTGAGTTCTATGATAGCTAGAAACTTGATTTAAGAACACAAATAAACTAGAAAAAAAATCTATATCCAGAAAGTATTTTTGAACATACAGGATGAGCCAAGACGATTATACAAGGGCAAGTAACATTTTTTTAAATAGAATGTTGTGTGTAAAAGAAAAACCCATTTCTAGACTCTTTTCACTCCAATATTATTGCTGTCTATTTCCAAACCATTTAGATGTAACGATTTTTTTTGTTCAAATAATGGCATCTGCAGATGCATATTAAAAAAAACACTAGTTATAATTACGAGTTTTAAGAAAAAATTTTGTAAAGACTAGTTAGGAAACATCTGTGAAAAATTATATAGGGTGGCTATAAATTTAATTTTTTAATTTAAAACTTTTTGAATTTAATTTTCTCCATTTTTTCAACGATATGATGTAGAAACTAAAAAAAACATTTTTTGTATGTACACCCCTATGGCTATTTAACCATTTTCGATTTATCGACCAATAACTACAAAATTCAACAATAATCCTAAAAAACTAAATCGTTTTCCAAATAACTCGACAGAACACTTCAAATCTTTCAAAATTGACACAAATGACAACTGACGACAAGTAACTGTGATAAATGTGTATTACTTGTCCGATAATATAAAAAGCAAAAAATGATCAGGATACAAACATAAAGTGAACTTACTAAAAAAACTTATGCTGTTTTTATAAGCTTAACATCTGGAGCACTTATTACAATTTTATCTGTCGAGTTATTTAAAAAACAATCTAATTTTTTACGATTATTCTTGAATTTTGTAATTATGAGCGATAAATCAAAAATGGTTACAAATAGCCATAGCCATTACAAATTTTTTTCTTAAAACTCGTAATTGTGACTGTAGTGATTTGTAACATGCATCTGCAATTGCCATTATTTGAACAAAAAAAAATCGCTACATCCAAGTGGTTTGGAAATAGTTAATAATAATCTTGGATAGGAAAAGGCTCCAAAAAATCTTCTTTAACACACAACATTCTATTTAAAAAACTGTCACTTGCCTCTGTATAATCGTCTTGGCTCACCCTGTATGTTCAAAAATAATTTCCGGTTATAGACTTCTTTCTCTAGTTTATTTGTGTTTTAAAATCAAATTTCTACCAATGTGACTGAACTACTTATTCAAAGCTTATTTGCAACACAAATACCCCCTTACGTTTAATATAACTTTGGCAAAGAGACAATAAAGATTATTTTTAAATTTGCCACAATAACTATAATTTATTCAACTTTTATGATCAAATTGTACGGCGTATTTATGTTACTGCGTAAATTTCATGTTTACTGAGGTTCTATAATAGTTTTCTATAAACTGTCAATGTAATTATAATTTACTGCAAATTTACACAAAACAACCAATTGTAAACTGCTAGAAGTTTCTCCAGGGTAATCATCCAGAAATCAAGAGAGCGTGACGGGTATAACGTCACATTTATAAATTATGGACAAACACGCCCTTTACCTCACTGACAAATTATCATTCATGTAACATTGAACATTGTAATTTAGTTTATTAAGATTTTACCACCACTGGATCTTAATATAATTGGATATTAAAATGTGACACGAAAGGACATCATTACACCAACGTAAATTATACACTCGGGTAGGTAACAATACTTATTGCGAGCATCAATCATATTTTATAATCACTCAAGCGATTGCTTTTCAGGCAACGCCGAAATTTATAACGAATATTTACGAAGACTGTGCAGGAAAGGATCATTAATTCCAGTACTTGCCTAACTAAGGTTTCAGACATTAAATTAGTTAACACTTGAGCAGAATTTCCAAAATTCCGGAGCTAACCACGGCACAATTATTATAGGAAAACTTGGTAATGTTATGAAAACCAAAATTCCTAGATTACAAATCTTTAACTCCGGCTACCCTAATATGCAGACGACTCAGTAGGTAGCTACAAAAAAGGATCCTTCTGTTTTACTTAATTTTCCATATTGGCTTATAATAATGAATACAAAAGCTTAAATTTTGAAATAATTTATTCACCCCACACTTTCAATTTTTTTCAAATCGTCACGAATCGTTATATCTCTATTTTTAGAATACTTGTATAACAGTTATGTAATAGATACATTAAGGAAAGTGTATTATATGTATATGGTAAGTTAAAAGTGTGGCACCAAGCTTCTCCTGTCTAAACTTAAACCTTAGTTTAAGTAAGGAGAAATGAAAACTGTCAAATTACAGCATAATTAGGAGCATAATTTTCACAAAATGACGGCGGCCAGTTTTGCTTGTAAAACTTTTTTTTAAATGACAACAAAGTAAAATTATTTTTTCTACCTAAATATACAGTGTCTTTCTGTAGGTATTTCTAATAAGAGTTTAAAATTTGAAATTTGGCAGACATAAACCGCAATATGCTAGAAAATGGCAGTAGGTATCGCTTTTTCCGAATTTATTTTCGTGTGAGTTTTCACGACCTCCAAAATTGATAACGAGTAATTGGAACATTTTTATATCAAATCGCTATTAAATTACACGAATTTTTAAATTTCTGTGCTCTAGACATTTTTTTTTCTTTCTGACAACTTTATTTCTCGTTTACTGAGTGCCTTGGTGGCTACCCACCATTTATATCTTTTGCTTTCACTGCAGCTTTACCTACTTGAAAAGTACCTCCATTAAGCCATACTAATTACTAATTAAGCCATTATACACTAATCTTCAATAACGCACCTTTAAGGTGGTGCGGACCTTTTGGGACACTCTGTATACACTAATACTGCGCTAATGAATTGTCAACAGCAAATAAACTTTGTTTAATTGGGAAGAAAGTAAAACGATTAATTACCGAATCGTGGAAGTTATTTCAACATAATTGATAGTGCATAATGATAACGACCTTTGAACCAGAGAAAAATGTGAATCATCGATGCGGGCTGCGAACCTACGCCGGTCCGACCCACCCTCCACAAATTCGGACTGCTCTCACCCCTGAGCTACGGGACTCACGTCCTTCTCTCAATCTCGCTCTCAACTCACTCGAGTTCCCAATCGTCTAACTCACGATTATAACAACATCATCATATAAGTAAGTAGAGTTGTCCAAAGTTGCAAGAATAGGTTTCAAAATAGTATACGCATGTACTCTATTGGTCTGATAAAATTTGAATGCAACCCTATTTGCACGTTTGAAAAGTTGTGTTCATCATACTGGAAATAATGGTGCTATCGACTGTCTAGTCTATTGCGTTGGGTTACACCCGTATCTTCCAGATATCCCGAAATAGACGGACCTTCATGAATTTTCTTTCTATATTTAAAAAGAAACAACTTGACGCCAATTTGTAAAAAAATGCTCTAATATGGCCTCAAATTAGTCATTTGACAAGCAGTTATCATTTTTTCTTTAAGTCTAATAGTTTAGGCAGAAGAAGCTTGTTTCCATACTTTTGAGTACCCCTGTATTCCTTGTAAAATTAAATTGGCTAAATTTATCCCAGTGAAGGAGAGTTGTAACCTTGCAGCCTACCTCACACGGTTAAAATTATAAAAACTATATTTATTAAATTGACTAACATTATGACTAACACGTTATGAAAGTGCTACAAATTACGGAAATAAAAAATGTAATCAATGAATCTCTATGGTAATGCCGGATAATACAAAAATTGGTACAAACCGGATAGTAAAATCATGAATGAAAGCGAACAATGTGTGTAAACCGGTTACGAACTGGTTTCCTTACAATCATTCACTTACTACAAGTTCATGGGGCTGCCAGTTTACGAGCGTTTGATCAAGACATCATCCAGAGTTGCCCCCAGTCCACGTCTCATCATGATGACCAAGATTTATGTCATATTGGGTCGGTCAACAACAGTGACGACGGCGACGAAATGTAATTTTAGCCCGAATTGTGATCCCGTTGTTATTTATAAAAATCTATATTAAACTCTGAAACGTTGGTAAATCGGTCAAACGTAAAACCCGTGACGTACCTCCTAAGAACGTATGTAATGATTTTGACAAACAACAGTCCTGCACAGCGTTTGCCGCGTCACATTTGTGTCGTAAAGTCGTTTGGAAATATTCAAAAGTCGATTTTCCAAAGTACCAACAGATAACCTAAAAATAACCTGTCTCGTCTCGTGTAGACGACTTGAGTTAGGAAAACACACATTAAATTTTTAAGGTACCACTTATGAATTTTCATAATATCTCACCGTTCCCTATTATTTGTTGAGATATAATATCTCAACAAATAGGGAACGGTTCCCTGACTTTCCGGGGGAAATCGGGCAGTTCTATTAACTCATTTGCAGCATCCAAGTTATGCAGTGTCGTCCCGTCGAAAGTATTCAGGGTTAGATGAATTATTAGTGGCCTACACAGAGGAAGTAGCATATTATATCAACCTACAGCACACGTCTTTACTGACTCATTCATTCGACAGACGCTTTCGGAAATTTTTGAAATACGTAAACGACGCGAGACAAACCTAAAACATAAATTTTCATTACCATCACCAAACCTTATCGGTCATACTCAATAATAATTGCCATTTAATGTTACTTTTACTTCAAATATTAAAGATAAATCACTGGCACACACTTAATGGAAGATTAGATGTTGGTTGCGGATTATTAATTGACGCAAAATGCTGAAAGATTGATAAGAAATTATTTTCTGCCAAACCGTTGATGACTGACGCAAATGGGCTAATTAGTGCCGACATGGAAGCCAAAAAGTTGGCCGTTTCGGCATCACGCCCTTTCGACGCATTCATCGTCGACCTAATTCGGCGCGTCTTTACATATTCATTAAAATTCGGGAGATCCATCCACTTAATGCAAATTTTCGTTAATTCAGCGCCTACAACGGCCATTAAAAAACGGCGGATATCCTGGTCCTGGATTCAGTAATGCCTTTATTAAAAGTTGCAATAAACTAGTAACCCAATCTTTCCGCTTGTGTCCGAGACAACATGTCAACGTGGCATGACTGGAATATCAATTGATTTAAATATCACAATGGTTACACAACGTAACAAATTGCCATACGCGGAATCAAGCACTTGAAGCCTTAACCAGCCATAACACGAGCCTGCAAGGACCTACGACCGACGTCCTAATTCGATGATCAGCGACCACCGCAGCACTTTTCACAATGCTTGAAGATACGATATTTCAAAGACCCGACCGGTAACTATTGCAGGGGTAAAGATTTTTCATGCCAACTGCATGTGCACCAAACACGACAATTCCAAAGCGCGAAGGATTCACATAATCGGAAGGAGGAAGGTCAATTGAGAAAAAGTAAAATACTCGGGACCTGTTTCAGACCCCAAGCTTTGATTTAATACTTCGGTATCTAGAAAAAATTTAATTTTCGAAATAAGCGAGTTGCAAAGAATCGAACAAAACTGATGAGAGAACATCCAAATGTTTACCATAAGAAAATATTCCTACTGACGGATCAAAAACGTCAAGTAGGTAGGGGAGAGTGGGGTATAATGACCCTCTAAGAGAAAATGCCTTCTAGGATGGAAACTATAAGTGGTTAAAATTCAGAATTTTCACACAAGAAAGGCCATGTCTTACTTAACATTTTGCCATATACACCAAGGTTTAATAATTGAAGATTATTGATACAAAAGGGCACAACGCATACCCTACAAAAGGATCATTTTACCCCGCACGAGGGGGTAAAATGATCCCATGAAACGGGTAAAACGATCCCACACCAAATAATAGCATTGATTATCACAAATATAAAAATATTATATTTCTTAAAGAAATCAACAATAAGTTTAATGACAACTGGTTTATTAAATGCTTAGCGCGAACGGCAGAAGTAGACCAAGGACTCCGGGATGTCTCATTTGAAAACCAACCAATCTTTTCCAGCAGCTTTTTTTATCCGGGAGAATCGATGAGAAATTTTGTTTTCTTCATTTAGCTGTACTACCCATGAGGGATCATTTTGCCCCAAACGTACTGTCTGAATTCCATCTAACCTTAAATTTACCAATGAGCAGATACACATGAAACTCTCTGAGAAATTTAAAGCTCGTAATATCATTACGAATTGGGCACACACCCGATTCAACAGAAACCACCACATACGTTTACTGCAGAATTTAAAAAGTACTTATCTTATTTTCAAAGAGTCACACAAGAAACGAACAAAATTAACCGCTTTTCAAGGGTGTTTGAAGTAATCATATTTGTTGCTCGCAACTATAGAACACTTGAACTGACACATTTTGCCATAATAATCTAAATGGTACTGCAAGTTTTCACTAAAATATATGGGATCATTTCACCTCAAGGGATCATTATACCCCACTCTCCCCTATATAGAACCGGGGTGCAACGTAAATTCTTTGGAAAACCACTTAAATCCAGAAAAGTTCAGAATTTCTAAAACTGAGAAAGTGAGATTTACGCATAGTTGGCATCCTAACACCACATTGCACTAACCATTTGAACAACATAAGAGTAAAGGACAAAAATCAAAAATGCAGGATGTATTTTGATGGAAATCCTCAGCTTTGATAGCTACGAAGAATGACTTCGATAGACCAACTATGACCCTTGGAACGGTAATTAGTTGTCAGTTTATCCAAATATAGAATATTTTCATCGTTCTTATCTATTAATCACCTCTGAGGGCAAGAGACTGTGGTCCCTTGAGAAATCTCTATTGTACTATCAAATACTTGTAACTACAAATCCTGGCTGAATATTACTTGATGTAGCAGCATGCGGTAAAAATTATATGTAACAACGTGCCCCTTGGTGATTGTAACTACTAACCCCATCTGTAACTAGTAAGGTTTTATTTAATTTTTATTTAAAATATCTGAGATAAATCCAAAAATAATTAATGATGGCACTAGGAGTAAAATGTTGATATTTAACCACGCATGTAGTTATAGAAGCTTGTACAGTGGCGAGCAAAAAATAAAACAGGATGTTTCTTCCCAATGTGAACCAACTTCATTCGGTAAGATGGGCAGGGCATTGCGACCCACCCATTTCCAGGTGATTCGCTGCCGGGCGAGAGGTGGGTGACCTTTGGGGTAGGTATAGACTCCAAACGAAATAAATATTTTTTACCCATAGCAATACGGCAAATCGGCAGGTTTCGTTGACAGTTACTCCTACAAGCCGTTTTACACAACTTCAAAATCGCCGATTTCGCTTCACGAGTTGTGCCTAATTTTATGCTCGCCACTGTACCTTTAAGGAAATATTGTAGGAAAGTGTCAACACACTTTACACGCATAAAAACCATTTGTTGCAACTATTTCGGTTTGCATCCTACAACTGCAAATTTCAAACTTCACAATTCCCTGTAACAATCTGCCCCACTCTTCAATCTATTTAATTGAATGGTAATTGAAATTAACGCTTTGTGGGTAAAAATCATGGTAAATTTTCGAAATTACTAAATGATCGGGAAGAAAAATCGAGCGGAGCAAAGACGGCGAAATAACTTACCCGTAAGTCGTAATTCAATTGTTTTCAAGAAATCTTTTTGTCAAACTCATTTAGATTCTTACGAGTGAAAAGTGAAGTTCTAGAATACTGATGAGGCTTCAGAAACATTCGAACAATCGACAAAGGGCCGCATGACTTCCACTCAGCTAGGTATCGGTATGTAGGTACTATAGGCAATTTCGGTCAATATTTAACACATTAATATGATCATTACAATAAGCAGCTTGCTTTATTTAGATAGTTGTAGGTACTACCCCACGTATATATGTATATGTTGCACCCATTTAGCGTAATTGCCCTTTTCACGAAATGGACATCCAGTTCATGAACTTGGTCCAGATCGTTTAATCCTAGTTTTTTCTCACGATCTGGACACTACTTCTGTCCAGTTCATGAAGAGGACAACACTTTTATCCATTTTCTGAATCTTCGTAAAATTAAGGCATCCGGACATAGGTATAGGCCAATGTCTGAAGGAATACTCGTGTGCTTTCATACTCGATTAAAAACTTTAGAATAACCTTATTCTTTTAATAACTGATCCTCTATGTCTTTACCATCAGATTCAAACAGAGAATAAGATTTGCAACTTTGTATCAACTTCAACATCCACTTCATCCATTTCATGAACAGGAGATCTACTTCATGAACAGGATTCTCCTTGCCCTAATCCATTTCACGAAATGAACATCCTTTTTATGAAATGAACAATTACGCTATGTGGGTAGCACATTCAAATAATATTCGTATCGATTATTTTTTTCATCTCAATTTGGCTGAAATTATTTTGCGTCACTAGATCGCGATGCATGCGCCTGCTAGATGTCTAGATGTTATCATTAGCAGTAATGATAATATTAAATGACGAACAACGCAATCAACTTCATTTCTGTATTATCATTGGCCACCACATAAGTGGTCCATAAAACCTGCAATTTTAGTATAGACGGAAAACCAAAATTAAATATCTCTTTCACCCGTCAATTGAGTGAAAAATTAGGCGGTAAGAAGTGGTTTCTTTCTCAACTCCGGGTCGACGTGATTCATCTATACAGATTCAGGCACCAAAAAGTTTAGGAGCTCTTAACTACATTTTCGTACATCATATATTTTTTATGAAAGAGAAGTATTAAAATGGAAGCTCATTTCACCTTGCACGCGAAGGAATTCCTATTAAATTCGGAACTATGCAGGGCAAACCAGTTGTTCGTGAGGGACGTCCAACGTCCATATAGTTTAAACACGACGATCAATAGAGTTCAAATACTAAAAGTTACTGGTAAAATCGAACATTTGAAATGGCACATAAATTATTATCACAAATTGTGCTCCTCCTTACTCAGAATAATAATAAAATAGGATTTAAGAAATACAAATGGAAAAAGTAAACATAAATTTATGAAAATGATGTTTGATGCAAACATTACCAAAGACCTCCTGTGCCTCCTACTATATATGCAATAAATTATTATGTTTAATTAAGTAGAAAGCTTTTTATCACACTACAAAATAATTTAAAGTTAGTTTGTCGGTCGCTTTGCACATTATTTTAAAGGCCTGAATAAATTAATTATGGGTAATAATTAATTACACGGCTGTATTTTAGAGTTTTACAATAAATATTTGAACACAGATACAGTGTGATATCCAAAAGGAGCTTGATATCATCCCGGGCCAATCTCAAAACAATCGCTTGAAATATGGCTTAAATTTCTACATAACCTCCTCGTAGCAATATGGGATGTTCTAACTTCTAACTATTATGTCTCCCTTGCAGACCGATTTGTCAAGGCAAGAAAAATAAGCGTCTACAGTCGCTATGGCCTTTCCATTTAACGAAAACTTTTATTCTGTCTGATGCCAATGTGTTTTTCTTTTCATGTTTGGAAACAGTTTGAGGAAAACTATGGCGAGTATAGAGAATCAATTCCAAGTTCAGTTCTTGAATTTTTAATCACAGTTTGGTGCTCAGTGAATACAAATTTAACAGAAAACTTTTAGGTAGCCAAGTATATTTCATCTAAAGACAAAACATCCCTATGGCGAAAATAAACATCAAACCGAGCATCCTGTCACGGCGCGAAATTCCACAAATTGAATTCTTAGTATATTCCGCATACTTATTCCTTAAAAGGTAGAATCAAATTTGAAAATAATTACCAGAATTTAATTATAGTGCAGGAAAAAATAAATTAAAACAGTTCTACAAGTAAATGAGCCATCTTTAAATGGTTTCACTTTCAATGAATTTAGCGACACTATAGTCGCACTCGGTTACAACGAGCCCCTAAAGCACGATGCCATTGGTTCGTTATATGCGAGTGTTCGTGATAAAAGAACAAAAAATGCAAGCGTTTAATAGTGACCTCAAACACGAAAAACTTTTTTAATTCGTTCGTTATAGCCAAGTGTTCGTTATACCCGAGTTCGACTGTAGATGATTAACAATGAATGGAAAAACATGATAAAGAATTATGTATGTAGTTAAATAATTATAATATATCTAGTGGCTAATCGGTAATACGTCGAGAAATATTTTATTCAACTCTTAATTGATCTTTAATATCAAAAACATGGAGGTATAATAATTTTTATTACAAACTCAAGGCAAATCCATATTAGTGTATTAACATCAACTGATAAAACCCATATTTTTTAATACCATACCAAAATATAGATCACTTTATACCAGTGGACTATCTATATTTAAGTAATTATGTGTATTAGTTTATTTACGAAATTGCTAATTCAATAACCATCTCAATTCACCAGCGTTTTTAGTAACAATTTGTTATTAAGAAATAATAATTGAATTTCCCATCTAGTGAATTCTGGAAAAAACGAGTCACGTCTAAGCGTTTCCCGGACGGTTTCCTCCCTTTCCTTCGGTTCACGGTGTGTCAGCAATTGACTAATTTAATTTCAACAAAGCGCTGTTTGCTGTTTTCGACGCTTTGCATGTTTATTCCTTATTACAGTAACAAAAATTGACAAAGATGGTGTTTACTGAAAAACAAAAAACCTTTATAACTCTAACTTCAAAATGTCAGTTGGGTTGGGATCTCAGTTACAATGTACAGCTTACCGAGAAATTAATGTCGTATCGAGAGCCGTTGCGGCCTGCGCCATTATAGGCCAGTAAGTAGGTAAAAAATTTAACATTAATTCTAACATTTTTTAAACTTTGCCGTGTAATGTGTAACGAATCGAAACAGAACTATAAAATTTTGCAACTCGATTAAAGGTCGGCACCATTGTGAAAATCGAAAAAATTTAAATTAAGCGATATCTCGACGAAAAAAAATGTAACATCGTTGCAAACTCGATAGAGTTTTCATTACAATATTCAAAATACACAGCAGGAACTTATGAATTAGGCATAATAATTAATTACATTAATAAACATTTTTTTATCTAATTTTCCAGCAAAAATATTAACATGCTTGCAAAACTAGAATCAACTTGTTAAAATCGCCTTACAAGACTCTGTAAATTTGCAACTCTATTCGGTGACGGCATGGTCCATTTTTTATAATTTACAACAAAATCAAGAGTTATTTACGTAAAAACAATTCGAAACAAAAGTAACAATGTGTACATGTTAATAACTCTTGATTTTGTTGTAAATTATAAAAAATGGACCACCGAATAGAGTTGCAAATTTACAGAGTCTTGTAAGCCGATTTTAACAAGTTGATTCTAGTTTTGCAAGCATGTTAATATTTTTGCTGGAAAATTAGATGAAAAAATGTTTATTAATGATAATTAATTATTATGCCTAATTCATAAGTTCCTGCAAATTTTGCTGTGTATTTTGAATATTGTAATAAAAACTCTATCGAGTTTGCAACGATGTTACATTTTTTTTCGTCGAGATATCGCTTAATTTAAATTTTTTCGATTTTCACAATGGTGCCAACCTTTAATCGAGTTGCAAAATTTTATAGTTCCGTTTCGATTCGTTACACATTACACGGCAAAGTTTAAAAAATGTTAGAATTAATGTTAAATTTTTTAGTTATTATGTCTCTATTCACTGGTCTATTAGCTTGGGCAACTGTCCGGCGATTGTCTTGTTGGCTTATTTTGAACCCCTGGAGGGAGGCTAGCCCGAAATTATTTGCTTGAGTCTGCACCAGGAGATTCCCGGCTAGCCTCCCTCCAAGAGTTCAAATATAAGCAACACGACAGTCGACCAATCTAATCGTGCAGCTTGCAACGGCATTCAATACAACATTAAATTCTCGGCAAGCTGTACCTTTTTGTAGACAAAATGTCCCAAAGCCAACTTCGATGAGAAATTTATTTAGGCATACAGTACTGTAGTTTAGTTGTTTCCTAATATGCGATCCGATAATATAACTCTAAATTCGAATGGTCCTTTCCAATCTAACATTATGTATTACCTACCATATTGTCTCATATGTCCAAAAATGTCTGGAAACACTCCAAGACGTAAATAGCAAAATGTAAAAAATGAAGAAGTTTGGATACAATATATCAAATGTTTGTTGGATGGTTCAATATTCGTAACCTCAATGTGCAAAAACACGTGACACTAGCGCGATAGAATTGCAACTGGTATGATGAGAAGAGCATGATGCATGATATGCATGTACAGCCGGGGAATTAAGTAATGCACAGGGGGTTTGCCGCATTACCGTCACGTATAACATGGATGGAAAAAGTGCTTCTCTATCTAACGTTTTTCACAAGTTTTTCCACGTGACATTTTTTTAAATTTATTGCCAGATCAACAGACCAAAGTTGTTATACATAGCATTGTTTAACTTAAATATATTGACCAAGTGTAGTAGAGGTCACACTAACACCTCAAGTATCAATCGGTTAGTTTTCGACTTCGGGATATGAATTATGTGTCATTTTTCTCTTAAGTCAAATGTGGAGAAGGTTATTTTGTCAAATTTGGAAGTGGGCGGCGCTAGTGCAGTTTTCCATAGTTTACAACAAATTTCCTTGTGAGCTTCTCAATAAATTGTTGATAGTTGGGAATGCCAGTTCCCTATAAAGTGGTTCGTTTCTTATAAACCATGGAGCGCCAGCTGCTATTCTTACAAATTTGTTTTGTACGACTTGCAGTTTATTTCTGTTGGTTTTAGAAGTGCTGCACCAAACAGGGCAGGTATCTGTAATTAGCGGTCTGATTAGAGATTTGTACAGAAGCAAGAAACAATCAATTCAGATGGTCGATTTTCTATTTATTAAAGGATAAAGCTGCATCACTCGGTGGTGGCACTCAATAAGCTTCTCGTTGATGTAAAGTCCCCAGGAGGACACCCAAGTATTTGACTGCCTGATCTTTGGAATTCCAAACAGTGGGTGTTGAATTGATGAACAACTCAGGTGGGTCGACTGCGCTCTTTAAAACATTTTGGCAACGCATTTGGAGTCGTTGGTTTTAATTCGCCATTTTAAACCATCATTAAGGGTCTTCTGTAATTGTTCAACCTCCCCTTACAGGTCCCAATCCTGCGTGATGATTGCAGTGTCGTCCGCAAACATTGCTATTGCTGCGTTAATGGAAGGAAGATCGTGAACAAACAGATTGAACAAGGTAGGACCCAGGATGCTGTCTTGTGATACTCCGGTCCGAATGGATTAGTTGTTGGTAACTCTGTATTGATCTTGATGGCAAAAGATCTGTTCTTCAAGAAGAACCACGTTACTCTTGATGATAACGTGGAAAAAGTAACCTATTTGCGCACCCCCTGTGCATTACTTAATTCCTCAGCTATACTTGAACATACATGCTATAAAAAGTTATGTGGGTTGCAGCGGAAACAGTCGCGCCACTCGGTGCATCATGATAGGTAACTTAGAGAAGTCACCACAGTGTTGTCATAATTCTTTAATTCCTATCATATTTAACTGTACTGCCGTATTCGCAATGAAAAGCAATATTGAGAATCTGTATAATATACTGAATAACTGGTCCACTCGAGCTTCGAGCCTTCCTAATTCTTTATTCTCGTTTACATTCGAGACAGTACTGCTATTATGTGAACTACCATTTCTTGTCATTTAACGGCACAGGTAGAAGATGTGGAAGTGTAAACTTCCACCGTAATCAACAGCAGATTAACTGAAATTAATTTCCAAAAAAAAAATTTAAATTTAAATTTTACGTTAATAATTGAAACTAAATTGCCTCGTTTGATGGGAGGGTAAAAAATTGCTCAATTACTCCGGAAGATGAATCCGGAGCTTGGCGTAATTCCGGAGCTGGAAAATTTCTCGGTCTGAATTTCTCTCCGTACACGTTTTATCCCGTTGTTGCGAAGGAAAACGGCGGATTCTGGTGACCTCGTTCTTGAGGTCGATCAATAACTACGACCACCCCCAGGATATGCATAGACTCGCCTGCCACCGGATCCACCCGTCGGCTTCGGGCTCCGGGTGATTGCGCCCCATCTCTCTCTCACCCCGCCATCGACTCCCTCCTTCCTCGCACAAACTCCGGTTAGCCCGTTTTATTAATCAAACTTCTAAAGCACGTAATTTCGTCCATCTTCGTTGTTGTTGTTGTTGCCGGTTTTGGTAATTTTGCTTTTTAATATGAACGGTTTAGTAAATCTCGTAATTTTCCGATTTCGCAGGAATTAAGAGCGATAACGAAATTTCAGTTCGAATCTACCAGATGAGCTTCCGGCAAATCTCATCGTCCAATCAGTCCGAGTTCGAGTTCGGAACGGAAACCGTCACTTCCAGTTGCTGGAGTTATCACCTGACAGGTCCCAGAACTATTACCGTTTCTACTAAAATTGCGGGGGGATGCTGGGTAATTTTCCACCCTTCACCTTGTTATCTTAATGTCGGGACATACGTTGAAGTTTTCAGGTCAGGCGTGAAATAGCTGCGAGCTTCCTCAAATAGCCATGTAACTTCTCACATACGAACGAGAATTTATGTGGTGTACTTTATGGTTCATGTGTGGAGCTTATGAGCAACATCAATTCCGAGGCACGTTTGTCTCGTGTCCATTCCCAAATTAAAAGCAAAAAATCTGCATAATTCTAGCATAATGGTGAATGACAAGAAACCCGGATTTTGCCGGATCTAGTTCTGGCGTCTGGTTTAGCTCCTCAAACCAAGATAAATATCTGTCATCTCCCCTTGCCGAAAAATTGAATAACAACAACACTTTTATTTATTAGTGTCATCTACACATAGTGATGAGATAAACAGATGGACAAAAGAATAGATTTCCGGAGTTTCAAAACTGTAGTGGTAGTACTAAGTTCCATTACTATCGTGATTCTCAACAGAAAACACCAATAGCAGAATTTATAAAACTCATCTTAGAAAAATTTCGAACCAAATAAAACAAATAATGAAATATGAAAAGTACATAAAGTTTTCCAAAAAAGTTAAATACATGTTTTTGCTTTGCAGTCTTTCATACTTGAAGAAAGTGTTAATGTTTATAAAAAAGTTACCTTTTTGACCAATTGGAATATCTACTAGCCAAAGAAAAGCAGTTGCTGTGAACACTGTAAGATGGTATGCGTTACATTATCGACCCAATTTCGTGTAATAACGTGTAATAGAGTATATAATGAGCCCTTTCAACTCTGCAAAGCTTTCTGGAACCCGACTTAATGGCTCATGCAATACCAATTCTTCGATCGGTCTAAAGCGCTCGGTGCCATGCAATTTTTATAAATTTGATCAGAAACTGTTATTACCTCAATATCGTCTTCGTACATGACGCAGTCAAGCCGTTGCTGGCTACCACAAACACTTATTTATCCACCGTATTTCCTCTAGCAGAAACCCCACCGTCGTTGTTGCGATTTGTCCACTGCACGGCTGAAATGTGAAACTGCAAAGCGGATCTGTAGCAGGAGGCTCGGTTGGTTGGCCCACACGGGACACAAATGGAGATAATTACCTCAATTATCCCGCGACATTATGTGTTATTATGGCATCAATGCGATAACAGCAGACTCTTTAACGGCGGACATGACAAGTATTATAGGACTCCTTTCAACAACAAAAGAATCTGACTGAGCGCGTTTCTTTCTACACCCTAATTCGGGAAGTTTTCTGGATATTCTTACAAAGTGTCTGTTTTGACCTAAAAACTGGTGCGGCGTCTTGACGGCTGCACCACTGTCCAAAGGGTCGCAACTGCCATCGATCCAAACGAAACCGCTCGTTATGCGAGATTACTTTTCGGGGATGCAAAAAACTCGTCTAGCTGAAGACAACACGTTTTTGGTACATTTATTTTATCAGAATCAAGATGTAAATAAAAAAATAAACACCAAGGTGTGTTCTCAGTGACCGGTCCGATCCACCAATGGATGCATAACAAAATTAATCATTCTCAAAATCTATTTTAATAATTGATACAGATATCTTCATAAAATGTAGTTATTTCCTCTTACTTGATTCTATACACTAATCGGTGACCTACAGCAAAAGAGTTAATGATGCTACCAATAATCAAAAGATAAATTTTAGCTACATGACACAACTTATTGATTGAGACTTACACCGCAGACGACTAAAATAGTATCTACTAGTGGATCTAAATCGTGTCGATTGTCGGTCTGATCACTTGCCTTCGTCTGCAACGACTACCGACTAGTAGACGAAAAAAACAGAAAAATATTTGTTGTCTCAATAATTGTTGAACGAACACTTCACGTGCAATCTCTTCATCTCATCATCTGCCAAAAAAAAAATTGGGTCCACAGAAGCAAAACTCTACAGTCCACAGGTTTGTAGTACTATAGGTCGAATGAGCAGCGCTTCATATTTCGTTACGCATGCTTTTTATATTGACTTGATTGACAAATATTACACTACAGCGGTTTGAGACTAAAAGATATACTTATGTTTCAGGTTTCAATAACTTCACTACCAATTGTGAGAGCAGGGGGTAATATAATGCGATTATGTTGTAAGTTTCTAATAGTGGTACTTGGCGTGGCCGCTGATTAATCATGTTTTTTTTTACAAACCGATACCAATTATTGCCAGTGACGCAATTCGCAATAAGGGCATTTCCGGTCGCCCCCCTAGTTACGTCACAAGGCTACACGATTCAACGGCTATCATGTACTTAATTCATTGAGCATAATGTGAGTCATTTATTCGTTAGATATGTGTTAGTGGCACAACGGTTGATCCTGAATTTTTTTAAGGGCACATTGAAGTTTGCTTTTCAGACTTCGAATTGAATTTTATTGAATAGAATTTGATCTGTCTTATCCAAAGCTGTTTTGGTTAGAACTCCTGTTAAATAAGTCTAACTGAATGTAGACAAAAATAATTATAGGCAAATAAATTTAATTTGATCTTTAACCTATACAGAGATGATATTTGAAAAGTTAACAATATTATTTCAAGCAAAAAAATTGTTTCTCACTTCAAATTAATTTAAATAATATGTCAGAAAGTAATTAATAATAAAATGTTTATCGAGATTACGTTAGCTACCTTCTTAAATTTTCAACCGTGCCGTGGAACACTTTATTGAAATAGGTAATAAAAAAAATTTGAACAAAACCACGAAATTATTTGCTGTTCAAATTGTATACTTTCTACTGTTTTCCACATCACAAGAAACCCAACTTAATTTCGACAAACATTTAAATTATTTTCTTAAACATTGCATTCATATAGAATGTCTATCAGACCAAAGTATAAAAAAATAAGTTTCTATATGAAAAGAAAGTTGAACATCAATCGACATTAAAGAATAACAATTGCATTGTAATAGTATTGCGTTTATTTCTAACCTCAGGTAATAAATAGGTACTCCTATTTGCAAACATTAAAAAAAATTGATACATTTAATTAAGTACACTTCTCGCAAAAATTAAAGGAACAAAAATTTTTTTTAAATTTTTTGGCAATTTTCAACAGGCTATATTTCAGTGAAAAATGGTCGTACAGGAAATGAAAAAACATAGCTTTTGAAGCTTAAAGACTCTAGTTTTCGAATTTTTTGATTAATAATTTTTTGGAGCACCGGTAGCTATGAAATTCTTGGATAAAGCACAAATAAAAAATTTTCTAAATTTTTTACATTTTTCATTTCGCTCTAAGGGCATAGAAAAATTTTTTCGAGCTAGACCAATGCATAGGTACCATAGCCTGTTTATTCAGCTTTAATTTGCTTTTTGCGGGAGTCAAATACGACCATTTGTCTTCGAGATATCGAATTTTGAATGCAAAAGGATCTTTTTTCACTCAACTACTGATATCTCTGAAACTACTGGTCACCCATCGAGCGGACGAGAGGTTTCGTTTTCTGCAGAAAATTTCCTACGGAAATTTGTCATGGTTAATTGGAAAAAAAATTTTTTTTTTTGAAAAATTTAAAAAAATAAAAAAGACCAAGAGGTCATTTCTGACTCACCTCGCTAAAGCTATAGACACATTCAAACCTTTATTTTCCTTAAAACAAATTTTATTGAATAAAATTAAAGTTGATAACCCTAAAGCCTTGTACACACTACAGGTGCAACGTGTAATGCAACGTGTAATGCAACGTGCAATGCAACGTGTGTGGACGTGTGTTGCGCGCGTGTTGCATGTTGCACCTCGTGTTGCACTGACTGCGCGCCAGCGATCCGCCGGTTGTCGGTTTTTGGTGCGAACACAAAGGGATGTTGCATTACAGTGTGGACGTACAATTTGTTGGAACAGTAGCGAATAAATACACCGTCCATGTTGCATTGCACGTTGCATTACACGTTGCATTGCACGTTGCGTCTGTAGTGTGTACAAGGCTTAAAGCCTTGTACACACTACAGGTGCAACGTGTAATGCAACGTGTAATGCAACGTGCAATGCAACGTGTGTGGACGTGTGTAGCGCGCGTGTTGCATGTTGCACCTCGTGTTGCACTGACTGCGCGCCAGCGATCCGCCGGTTGTCGGTTTTTGTGCGAACACAAAGGGATGTTGCATTGCAGTGTGCAGTGTGGAACAGGAATGCGCGTCTGCGAATAAATACACTGTCCATGTTGCATTGGACGTTGCATTACACGTTGCATTGCACGTTGCGCCTGTAGTGTGTACAAGGCTTAAGGTGCCCACCGTACTCGTTGTGCGAAATTCTGAGCGATAAATTTTTTAAGTTTTCTACAGAGCCATTACGTGTTACTAAACAGTTTTTTTCAAAACTTTCCGACTTCTGGTAAAAAAAAAAACAACCAACAGTTTTTTTTTTCACAACTCAAGTTTAAGAAACAAAAATGTTGTTCCCTTAATTTTTTCAAAATTTCCATCAATCGGTCCAGGAAAACCGCTGAACCGATCGATCTAAAAATTTAGGAGGGCCTTTGGGGTACATTAGACTGCAAAATTTTTTTCTAACCCAAGCTTTTCCCCCAATATTGCCGAAGATACAGTTGATTAACCAAAAAAAGGGAAAATGGCATTTTTTTGCTCTTTTTTCACGTTAACGTTACAGGTGGAAAAAAATTTTTTTTCCAATCAACCATGACAAATTTTTGTAGGAAATTTTCTGCAGAAAACGAAACCTCCTGTCCGCTCGCTGGGTGACCAGTAGTTTCAGAGATATTGGCAGTTGAGTGAAAAAGGATCCTTTTGCATTCAAAATTCGATATCTCGAAGACAAATGGTCGTATCTGACTCCCGCAAAAAAACATGCTATGGAACCTATGCATTGCTCTAGCTCGAAAAAATTTTTCCATACCCATAGAGCGAAATGAAAAATGTAAAAAATTTGGAAAATTTTTTATTCGTGCTTTATCCAAGAATTTCATGGCTACCGGTGCTCCAAAAAATTTTTAATCAAAAAATTCGAAAACTAGAATCTTTAAGCTTCAAAAGCTATGTTTCTTCATTTCCTGTACGACCATTTTTCACTGAAATACAGCCTGTTGAAAATTGCCAAAAAATTTAGAAAATTTTTTTGTTCCTTTAATTTTTGCGAAAAGTTTATTTCTAAGCAGAATGAAACTAAATTAAATTTAAAGGTATTCATGTACTGGGTAATTTTAGCTATTTCATTGTATCATAATTGTATTAAAGCTGTAATTTTACTAAGAACAATATTTCGATTGATTTACTTTAGCTGACTCACCCTGTAGGTATACCTTCAAAACGTAACCGTTCTGGTATGGTAACTGCTACCGTGATATTGTTGAGTGCATAATTTTTATGGGTATTAAATATTTAATTATGGTAGCATTAAAATTGTTTGCGACAACTCATTGTACCTTAACAATACAATATTCACGGCAAAAGCCGTGGATAACTTATTTGATTGTCAAATTATCAAAGTTATTAGTAAAAAAATAAATTATTGGAACTGTTATTAGTGTTACAAAAACTGTTCAATATTATTACAACAATGTTTCGTATATATTTCGTATAAAAGTCTCCACTTCATCACTTTGATTTTCTACAAGCTCATGAACACGACCTCTAAAATTGATAACAAGTATGTAGGTAAAAGAAATATTTTTCAAATTTTTAACTCTATTAGAAATACATACGCTTTTAAACACTGGTGGTACTCTCAGAAAGACCCTGTATACAATTTAGCGATAGTTAGCCTCCGTGGATATTATTCGAAAAGTGATAAAGTACTTCCTTATAAACAAGGCTAAAAATTTGGGTAGGTGTGATTTATTGCAACTATAACCCCTCATTTAACTATTTTTGACTTAATATCTTTCTTCTACACTTTTCTGATAACCAATAACTTCCACAAATTCAGAATGCGTGATTGCGCTTTGTCTTTTGTGCAGAATTTGATATAAAATAGTAAACCATAATATGACAAATCTTTTCTTGTTTTTTTTTTCTTTGTAATACTAGTTAGAAGATCAATATCAGTGCCAATATCATGGTGTCAATGTAAGAGAGACATAACTGTTTTCCCTACAAAGTATCTAAATATTTAAATTACTAAGCATACTCATTTTAACGGAGCGAGTACGGTTTCAAAGCTAAAGCTCGCTCGGTCTTGCCCTATGCAAATTAATGTTTAGTAGTGTTGTGATTATTTAGGGTTTACAGTAAATTTATTTTTCAACTTGTGTTCCAATGAAAATCAGCTCACCTGATTTCACTACTATATGTCCTGTATGTATGTATACATGTATGTATAATAATAATTTGTAACTAATTCGGATGTTGTATTATAAACCTGTAACTCTTTCTATAATACTTATTTATAATTTTTTTATTTTAAAAAACTGTAGGCTATTCCACTCCAATATTGGAGTGGAATTTGTAGCTATTTTTTTTGTTCAAATAATGGCATCTGCAGATGCATGTTAAAAAAAATTACTGCAGTCTAAGAAAAAGTTATGTAAAGACTGGTTAGGAAACATCTGTAGAATGTCTTTGAATCGTTTTTACTTTTGAAAAATTAAACAGGGTGGCTAAATTTAATTTTCTATATTAGAACTTTTTGAATTTAATTTGCTCCATTTTTTAACGACATGATGTAGAAACTAAAAATAAACATTCCTATGGCTATTTGTTACCACTTTTGATTTATCGCCAAATAATTACAAAATTCAAGAATAATCCTAAAAAATTAGATCGTTTTCTAAATAACTCGACAAAAAACTTCAAATGTTTCACAATTGACACAAATGACAACTGACGACAGGTAACTGCGATAAATGTGTATTGCTTGCCGGATAATATAAAAAACAAGAAATTATCAAGATACAAACATAAAGTGAACTTACCAAAAAAATCTTATGCTGTTTTTATAGGAAAAAACTTCTGAAGCACTTACTATAATTTCTTCTGTCGAGTTATTTGAAAAACAATCTAATTTTTAGGATTATTCTTCAATTTTATAATTATTGGGCGATAAATCGAAAATGGTTACAAATAGCTATAGAGGTGTACATACAAAAAATGTTCGTTTTTAGTTTCTACATCATATCGTTAAAAAATATAGAAGTGTTCCATTTGGAAAAATAGAAAAAAATAAATTAAAAAGAGTCTGAATTAAAAAATTAAATCTAGCCACCCTGTATAATTTTTCAAAAGTAAAAACGATTCAAAGACATCCCACAGATGTTTCCTAACTAAAACTTACATATTTTTTTCTTAAAACTCGTAATTGTGAATGTAGTGATTTTTTTAACATGCATCTGCAGATGCCATTATTTGAACAAAAAAAAATCGCTTTATTCAAGTGGTTTGGAAATAGTAATAATATTGGAGTGAACAAAATCTAGAAAAAGGCTCTAAAAAATCTTTTTTTACACACAACATTCCATTTAAAAAAATGTCCCTTGCTTTTGGCTCAGCCTGTATGTTCAACAATAATTTCCAGTTATAGGCTTGTATCTCTAGTTCTAGTTTATTCATGTTTTTAAATCAAATTTCTACCAATCATAGAACTCGAGTTAACGAAGTCGGACGCACTATTGCCCCACCCTGTATATTTTTTTAGATTAATCGCGTACAAATTAGTGATTTGTTCATCGATACAAAAACAAAGATAAGATATGAGAGAAAATCATAAAACGTGAAACAATAAAGATGCAAGTTTTCTGGATGCAGGAGGGTACCCGCCCACTTCTACATATGCAATTTGTATCATTTAAACAGAAAACGGATGTGGCAAACCTTCGTCCGGTCAGTAGACAGAGCAATAATTAACAGTAACTAAAAGTCTACCCAATTTTCGATCCAACAGTAAAATTGGCGTAACACTTTGTTTCTCTTGTTATTTTTAACTTATTATTTTATTTATTTTGCCTAATTTTTTATCAATTTTGGGAAAAGCATACTTCCGTTTCAAAAGTCTTACCTACATCTTTTAAAAAGGTTCCCAGACATACAGACGTTTCTTGCAATTAATTTATTTAAGGCAAAAGCAATTTAAAAATTCCGCTTAGGAAATGCGTCATTGCGTATAATGGCGGTATTAAATGATATAAAACCCACTCTAAAACAATTTAACTCAATTTTAATAGGAATGCAGTTCAGTCAAGTTATTTTGCATTTGTATACACAGTTGTAGAGCAAGAATCTCAAAAAAACACAAATTTGCTTCTGATGCCGATTGAGAAAGTTAGAAGAAGCGTTAGATTATTACCGATCATGAATTGGAAGCCAACAATAATAAATAGCAACGTAGAGACTTTTGTCGGCGGCAATGTTGTAATCCCGGGAAATGAAAAAGACACTTTCTTGGGATGATGGTATATGCTATTTTTTTATTGCCTTATCCTAAGGATAATTCGTAGTTCATCAAATTTGTTGGAAAAAACAAGTTAATTTTAAAATTACCTTGATACCTTGAGCATACCACTAAAACACTTGTACCTACCTAATTACAAAAAGAGGAAATCTTGAAAGTAGGTCTGTATCTCATACAACCCATTTTCATAAAAAAACTCTTTCGACTTCGAAATGTCGACAATAATAGCGTATTTGCAACTATTTGCAGCGTCTCTATGGCCGTAAAAAATGTTTCATTACACCACTCGACATTATACTTACAGCGTTTATTAAATAAGTTTCTAGTGATACGATCAAGGCGACTGGTTTTAAAAGTCATTCTTGGTTTCCTTTTTCAATAGATATGTGGAGTTATTAAGTTTCAGCATAAGGCAATGGAAAAAGATACACCACACGACAGGAAAACCTTTTACAATCTGGTGGGATTGTAATCCTCAGCTGCGTCTCGGACAACAACATTCCCACTCAGGATCACTTTCGTACCTAGTGAGTAAAATTATCATTGCACAACTAACTAATCTTTGGAGATGTCCAATTTTATTTTGCAAGTTATGGAATAAAACAGTAGAAAACAGTTATTTGTGTACCAGACGTCAATTGCTCATAATGGATCAATCTTCAGTTCTGCTTAGATAGAATTGCGAGTTATTAAAAAAAATAAGATTTCGGAGTAGAATACACCGTAATCAAAGTTTTCAGTTTTACAAAATACATTACTTAAATTTCCAACTTCAACAACATCAATTTCAACATCAGGGTCCCAGAATAACTATTTCCTACTTTCAGCAATGATAGAGAACATAAATATACCTAATTAACTTTTAATTAATTAATAAACTAGCGTCCGAAAATCCTTCCGTATCGATTTGGGTGCCACCAAGTGGTGTAACAGTTTTCACTAATTAATATTAAATACGCGATTAAACACCTTTAAATAATAAACTATCGCATCATGATAACCGGAAGATAGTGTGATGTATTGAGATGCAGCGACAGGAATAACAACGGATGCTGGAAAATCCGCTTAATTAGTACGCCCACCATTACTCAAACAGTTATTCTGGAACAAGCTGTAAAAATAACAAGCCTTGCAATAGTAAAGCTTCGATAATCCGGATTAATTAAAACCAAGGCAATCCATTAGTAAAATATCCGAACTATTAAAATTAGGAAGAAAAAAATACGTAAAATAAATGCTGTAACAATTCAAAGACTCGAAATACAAATTAGAATCCATACATAAAAAATAAAACTCAAAAGTTGTTTAAAAAGTCTCGAGCTTTTCAGCAAGAGATAGTTTTGTGTCAAATCTTCGTGGACATGTTGGTTTTTATAATAACTAAGTCATATTAATAAAATTGAGTTTTCAAATTTTTGGACTTTAATGTTTCCGAACGGTGTGATAGGTTATGCAAGCCAATATACCTACACTTTTCATTGTGGTTGCGCGCGCATTTCGGCACTCCAAGATAGTCCAGATAATCATTAGTAGATCCCGATTACGAGATACATAATGTAAAAATGTCACCTTTTATTTTTGTTTAAATTACTGAGAAGTCGAGATTACTGGGAGTCTGGATTACCGAAACTTTACTGTAATTCACTCCAAAGATCATAATCGGTGATAAAATTTTATGCCTGTGCACTGTGCAGTACCTACCTATATTAATATACTGGGTTAGCCAAAAGTGTGGGACAAAGCTTCTCTTGACTAAACTTTGGCTTGAAAAAAAAATTGTCAAATGAGTCAAATCAACGCCGCTCATGTTTTCTTGCGGCAACTTTTTTCTTTAATAGTAACATATTAATATTTGGCCTGATGACGGGAATTATTCTCTAAACAAATGTTAAACTTCTTTTTTTCTACATCAAGTCGCGTATTTTTAAACAAATATAGGTAGAAAAAATAGGTTTTAGCTAAACAAAGATGACACTTTGCCCCTAGTTTTCTGGAAAAGGGGGTAGATGAGAAAAAAATAGTTCTACGCTTCTATAGAGAATAATTTTCTACGCCAAACCAAATAAAAATATTAGTATGTACAAAAAGAAAGACCCCCCCGGACAAAGACGGTCGAAGCCATTTTGTTAAAACAATTTGTTCTAATATGCCCCCAACTGATTCATTTGACAAACAGTTTTGATTTCTCTAAGTCTAATAGTTTAGGTAAGAGAAACTTGGTTCCACACCTTTGGCTACCGTGTATATTTCCATTTAATTTATGATCAATGGGGGGAGGGGGGGGGGGGGTTAATTATACAAATTTGACTTATCAAAATCACAATATAGACATATAAAACAAAAACAATTGTTCCATGAATGAGTAATAATAGAGTATTTTTGGTTACAAAATATAGACTGCCATTATTGCCCACGGTGCGTTATTTTTACTTCTTCAAATGGCAAAGTATTCGTATCGCATTCCCATTTAAGACCCAAAAAATAATTGTTCATACAGACGTAAAAAAAAAAATTCTTCTGTATCTAGTAATATATTCTCATGTAATTTTTCTTAATTCTGACACGCCCTGCAGAGGCGGTTTAAAATAATAATCCCGTGTCCACGTAGATAAAAATTTGGACAATCCAAATCGCTCACCAAGTCAGTCAGTTGTGGTATAGATAAAAAATTCATCAGCTACGTTTATCTTACAGGGTTGGGCAAATGTGTCGGAACACCCAATTTTTGGCTAAACTATAAATTCGATTAAAAAATAAATAGGTATACCCTTTAGTTGTATTTTTATTCTATTTAATGACGTACTTTGATTCCAAAAGCTACCCTATTTTTGAGATATGACGTCATCGGCGTTTTTTTTAAATGGACGATCCTGTAAATTTTATATTTTTAAATAGACACTTTTTCGTCTATTACAACTATATACGGTTTGGTGGGTGTGCCACTTGTGGCTTTTTAAATATTAAATAAAATAATAACATAAAGAATCGGCTGTTTACATCTTAATTGTCATAGCTATTTAATAAAACATTTATTATGAACACTATTGTGAACATTTTCTATTTTCTTAATATTAAAGTGCCCGATGCTTTGTAATAACCAATTTGATTTTTATACACCAATAATTATTTAACTTATACTTTGTTATTATTTTAATTTAATATTTAAAAAACCACAAGTCGCACACCCCGACCAAACCCTGTATCATTATAATAGAAATAGACGGGAAAGTGTCGTAAAAATACATACGATGATGCATTTAATAAAATCGCTGCTGACGTCATATCTCAAAAAATAGAGTAACTTTTGGAAATCAAAGTACTGAATACATAGTTCTGAATAAAATAAAAATACTACAAAAACTTTTGAGAGTATTTTTAATGGAACTTATAGTTTAGCCAGAAATCAAATGTTCCGACGCATTTGCCCCACCCTGTATATGTAGGTATATTGCTAATAAAATGTAGAACAACTGTATTTACAATAAATTAAGAACTTTACTACATTTCTATCAGTAGAAGCCAGTTATTATAGAATCTATCAGTTTCCGGTCAATCTTTAGTTTAGTGACCTCTTGCCGACCACCACCATTTTGCATTTACATGATTCTACAAGCTTTACTGAATCCACTACCGCACGAATTTTGTTGTGCAAATGCCTATTTACCCCCCAATTAATTAAAAGAGTTATTCTTACGCTGGGCCACACGTTGCAGTGCGTGACCTTGTACGCGGAAATTTCAATGTTTCTCGCACCAACACTTCATCTACCGTCTAGACTTACCAAAAAATCATCCATTCATTCATTGCCAATTATTTTTCCTTGCCCTAAATTACATCAATTTTACTAATTCCAGCTCTTTTCATATTATCCGATTATTTTAACCTTCTTACCCACCCAGCATCCCTATTCACTCCACCATCCCGTTGGACAGACGGTTAATGGGGCATTTGCACAAACTTTCCTTTGCTATAATCGACTAAGGAGGTCATTTCAACGTCATTGCACTAAAATTTGTGTTAAAATTGCAGAGGTCACTAAAGTAAAGAATTACCCAGTTTCCTTCCAAGTACCTACATAGTTAAGTAATGAATGACTACAGTAGTAAGTCATTCCAAACCAGGCCTAATTCAATAACAACAGAAATATACAACGCATTAGTCACCGTGATAATTAGGTTCATCAGTCAACACTTTCTGCGATAATTGGTTTAAAATTCGATAACTTCGGTCTTTTCTAGCTGCCAAGCTAATCAAACTGGAAATTAGAATCAGTTTATGCAAAAAATCATTGCAAATTCCATTTGTACAATTTCACCTGTTGTCACGTTGGCATCTTATGTAAATTAACAACAAAAACATTGGATAGGCGTGGCCTTGGCAACCAAAATAAAGCCGATAAAACCGTTATCTTATCAGATAAAACAATAGGTGGTCGCACTATATAATAACCAGACGAATTCTCTATTTTGGCAACCACAATTTGGCAGACATCACACACATGCGACACAAAAAACAAATAAATTTAAATAAACTCACCTCTTCCTTCATCTCGCTGTTCAAAGCCATAGCAAACTACAACAACCTGACAGGTAAGTGCAGCCAACTTCCCAGAATAAAACCAGGTGTCCGTGCAAAAATTTAAACAACTCTTACAGAATTAATAGCAAGAAATTAAGAAAAATATATGATTACAAGTCGATCTATTTAAGCGATTGCTTAATAATTTGGGCTCAATCGAGAATATTACGGTTTCACAATCACATTTAAGACGTCTCTGTTGGCAGCCTTGTAGCTGCTTTGCCCGCAAATTTTAAATTTGACGTTTAGGATTAGTGCTAAGCCAATCCTTTTAAACGGTTTATTATTTTTTTCAAATGCATGTAATCCTAAACTTAGAGATCAAACTTCTACTAACTGACGTAGCTACCACAGTAGTAGCTACCCTTAGCCTCAGGTTTGCAGGTTGCATGTTGATTAAAAATTTAGTTATGCCCAAAGTTCGTTTACACACTGCAACAATTTATCTGAATTGCAGTTAATTAAAAGATCTCATTTCACTTGTAGGTATATGCTTGCAAGAAAACAATACTTTAAAAAATTACTTTTAAGAAAAATTATTTATTGTAATAATACAAGAAACAATTCGTTTACCGCAGATATCTATAAATAGAAGGGATAAGGTATATACCTACCCAAACATGCGATCACTTTTGACGAAATAAAAGTAAATCCAAAGTGCAATACATTGAAAATATATTTTCAGTAAATAACTAAACATATTGAACGATTTTCAATGTTACCTACTGGAGAGCATATTATGCATAATTTTTTAAATTTTTTTAATTATTATTAATTGCAAATTTGCAATCTACTCTGTTGGGGAGTAATTAGTAAATATGATATCAAAAGAGGGTCGTGTAACAGCCACCATCCATCGATGGTTTTCTGGAATTTATCCAGGTAGGTAGTCTTCTTCCAAGTGGTTGGTTGTAGAGGTCTCTTACTAAATTATTGTTGTGTTCGGTACAGCGGTCTTTAGTTTTGTTGGCATCAGCTCTGGCAATTTTCATTACGTGGGGTATATCTAGGTCATAATGCAGTGTTTGATTTGAGACATACCACAGGGCATCAGTTAACTTTCTGAGCATTTTGGACTGAAAGATTTAGAGGATTTTTATATTGGATGGTTTACTGCTTCCCCATAGCTCAATACCATAGGTCCAGCTGGGTCGGAGTATGGTCCTCGGTATGGCCTTATACATATATGATTCGTTTGTTTTTTTAGGGATAATTGTGAATTTTTGTTTTAGCCATGACATGTTCCGCACCTTAAACTCTAACTGTTGTCTCTTGGTCTTTATGTGTGCCTTCCAAGTTAGTTTTTCGTCCAAATGGAGTCCGAGATATTTTACCTCTGTTTTGTTTTGACGGGTAGGAGAGAGTCACCTATGCTTAGGTACTTGTGGGCATATGCTGCGCCAGGATTTGAGTTGATTTGGTTAAACAACTTTGATTTTCCATTGCTCTAGGCAGATTTGAAGCAGGTCAAGGTGGTATTGTAGTTTTTTAGCTGCCCTTGTTGGATCACTATCTGTTGAGAGTATTGCAGTGTCATCTGCAAATGTTGCCATAAGCATGCCATTTGTTACTGGGACATCGACAGTGTATAACGGGTATAATAACGGTCCCAGGACGCTGCATTGTGGTACTTCTGCTCTTATACTGTGTAAGTCAGATAGTTCACCTCCAATCTTAACTTGGCAGTACCGTTCACTTAAGTATGATTTAATAGTTAGATATATTTGATCAGGGAGGTGCTTTTTTAATTTCTATAATAGTTCACTCATACTTTGTCGAAAACTTGCTGAATGTCAAGGAAGACTGATGTACAAACTTTTTTACCTTCGAGAGTTTCTTTGATTTTCTTGACTATTCTGTGCCACTGTTGGATTGTAGAGTGATTTTCTCAAAATCTAGATTGTGGTCTAGGGGTTAATTCGTCTATTTCGATGGTTTCTACTAGTCTATTGAGTAAAAGTATTTCAAACATCTTGGACATTATTGGCAGAAGACTTATCGGTCTATGCGAGCTAACCTCTGTAGGGGGTTTTCCAGGCTTGGCAATCATAACAATTTGTGCTATTCTTGTCCAGGAAGGTGTAATGTCAGCATAGAATAGCGTAAGTATATGATGTTTTGATGGTACAGTGGTGAGCATAAAATTGGGAACGACTCGTGAAGCAAAATCGGCGATTTTAAAGCTGTGTAAAACAAAGATCATCCACCTCCCTCACCCGGCAGTGAATAACCTGGAAATGGGTGGGTCGGAATGCCTTGCCCAT
This sequence comes from Schizotus pectinicornis, assembly GCA_951805265.1. Lineage (NCBI taxonomy): Eukaryota > Metazoa > Arthropoda > Insecta > Coleoptera > Pyrochroidae > Schizotus > Schizotus pectinicornis. The sequence continues at coordinate 19,066,236 of OX638204.1, read as the reverse complement.
CCTGCCGAATGGAGTTGGTTCACACTGGGAAGAAACATTGTTCCTTATTTTTTGCTCGCCACTGTACAAAGGCAATACATAACATTGGCGTAGATAATGTAGCAATTAGGAAAATAGTAAATTCAATATATATAAAAAATAGGATGTGTGTTTAGTGTTTAAATAACAACAGAACCTAGGACCATTACACCATTTCAAATTTCATCATTATTAAACACTTTAAACCTGGTATCCATTTGTTGCGTGTCCGCTCAACATTCGAATGGTTATGCTGACTTACGTATTAAAAGGATAAATGATAGAAACAACAACCTAAATTTACAACTAATTTTAATAAGTAGTAATTAAATTACATGTAGGTTATGATAAGATCTAATTACAAATAAACCAAGCACTTACTCTGATTTGATATACAGCGTTAATACTCAAGACTACTGTATATACAAACTAATGAATTTTTAAAAAAAAGGTTATAGCACATTCATTTAACAATACAAAGTATTTGGCATATAAAATATCATTTCTTTAAGCTAGATGTACTTGAAATCTCTATATAAAAAACCTGCAGTGTTATTTGTATCAGTAAACTATGAGGATATTTACCAAACGGTAGGTTACATTTAAAAATTTAATATATTTACCAACGATCACAACTTGTTAAATTTCCAATTAAAGTTGAACAGTCATTTTAAACTTTTTAACGCACTCATACAGAACATTTCAACAAAAACCATCATATTTTAACACATGCTCGTACCATTGACAAAAATATATACATCAACGAACAAAACTGCCTCAGGTGACCATAAACAAATATGCAACAATATTATGACTAGGAAAATTTTACTCAATAGCCACTGTGCTATTTCTTTATCAAGTAACAATCATTTATTTGTCCGAGTAGATTTTCTTATCATCACAACACAAGATTTAAATGCAGTATTCACAAGACATAAATTGCAAATCTCCAATAATTGTCTGGAGAAGATCCATGCAACATAAAGATAAAAGAGAACGCCATGTAAGCAGTAGAGGTATAGAATAAATAATAAAGCGCAGACAATTATATACATAAGCGTTTAATTCGACTGGTTTAAATAAAATAACTTATTCGAACCCGTCAGTCAACTGCTCAGTCAAGGTTAGTCGACAAGTGAATAAAAACAGTATCTAAAAAAGAGAATTATAAAATCTACTTACATACCAAAGTTATCTTTGGGCCGTTAATTAAAAATAACAAGAGAACAGTTGCTCGTAAATGGCACTTAACATCCATGCAGCAAGTTAAAAGAAAAATATAACAGTAATATTGGTCACATGTTAATAAAGTACGTAATTACAACCTTCAGTTGTTTATTCAGATTCGTTCAATCACATAATGTCTACAGGATGTTTCGTAAAGAACGAGTCAAGCCCATCTGAATAAAGAAAAAAAATTACGAAATTAATCTTTAAACACTCAAATCATGAAATAAAGACAAATGTTTGACCAAAACTACAAAATTCTTACAACGTTGTTCAACTAGTATTTTCTGACAATTTTCCCACGGCACACTTGAAAATTTTACAATAACCCCCATTTAATCTCGACAAATGTTTAAAAATAAATTTCCAAAATTTTTTTGCTTCTTCAAATCGGATACTGGATAAGAGTTACAACTTTTAGGAAACACCCCGTACACAAATCTAAAAGTTAAAAAGCAAATTTAGTTTCTGGTCTACTGATAAGCTTAATGTTTCAACTATTAGGTGCTGGTTAATTTAAAAAAATGTCTATTTTCCGGAAGGGGAATTGCTCTCTTTTAGCTAGCTATTTCCTGAATTTCTCGGGCTCGTCGGAACCGAAGTATTTTGTTCCGTGGACGACCTAGTAATGTACAACCTTAAAAGTTTCATCTTGCTTCCCGACAAACACGAAATATATGACGAAAGACGTTCTTCACCAACTGCTTTGTGAATAGCCACCATGCAAAAAACGGAGCTTTTCCGCACTGGACTTTCTGCATGATCTGTGCCCTAAAATTCATAATTAAAATTTTACCCCATTCAAGACTTAAATAATAGCAATTACCTTTATTAAGCCGGGCATTATCAAAGCTAAATGTTCGTCGGTAACGTCATTTGGGTTACACTCGATGAGTTTCGTCAGCATTTTAATCGCGCCCAGTACAGATGGATATGGACTTGTTCGAATGAGCGGTCCTAAAGTCGTAAGTACGGTATTGAAAGGAAACACACTCATCGCTGCAGCTGTAGTTTCTGCCATTTTAACAACCTGATGGAGGAAAAGTACGTTATTACAATGTCAACTGCTGAAACCACTCACCTCTCGTTTTTCACAACAATGAGCATTCAATACGCGCAACGTTAGCAATTCAACGAAATTACACCAACATTGCTTCATTTCTTCGCTTTGAAATATTGCTGTCAGGATTTCCAAAACGATAACTTGTGTGGCGCTGTCGTTTCCGTTCAGATTATCGATAAGTATACGTAAGAGTTTTCTGAGATGATACTACTGGTTAGGAATACACTACATTAATGAAATAATAAACTTACTTAAAATTCAGTATAATATGTTCTGTATGTCCTTGTTTGATCATATCGGTCAATTGTGACAGCAATTGGCGCTTTTCCGCGATCGGAGTTGGGTTATCGGCTACCACGACGCACCGTTCAAAAATGTTCTTTATTATTTCAGAATCCTTCACATCACCTAGAAGAGGAAAAAATTAGAGAAACACGTTTTTAGTCCAGGAATAAGTAAATTTTTTTGGTACTTATTTTCCCAGCTGGTGTATGAAAATTAGTTTGTTTTATTAATGACACTAATCAACAATTTTTGAGTCTGGCAAAATTTTTCCAATGAGTTCAATAAAAAAAAAATGAGTCGATTTATTTTTCCAGTTATAAATCTTTCACATTTACTACAGTAGACTTGCGTGTCTGGGAATCACAGGGGCTATGTGCACTACCCCAACAGCGATCTTAGAAGCAATGTTAGACTTGACCCGGTCATGTACACTCGGATGATCTGTAAATGAGGCTCTTGAATCGCTAGTTTGGCAACATTGTAGCCTGAAGGCACCAAACCGACTTTGCCCGGCGTTCGGGTCGGTTCGGTGCCTTCGATCTTACCACACCAGAGTCTACAATGTTGCCAAACCAGCGATTCAAAAGTTTCATTTACAGATCATCCGGGTGTACAGTTGCGTGCACTGGAAAAGCCCAGAGTAAAGTAAAATTTTATTCCAACTTACGTTACACTTGCAACCAGGCTAGACCACGCGGTAGAGTTTGTTTGAGAACCGCACAGGTAAACTAGGATTGGTCGAAATAGAGCGGCACATTTCAATTTCAAATTCAAAACAGCGTCAAGCACATCCCCCATGACGAGAATTTGGGTTCGCTTGGTTAGTGACGCCAATTGTCACCATTCGAGAGAGTTGGAATCAGGGATTCGATTCCCTTATCTCCTCGTCTTTTTTTATTTTATATTTATTATTTCATATGCAATTTAGTAATAATTATGACCTTAATTTGTGTTTCTGATATAATTACAAGCCTCTTTCTAGAATATTAAAATAGACAACTTTCTGAAGCAATTCCAGTAAAATATTTTCACTTATAATATTCCTAGTGCATTGATTATTTCCGGAAATTTTTTCGAAGGCATTTCCAAAACGTATTATTTACGTTTTGGAAATGCATGAGAATAAAATTTACGGATATTAATCAAAGCACGAGGGCATATTCGGTAAGAAAATCGCAACGACACAGACATTAGTCCATTATGTCATTATGATGTCATTATTAATAAATAAATGATTTTGATTGGCTGAAATAATTTCCACTTATTAATTTCATGCTAAGTGCAAAAACTTCCAGGAAATTTTTACATTGTCGTAGAAATGACACCGAATTCTATTTTTCTATTGGCTACTTTTGTTTTTTGAAAAATACTATTGCAACAACGGGCACGAATCAATTATGGATGTGAAGAAGGAGTTAAATTCCTTTTCTTAAATTATTATTTCATATGCAATTTATTAATCACCATTAATCTCGTTCTGCAATGTTAAAATTGAAGTAAAGTATTTCCGTTTAATTGAATAAGTATTAATTTTTAATTTACTTTTTGAAAAATATTATTGCCACAACGGGCTCGAATCAATTAAAGATATGAAGGACTTGAATAGGATAATGATATGTAGAAACTTTTCAACGGGATTAATTAAAACTGTAAAGTTGCAGGTTGTTACGGGTAGGTATAATGTTTAATTTTAACACCCAAATTTTACCAACACATTGAAACACATTATAACAGGTAGTATACAATGTTACCATCAATTATTATGGCACCCTTTATCCATTGCCGTCCTTGAAATTTGGTTTACCTGGCTTTCTAACTGAAGTCGCTTGCTCGTGTCACTGCGAATTTACTTAGGTAGAAAGAAAAAGGATGGAAAGGAAACATGAAACATCGAAGCGACAAGTTGGTGGCAGATGTTGTCGCCTCGATAACGTGCAGCTCTCATTCTTTGCCAAGTGCCAGTCACGTGGGCGTGAAGGGTACTACCAGTGGCGGCTCGTGGTAATTTAGTACGGGGGGTCAACGGAGAGACAAATGTTTTTCAATGTTTAAACTATTGTTCCTCTTTAGTTCTTTGATATTTGGCACTACCGGCACAGACATAATGCATAAAAACAAACGCAGCAATAAACATGAAACTTGACAACCTCCGCACGCGACCCGAAAATCGGAAATAAAAATCAGCTAATGTTTAACCAGCAAACAATAATATTCATCGACTAAAGAAAGCAGTCCGATAAAATTTTCACACTGCAGGCCTTAATTAAGAAATACGATACGTTTATTTTTAGTTATTTGTTGACTTTCCGTGCGTTGGCAGGTTGCAGGTTTATATTCTGAAATCTTGGGCTTATGACCGTAAAGGATTGAATACGACGTAAATCTCCTTTTCTAACTTGCACAAAACCTGGTATCAGTCTGTTTCATTCGCACCTACATGCAGTATTGGATTCAGTCCTTGATTTCTAATGCAACTGTTTCTCCAAAATTTACGGATTTCTGCCCGAGTTATTTGAAAACGTAGAGAAAAAACTCTAAATACTTCTTGAATTGAGGAAGACTCTTTATGCCAGAATTAGTTTCTGACATGTCGATAATAGAGATTTTTCCTCAATTCAAAAAGCATTTGGAGTTTTTTCTCTACGTCTTCAAATAACTCGACCAGAAATCCGTTCATTTTGGTGAAACAGTTGCATTAGAAATGAAAACCTGAACTAATTTTGACCAGAAAATCGATAAGGTCGATACATTTTTGTAATCAGGAGAACTCCTTTTATCAGATAGGGCAATAAAAAAGATATGTTTGTATTTAAAAATCAAAAGTTGGTCCACTTCCGGTTGATATTTTAATCACCGGATTCACCAATCGTTTGTATTTGTTAATTAATAATAATAAATAATGTTATTATTATATGCAAACTATTATAATGTGTTAGTAAAATTTGGGTGTTAAAATTAAACATTATACCTACCCGTAACAACCTGCAACTTTACAGTTTTAATTAATCCCGTTGAAAAGTTTCTACATATCATTATCCTATTCAAGTTCTTCATATCTTTAATTGATTCGAGCCCGTTGTTGCAATAATATTTTTCAAAAAGTAAATTAAAAATTAATACTTATTCAATTAAACGGAAATATTTTACTTCAATTTTAACATTGCATAACGAGATTAATGGTGATTAATAAATTGCATATGAAATAATAATTTAAGAAAAGGAATTTAACTCCTTCTTCACATCCATAATTGATTCGTGCCCGTTGTTGCAATAGTTCAAAAAACAAAAGTAGCCAATAGAAAAATAGAATTCGGTGTCATTTCTACGACAAAAATTTCCTGGATATTTTTGCACTTAGCATGAAATTAATAAGTGGAAATTATTTCAGCCAATCAAAATCATTTATTTATTAATAATGACATCATAATGACATAATGGACCAACGTCTGTGTCGTTGCAATTTTCTTACCGAATATGCCCTCGTGCATTGTTTAATATCCGTAAATTTTATTCTCATGCATTTCCAAAACGTAACTAATACGTTTTGGAAATGCCTTCGAAAAAATTTCCGAAAATAATCAATGCACTAGGAATATTATAAGTGAAAATATTTTACTGGAATTGCTTCAGAAAGTTGTCTATTTTAATATTCTAGAAAGAGGCTTGGAATGATATCAGTAACACAAATTAAGGTCATAATTATTACTAAATTGCATATGAAATAATAAATATAAAATAAAAGAGACGATTAGATAAGGGAATCAAACCCCTGATCCCAACTCTCTCGAATGGTGACAATGGGCGTCACTAACCAAGCGACTAAAATTTCTCGTCATGAGCGGTGTGCTTGACGCTATTTTGAATTTGAAACTGAAATATGCCGCTCTATTTCGACCAATCCTAGTTTACCTGTGCGGTTCTCAAACAAACTCTGCCGCGTGGTCTAGCCTGGTTGCAAGTGTAACGTAAGTTGGAATGAATTTTACTTTACCCTGGGCTTTTCCAGTGCACGCAACTGTACATACAAAGGGTTGCTTTGCAAGATGTCATAAAGCTGTCCCAGACGATAAATCTAAAACCAGGAGACATCAACGCCCATTTAAAGTTCCAGGATTTTTAAACAAACCGCTAGATGACGCGCCGATTGTGTTTTCAGTTTTTCACCTGTCAGACACATTTGGTATGTTAACAGATCAGACAGACTGTTTCTTTTCCCTTAACTTTAGTAAACCCCTTGCTACTAAAACCATTTTCACCAGTGGAAGAAAAAGTGGAGCGCATTTGTATCTTCTAAGGCATTTTCCGCCTCAAACCTCCATTGATTATAGAAAATATTGCTTAGAATTACAAACTGAACGATTCTATTGATGTTTGCTGACTGGGAAAATTAGTACCAAAAAACTTTACTGCCTCCTAATGTTAGAAAGCTTTAATGAAACTTGAACAAACAAGAAATTATTTTTTAAAACGAGACGGTTAAACTCGTAGGTATGTTAGTTTATGAGGAGTACTTCTACCAAATAAATGCTCTACTAACCTAAGCTTCTATATCCGTTGGAATCCGTCTCTGACATCCCATTGACGTTGGTAAATGGTGGCAACGACCTGGGACCGGACCTACCGTGGAAATTGGATCGAAGACCGAGTTCCTCCATTCTCTCCTCTAGCATTCCAATATCGTTTCTGACGTCATTTCCGATTGACATTTGTGAAATCCCCGAATCCTGAGACGTCGTGTCTCTATCTTTGTCGAGTTTAGAGCCAAGCGCCTCAAAACTGTAATTTTGGATTTCCGCAGTGGTCTTCCTTAAACTCCTATAAATTTCCTCTTGATCTAAACCATCACCTCTATTGGGCGGCGTTCCAGGAGATAAGGGTTTGGGACTGTGCATCACCATTGGACTGCCCGGTTCGCTACCAGTAGAACTTTTTCTCATGTGACTATGCACTATTGCCGAAGCAATATCTTGTTGTTCTTTTGACAGTTCTGACAGCATCATTGTCACTTGTGGCGTATTACAATTCCACATGGCTACTATACAAATTTTTGCGGCATTTCTCAATTCAACCGATTTCCCGTCTTGAGTGAAAGAAATAATTTTTTGGAGAACTTGATTGGCAGGCGGGGAAGAAACGAACTGACTTCCCTCGGCCGAGTTGCAAAGCGACGACAGGAATGATACAACGATTGCCTTCACTTTGCTATTAGGCGTTTGAGTGGCGTCTACCAAAAATCTATAAACGTTCGACATTAACAAAGGAATTGGAAAGTTAGTTCTAATGATATCTAAAGTCGCCACTAGCTTGCTGTGAACGGAATTTAACGTTTCCGTGCCAATTTTTAGAAACACTCGTTGTAATAAAACGTAAATCCAACTGTGTAAATCTGCCTTATGGACTTTAATTACTTCATGAAGCGTGTCAAGGAAGACGCTCAGGCCTTTGGTGTGTGAATCCATGAACATTTTAGTGAAGATTTCAGTTAGATGTTTCAGTTCTCCAGGCGTCAAATTTATCTCGTTGCTCAAGTAATGTTGCAGAGACAAGAGACCGTCTTTACGTTCTTGCCAAACTGTACTTGCACAAAGTGCTATAATCTCGTTAATATCCTGTAAATTACAAATATCATTATCACTTCGATCTAAAATTGACAAAGAATAAAAAAACAATAAATCAGGCACCACATTTAGAAAATATGGTAAAAGCAATAGAAGGTGTCAAGCCAATAGGTGAAAGGCAACTAGAAAGATTTATAGGAGGAGAAAACATAATTAGGTCGGTACAGTTTCGAAATTAAAGCTAAAAAAACATGTTCAATGATCTGAAAATTGTTAATCACATTAAATAAATTGTCAAAGAATAATTTTTGTTGCTATCATAAGTTAATATCTATAAAAATGTATACAGTATTTAATTTTAAAAAGAATTAGTTTTTATGATAAAACGACTGCATAGTCATAAATTTTAACAATCAGTTAATAAGACACTTATTGAAATTTTGTAGGTGTGAGTTTAATTACCTGCATCAGTCACATGAAGATTACATACTGTTACATGAAGAAGAATGTACTTAATATACAGGTGTCCCGAAGCTCAATGTCAACCCGTGGAGGGCTTATGGTCCTGCTCATTACTGATCAGAATATCATAATATGACCCTAGTAAAAAGTCATTAGTTTTCGAGATATTGGGACTTTTATGAGTTTCGTAAAAATTGACACCTTAGATCAGTTTTTAGAGTGTCACAAGTTTAAATTTCCATATTATATTATTCTAAGGGCCGGTTTTACGAAAGTCGGATAAGCATTGGAATAACTATTCCGGAATAAGGGCCGGTTTACATAGCAACGTTCCACAGTTTATACTTGGATTTATCCGATTCGATTTTCGTAAAAGCCCATTTATCTCGAGTTATACCTGAATAGCGTTATACGTGGCTTATTCTCCTTTCGTAAAACCGGCCCCAAATGTGGTTACGTAACCCTGAATAGTCCTGTAATTAATCAAAAGGCAAAGAAGCATTACTAGAGCCAGATCTTTGGGAAAGAAAAAAAGATTTTTGACTGATACATGATTTATTTTTTTCAATGACCTAACTTTGACTCTTCATACTTTTGAAACAAATGCCAGGCTAACTTGGCAAGTTATTCTAAAAGATGGCTGATTTAGTGTAGTTTTTAAAATGGTATAACAATTTCTATGTTTTGCATTAGAAAAAAAAGATATTTCTATTTGACCACAAAAGGAGCGCATTGTAAAATTATTTTAATAATTAGGAAATTGAATTAAAACACGTGTTAAATTGCAGTGACAATTATGTATTAAGAAATAAAAATAAAACAAATAAAACTCAACGGATGTGTTCAAACTGCCTGCCACCAAGTCGATTGTAAGCGCGGCATCTTCTTAAAAAAGACCTTTTTATCAGTCTTGCACTTCCAGCAGCATTTATCTGTTGTGCAGCTTCCGCGATGCGTTCTTTCTATTCATTTTCATTATTTACTGGTGTGAAATTATTTGGACCAAACTTATCCAAAGAGATGGATCGGCCATCGTGGTTCCATTTTGTGGCCTCCGCGGTCTCCAGATTTAAATCCATTAGATTTTTTTTTACTGGGGTTAGATTAACGAAAATGTCTATTCAACACCAATGAATAATGAATTAATGAAAAATGAATTCAGAGAACGCATCGCGAAAGCTGCACAACAAATAAATGCTGCTGGAAGTGCTAGACTGATAAAAAAGTTTTTTTTAAGATGCCGCGCTTGCAATCGACTTGGTGGCAGGCAGTTTGGACACATCCGTTGAGTTTTATTTGTTTTATTTTTATTTCTTAATACATAATTGTCACTGCAATTTAACACGTGTTTTAATTCAATTTCCTAATTATTAAAATAATTTTACAATGCGGTCAAATAGAAATATCTTTTTTTTCTAATAAAAAACAGAAATTGTTATACCATTTTAAAAACTACACTAAATGAGCCATCTTTTAGAATAACTTGCCAAGTTAGTGTGGTATTTTTTTCAAAAGTATGAAGAGTCAAAGTTAGGTCATTAAAAAAAATAAATCATGTATCAGTCAAAAATCTTTTTTTCTTTCCCAAAGATCTGGCTCTAGTAATGCTTCTTTGCCTTTTGATTAATAACAGGACTATTCAGGGTTACGTAAACACATTTAGAATAATATAATATGGAAATTTACACTTGTGACACTCTAAAAACTGATCTAAGGGGTCGATTTTCACAAAATTTATAAAAGTCCCAATATCTCGAAAACTAATGACGTTTTATTAGGGTCATATTATGATATTCTGGTCAGTAATGAGCTGGTCTATCAGCCCTCCACGGGTTGACGTTGAGTTTTGGGACACCCTGTATTATTGCATTATGTGTCAAATTCACAAACGTGAAAATGGCAATGGTATGGCAAGCCGTTTTACTATTTATTCTCTATAGGTAACAATGTGTCATTTTAATTCCTTTATAGAACGAGAACCGCCGGTGCCTAATAGCGTATTTTCAATGGAGTTAAAAATTTGAAATTTGGCAGAAATAAACTTTAATTAATGCGTTACAATGTGGCGCAATTGTTTGGTCCATAATTAATTCCATGCGCCGTCGGGACGCCATAAAGTACTTTTGAGAAATTTTCAATACATTTTTTTATTATTATTATGTTCGTAATACCGCCAACTATACGTTTCTGTTGTTAAAAATTTGAAATTTGTAGTTAAAGTATCGCTAATTGTGTTTTTAAGAAGTGACTGCTTGATTGAAGCAGTCAAATTTCATGACAGCGACACTTAAACGCTTCGGTTATTTATGACTTAACAGCGGTACCTACTCAAAGATCTTTGCAGTACAGGGACAATCATATAATCTAATGTGGTTAGCCGCAAATGACTAGGTACACAGTCACAAAGCTGTCAATCAAAAATCCCTTCAGCGCTGAAATTTAAAAATTCATGTAATTCAATAACGGTTTGATATAAAAATATTTCAATTACTCGTCACCAATCTTGGAGGTCGTGATCACGAGCTTGACGAAAATCAAAGAGATGAAGTGAATATTTCGATATCAAAGAATTATCAAGGCGTTGTGTTAGCCGATTTAACCGACCCTTGACCACACCACAGTATCATGTCCTTCTCAAAATCCCACCCCTCTAGCACTCGGCTTTGCTTACAATTTGATTCATTCACAATCATCACAGCTGGCTGAAAATTATCATCTCATAATTATTAGCCAAATATTATGCTTTTACATAATTTTACACTTACTAATCATGTAAAGTGATAACACAGTATTCAGCTTTAACAAATTATTTGAAGTGATATCAATATCATCTGAACCTTAAATTTTAATCTTGAGCAAAAGTTAGAAGAACAGCACATAATGCTGTATGAAAAAAATTATTCACTTCGAAATTTAGTGCTTTATATCTACATTGAAGCTACGCAGTGTTATAATAATTTTTTTAACCCGTCATCATTTAAGAACCTGGTGTCAAAAGCAACAAAAATAAAAAGCAACCATGCAAGTGCATTTTAGTGATTACTAGTGATTAATGTGGTTACTGATGATTTCATTTTGAATTACTTACACGGCAGGGTTCCCATAATTCCCTGCTAGAAAGCCTTTGTTGAGAACCACTCCATGAGTATGACTGATAAAAAATGGCAATCATTAGCACAAGCAACATACACAAAACGATAGGACAAAAGTATTTCGCCGAAGCTAACATTCAAATAGATTGCGCACTAGATTTTGCTTTCGTCTCAAAAGTGTCATAAATTACAAATAAGCAAAACCACGCATATTAAACCAGCAAACAACACTTACATCACTGGGACGTCTGAACGAATCAAAAGATCTTTCTGAGCACACACTGGAAGTTTCAGATTCATCTGAATGGTTGTCCAAGGACCTCATAGTTTTCCGTGGACTTCTAAAGTGATCACCGGAATCATTCTATTGGAAAAATAAAAACTGTTGTAGATAAACATACACATATAAAGTATAATACCTTAATTATTATTAAAACCAAATTAACTTACAAAAACGTCTGCCAGGGCATTTTCTGCTTCCCTGCTCTGCTGTAGAATTTTCTGTGCCAAAACTGGACGTGAAGCCGGACTTAAAGGAGGTCGATCAGTTCCTCTCCTAAACCTACCCAACGTCGAACCTCTATTTGGACTAGTCTCCCTCGAAGTATCACGCGATCCTGTAGTAGATCTTGGAATGCCAGACGATAAGCGTCGTGGTCTCGGTGAATCATGTTCAGTACTCCTGTTGTAAAGATACGCCAAACGAGAACTTGGCGAACCCGATCTACTAGTAGCTAAAATTACAGAATTTTAATTAGCCATCACGTAACTTGTACGACAATTACGTTGTGATTGTGAGTTTCTATTTCGGGTTCTTCCCAGCCTTTCGGGTGATGCCGTCGATACAGTTTCTGCAGGTTTTCTAGGTCGAGCTAAAAGTATAAAAAAGTATAGATTTTAATACTCTTGTCAACTAAGCCGCAGGCGATATGTTACTATTGTTAAAAAAAATGTTAAATACCTTGTTGGGCCACCTCTCCATCTACGGCATGGAAAAAGCAACAAACGTGTTAGCAACAACATACGGGACAAGTTTTTAATGCTAATGACTGTTATAATTATCAATATTACGACATAAATAACTACAAAAATCATGATTAATTTATTAGTTCGTCAACACAAAAGCTCCAAGCATGTTAACTACGTCACTGCTATAAACTTACGTAAACTAGCCGTTCCGGATGTGATTTTGTTTCGCGCTAAAGCTGCATATTGTGACCTCGCTTTCGCTCTTTGAGCAGCTTGCAAATCGATAGCCGAATTGCTTCTTAAACCTTTTCGTCCTGAATCTGGAAATAATGCTTTTTAAAATATGAAGACGATGCGAATCCAGCTACATAAAGTCTCAACGCCGGATTATCAAAAACAACTCAACTGATAAAACTAGGATGACATTAATTGTTAAAAGATTCAAAATTTCAATATTAAAGTCTAACGAGTAACTGGAATAAAATATATTCCCAGCCTATTTATGGCAATCTGTTACTCACGGAATTAGCAAAGACCTGTGAAAGTGAGTGGCAGTCAATGTTAATACGCATCAGCATTTTTGTTAGGCCTTTTATAATATAAGCTATTTGACAGTTTATTTTTTATATTAATAATTACTTTTCAAATATTTTTAACAGTTTAATAACGACCTAATAGCGGTTGTATCATTCCTTAAAATTATAATGTAAATAATAAATCAAAATTTCAAAAGAGCGTGACTTCCTGCAAGATATGCGCTACTAACAACCACATTTCAGAAGATTTAGTAATTATAATTATTCCAGCGGCGTGAGAACGTAAGGCGGCTGGAAGTTAAATATATCAATATACATTTAATACCGTAACTGAACATTACAACTTTAGCCGCAAATGTTTAAAAAAAAATTGTAAAGCCACATTCATTCGTGTCGTGATAAGTACAATGCTGCAGCATGTGTCCTATTAAAAACATATTTAACAAATTATTATTGACAGAAAAAAACATTTGATAGATCCTTCAAAGTATATATCATTGGCACTTTTACAGAACTACAAAAAATAAAATAAAAATATATGTAAAACTGTATTATCTAAATGCTAAAAATAAAATTAATCAAGGATAAAAACTGGCTAGGAATTATTCTGGTCCAGATGTTTAAGACGGTGCGTAGATGACGGTAGAGGGGCCTGTCGTCTCAAGACAGTATTGTTCAGGAATGGGATGAAACTGTTTCAGACCATTGCTGGATCATGAACAATGGACGGGGAAGCTTAAAGACAAAAATAATATGGATGGAAACTTACTAAAACAAAAATTCAATTCGTTAATTTGAGAAAAAGTTAGTAGAAAAAAAAATGACAGCTTTAACCAAATGTTCAAACCTTTAAATCTCTATATTGATTCTCTTAAATTATTAGTAAACCGCCACTCGTAAATATAAAAATTTGAAAGAAATTTATAATATGTATAATTAAAGTGAAACAATGGTCATCAAAAAAGCGCTTTTATGTAAAATATTGTTTTCCAGTCACTCATAAATAATTAATTACGTCGTAAATTTACTTGAAATCATATTTATTACCAACAATTGTTTGAGTTCAACATTGCAAAATTTTTGAATTATCGAGTTTGTGTTAATCCGGCGTTGCTAATGCTGAAAACTAAACTACGTACTTTCTCTAGAGAGTACAGGTATACCACTACGTTGTCTATAACTTCTAGGCAACGAAGGAGCTCTTTGAAGCCCTCCACTACCGGATAAATTCTCAGTACTACCTGGATATCCGATTAGCAGCAGCACAAAATACATTTTTTTACCAAACAGCGCTATTGTCAATTTAACTAAATACTACTAAAAGAATTTTGGAATTGAACAGTACCTGTTGCGCTATGCGCAGTCGTATAAGGACGGGTATACTGTCTGGGGGTCTTGAAACCACTGGATAAGTTGTTGTTGGAAGAACTAGCAGACATGCCGTCGCCTTGGAGCGCTCTCCTATAACTTGGTTCGAGAGATTGAAGCAGTGCTTCGGCCTGCTCCGGAAAATGATCGCGATAACCTCGAAAAGCTCTGAAATAACACAAGTGCGTTAAAACAATACATATTGAAAGAAGTACGTGAGTTTGGTACGATTTTAACAAAATACTAGTTCGTCCAGTAGATTTATTGACATGTTGGCAGCAAAAGTAGTTTCGGCTCATTCATTAATAATCATAATAACTGAATAAGCAAGCGTGTCGTTGAGATGTCTTACGACATTGAGTTATGCGCATGTGTAGCATACGTTTCCAATAATTACAACAAAAACCACATTACTCGTCAACGAAAGAATACATGATACGTATTAGTATGTATGTACAGTATGGCTCTTTGAAAATGTCCAGTCGCGTTTGGCCCTTCCACGTTTTTTCTCTTTTCATCATAAGTACAGCCGACAGCAGAGATAATGTCCATCTCAAACTTTTAAAATTTCCTCTACAGATGATGTACTAGGTAAACGAAACCCAATGCATCAGTTGCATTATTTCATATGTTTGGCATAAATATCAATTTTAATGTCTGTGTTTGTTTTATGTGGAAAATAAATGAGTTTAAAGTTTAACAAGTGGACATTATTTTTGCTGTCGGCTGTACATACATAAAAATTTAAAATTTGGCAGAAATAAACAATGCTATAATTAATAGACTACAAGATGACATTACCGTTTTGTTTCTTTTTTTAAACGGTGTGAGTTTTCACTTTCGATCGCAATTTCATATCGAAATATTTACTTCATCTCTTTGATTTTCTTCAAGCTCATGATCACGATCTCCAAGATTGATAACGAGTAATTGAAATATTTTTATATCAAACCGTTATTAAATTATATGAATTTTTAAATTTCAGCGCCAAAGGTATTTTTGATTGACAGCTTTGTGATCGTTTACCTAGTAAATTTGCTGTTAACCACATTAGATTTTAAGATAGTCCCTGTACTGCAAAGATCTTTGAATAGATACCGCTATTAAGTCATAAATAACCAAACCGTTTAAGCGTCACTGTCATGAAATTTGATTGCTTCAATAATGCAGTCGTGTCATAAATTCGTCAAAATCCCGCGACCTTCTTAAAAATACAATTAGCGATACTTCAGCTACAAATTTCAAATTTTTAACAACAGCAACTTATAGCTGGCAGTATTACGGACATAATAATAATAAAAAAATATATTGAAAATTTCTGAAAAAGCACTCTATGGTGTCCCGACGGCGCATGGAATTAATTATGAACCAAACAATTACGTCACATTGTAGCGCATTAATTAAAGTTTATTTCTGCCAAATTTCAAATTTTTTACTCCATAGGAAATACGCATTAGGCACCGGCGGTACTCGTTGAAATACCCTCTATAGTGCCCGTCGCACCTGGTTCCTGTAACTTATTTGACTTAAAAATTATGAAAATGTACTACTAACCTAAAATAACAATTAAATAAACGTAAACAATTAGAAGCTACTGGACACTGACAAAGTTCATTGTAAAAAAGGCTCAACATGTAAGAGGTTGGGTATACAACGTATCTAGGATAAGAATGTTAAGCATGAGGATCTCGCTTATTTCAAGAGTGGTGACTTTGGTCAAATTACAATTAGAGAAAACAAAAACTGTTTATCAAATGACTAATTTGAGAGCATATTAGAGCATATTTTTTTACAAAATATCGCCAATCAAGTAACACGAAGTGAGCGGAGCTTAGGAGGTAAGTGTCACCTTCACTTAGCCAAACATTCTTATGCCAAAAAGAAACTACTTACTTTCTAGCAGAAACGCGGGCCTCCGGATCAGCATCGGCAATACCCTTCTTCACGGCTTCTTGCAGTGCAGAGACATGTTTCTCCAACGAATGAGCGGGCCAATTATTTAATACGTAATCTAAAAATTCACAGCAGCTTCGTCGGATGTCTTTACTTTTTGATGTCGCCGCATTGGTGGTAATGATTGGTATCAATCGTGGATTTTGTAAATTTTGTATGATAAATCGCACTGTTACAATTCCTGAAGTGGCCATGATCTAAAACAAACAATGTTCAAAATTTAAAATGTTTGCAAAAATAAAAAATCAATAATGCCAAGAAACACGAACCACCGAATTAATTTGCTTTGCTGCTACAGCAAAATTATTTGTTTGAAAGCAAACTGCACTGTAGAATGATTTAAAGCTGTTGGACAAAATTAGAAACAATATTTTTACTCAATATACAGGGTGAGTCAGCTAAAGACAATCAACCAAAATATCTGTGTCATTAGTAAAATTACAGCTTTATTTAATACATGATACAATTAAATATCTAAAATTAATCCCAGTACGTAGACATCTTTAAATGTCACTTAGTTTTATTATGCTTAGAGATATTTAATTAAATGTATAAAATTATTTTTCTAATTTCTCAAATTCAACAATTTTTTTAGCTAACATCTAAGAAAAGCCCTAACTATGATACTGATGACGATAAAATTAATTAAAAGATGCAATTAGTGTTACAAATAAAATCTGGAACTCCGATCTCCAAATGCTTAGGCCCAAAGACGTATGTCGCAGCTACTTTTAAGAAATTTGAAGCTCCAAGAAAGATTAACAATTGAGTGGAGATGTGGAGTTGTGAGAGATGTGGGCTGGGCTAACTACAATGGGATAATGTAGCAAACAAGTAAAGGGACATTCAATCTAAGAAAAGCATTGGAGACCGCCCATAATGGACTTCAAAGTGCGCCCCGTTCTATCGTCAACGGCGAGGAAAGACGGTCAGTTGGGTAGATAAATTTCAGAAATGATCAACATGCTTCGCGGAGCAGACAAATTTAGACCGTTTGTAGCAGAGCTTTTTAAAATTAAATTATGCTCATTCCTGCAACTTTTTAAAAATTTAAACAATTGTATTGTGATAGCATTGCGTTTGTTTCTAACCTCGGCAAAAAAATACTATTATTTGGAAAAATTAAAAAAATACATACATTTAATGAAATTCTTTAAGTAGAATAAACCTAAATTAAATTTAAAAGTATCCATGTACAGGAAATAATTTTAGCTATTTAATTGTATCATAATATATTAAAGCTGTAATTTTACTAATAATGAAGATATTTCGGTTGATTCACTTTAGCTGACTCACCCTGTATAAAATCAACACTACTTAGAAGTTTATTTAATTTATATTTAATGCCCAAAATGAGGTTTGTCAACGAAAAAGAGTTTATCAAAGTGCATGCAAGATCCTTCTTAGAAGCACCTCACTCCTCACAATATTCATTGGCAAAAAATCCCCTTATAGTTTGTTAAGTGAATCTATATTAGATAAAATGACCAAAAACCTACCTTTGCAGAGTTCTGAATGAGATTAATTAAAGGGGGTAAAAGTATTTCAGCCGTCCTGTCAAACTTGCTACCCAAAACTTGCGCTAAATAGGCGATCGTGATGCAACCTTCTCGGACCACTTGCGACCTTAAATCTTTGACGATTTCTTGGAGCGGATACTCAATTGATTTGAGACCAACAAAGAATTCTTCGTGACTTGTAGCGTCAGCGATGATCAAAGATCGGATTCTTTTCAGCTACAAATACAGCTTCAAAAAAAAAAACGCTTAAACAATATAAATCAAAGTTACAGCGTCAGCCCGTTTATTCCAATCTTTACTGGAATCAGATATAACTTCCTGAATAACTTTCATGTGATCGACGACTTCTCTTGCAGAAAATATTTGTAAAGTTGGGACGTCTTCGAAAGATTTGATAAATACGTCCTCGTTCACTCCTCCGGCCGACGCTAAAATTCAACTGAATCAGTATACAATAGTTTTCAAATGGATGGATGTAGTTAGTTATGATGACAGATGGTTTTTAATCACCCGACTTGACTTACATGCCATGGGGAGTTTCTTCATGGAACCCACTCTTGCTAAGACTGTTTTCATGCACGACAAATGAGTAATGAAAATCATAAAAAAGAAAGAAAAATTACAAATCTCGCTTTTACAACAAAATCTGGATTAAAGCGAAAAGAAAGTCGACTGTTTTCTCACCAGGATTTGCACTACTGGACATCGGTGTCATAGTTCGAGGTTTGACCGCACTGGTTAAATTAGGTTTCTTCACAGGTACCGCAGGTTTTGCCATTACTACTTTATCTACTTCATCACATTGATCTGCGAAAAGAAAACTAGTCATCTTCCCCGTTAACTTTCTGGATACTTACAGTCTAAAGAGCGAGTGGCGCTCAGAAGCAACTCTCCATTATCCCTAACGTCATCGAACCTAGCACAGAGACCCGGCCATTTTGCGGCGGGTACGAGATTGCGTTTTTGTAAATCCATCCTCAACTTCTCCCCAACGTGTTTGTACAAGTCTATTAAAGTGTTGTTAGCCGCGTCTCGAACTGTTGACGTCGGATCAGATAACAACTTTACAATATCCGGAATGAATCTGTTTAGAGTCAGCGATTGGGCGCCATGTCTGCACAAAAAAAAAATAACCCTTAACTTTTTCCATTACAATCACATTAAATTTTAAAATAAACAATCCCCCTAGATCTGCTTACTCGTTAACGATGTTGACGAGACATCGCAAGACTTCCTCCCTAATTTTGGCGTTTTTGTGCGTGAATCCCGGTGTCAACTTCTCTAGAAGTATTTGAGGAGAAAGAGTGTTGCGCTCCAGCAACTTGAGGATGAGCAGTTGAGCTTTTTCTCTGACTGTGTCTTTGGCGTCCCCTAATCTGTCTATCACGTTGGGTAATACTGTTTGCAGGTAAGGTCTGTAATCTGTGCCCAAACGGTCTATGAGATATGTCATCACCTCGATACCATTGCTCGACACCTGAAAAGATGGAATGATTGATTAAAGAAAATTGGCATTACATCACAGACTGTTAAGTGTCAAGGACCACGATCTCGAACCAAACAATCATCTTGGAATTATTCTAAAATTAGACGAAGATTGTCGCACACCCATACTAATGAAAACAATAGAGACATCATCAAATCGTCGTACACCAATAATTTACATAATAGCTTTAAAGTTTTGTTAGTCCTAGGTATACAGAGTATACTACTGTAGAAACATTTGAGCGTTAACATTACGGAAAATATACCTACTTACTGCATTTTCGCGGAATTACGATCTAGATAAGCGCCATGGACAACTGCCTGTTTGTCTTTGAACGTTCGTTTTAACGGTTGCACCTCCCAAGTCTAAAAATACGCGACTATTTACAACCAGGAGACACTTAGAGATTTAAAAACTCAGTGCATTTCTCCCGGTCACTAATCAACTTGCAAATAAGATCAAAACAGGATCTGCACACGGAACGGCTTAAAATACAACTCCTGTATAAATTTTAACATTTGTCTAAAAACTCTTCTCGCTTTCCATTGCAAAATTCCTCGAGATTTTTCTGTTGTGGATATTCACTTCCCACTTTCACACATATAATTAAGCAACTTACCGATTACGCCATAATGGTGTTAATAAATTAAATTCACAGAGAGAGTGTGAGTAAAATGAGCTTCAAATGTTAGTATTGTCGTTGTATGCAGTAAAACAACAAAGCTCGACAAAGGTCTGAACTTTTCCCTATTCGTTACGATATTGTATTACCAAATTTTAGTATTTAGTAACATTAAAAAGTGAACATCCCCTTCCTTTATTGATTCAGTCTAATGGGTGTAAATATAAATAATGGAAAGAATAGCCAAATCTCTCGTGGGTATCTGGTTCCTGCTTGCCATTAGATCCAAATCAAATATTAATGAATGTAGTAAATGTCACAATATGAACCTCATAACAATATGAAAAACACAACATGGAACGCTTGTGACGTTTTGAGGTTTATCGTATTGATAAAACAAAAATTAGTTTATAGGTAGAACATGTTCGTGGCTAACTACTGCAAAACACGCAATTTTCAGGCGAAAATTTGGCGATTTCAAGCTCTGTACCAGCTTGTGTAGAGGCAATTATCTGTACATCACGCTGAAATCACGGAAGATATATTGTTAGTCAAAACGTATTTTTAGGTTTGAGTTTAATCGCTGGTTAAATTAAAATCGTGCATTGATCGTTGTTGTTATGCACCAATAGAAAATTCTGGTACTTCACAGATGTTTCAGATTTCTTAATAATATGTCAGTGGTTAAAGAAAAGTCAATGTGTAACCAGTAATGGGATCTCCGACAAAGCGTTTCGATCGCATCGCTTTCATTTCGAGCGCGTCACTTCCAAAGCGACCGAAAAGCTTCAATATCGACCGAGTCGACTTGCATTTCTATCGGTTAAACCGGTTAAACAGAGAGTTCCGAGAGGTTATCGCTTTTTTTTTGGTGTTTCGAAGGTGCATCCCTATGAATGGCATTGGTAGATGACGGCCAACAAGGCCTTTATTATAATATTTATAAAAAATTGAAAATTGGGCTGGGTGTTTCAAAAAGAAAAATTGATCGTTGATAGTGACAAGAGACTTGGAAACCAATTTGTGTCTACCTGGACAACTGCAGACACAGTTCACAAAATATAAATCTCTTAAATTTGATTCGAAATCAATATCTGAGCCTTTTGGAATTTCTTATGAAAGCATTAATTTCGATTGGAATCCACGAACAATATAATAATTGACGTTCGAAGCTCTCACCTTCCTTACGTCAACAGATTAGCGCAGCACTCACTATAACATTGATTGACCCTAATTGTTAATTATGGAAGCTAATCTGATAATTCCTTTTAGTACTTTACGGATCACGGTTCTTTTCAACTAATTATTTATATGTATTTCCTACTGTTGTTACCTTTAGAATATTTTTAGTTGTCTGGGCAATTTTCAATTTTCGTAAACACCAATTAATCAATTAATTAATTCCAATTAAAATGGTTGACGAAACAATAGGAGATGACCTCAGTAAGAGAATTAAAGTTTAAGTACTTTACTAATAAAATTTTAAGAGTTGGAACACAACCTGTAGATAAATCCACAGTCAATAAGGAGTGGCAAATAAATGTAAAATTTTAAAATTGATGTATACGAAAAGTAGGCACACATTCGAGCACCTTCTCTGGATCAGGTCACAAACTTTTCAAATTCTCCTCTTAATCATTTTAAACATTAGTAGACGCACAGCGCTAAGAGTAAATTCACACAGTCGTTCATATTTTAATACATGTTCAATTAAGTTATGCAGTATACTTTCCATCCGCGTTCTTCGCTTTGTCTCCTGTGGCATTAATGAACAGCGCCTGTGTATGCCTCCTGTGTTTTTACTTATACTATATAAGATAACCAAATAGGCCTTACTCTATTCCTCTCTCAAATAATATTTTTTGCACTAAAAGAAGTGGTGATATCAACTAAACTGTACAGTAGCCGTCATTGAAGAAGCCCAGGGTAAAGCAAAATTCATTCTAACTTACGTTACATTTGCTACCAGGCTAAACCACGGGGTACAGTTTGTTTGAGAACCGTACAGGTGAACTAAGATTAGTCGAAATAGAGCGGCACATTTCAGTTTTAAATTATAAACAGCTTCTAGCACACCGTAAGTTGGAATGAATTTTACTTCACCCTGGGCTTCTTCAATGACGGCGACTGTACATACTTCGTAACTTTGTTCACCCCTAAACTTAAAAATATTTTTACATCAAGAAAAAAACAATTTAAGCCAAAACAATCACAACATTCATAAAATAAAATCTAGTTTACGCTACTTCTTACATAAGACTGGTCGTAGTTAAGCCTTAAATGACTTCATATCACAAGCAAAGAAAGCAAGCAACCAATATCAATATCCTTCCTGAAATAAGTACTTTATAAAATTTTAATAAAATCATTTTAATTTCCATCTTTCAAATTACATATACCATACGGGATATTGCTCTCAAACAGTTTTCTGTTAAGGGTGGAAACAAATGAATAAAGCATATGCTATGCAGCTAATTTCCCAAAATATTAAAAACTGGAAAATTACTTCAGAAACGCCTACTTATTAACTAGCAAGAGAGTCCCATTAGAAACAAATTAAAAAATAACCAAGATTACTGAATCTGAATAAGCAAATAAATTTGTCTAATCAAATCACTGTAAAAATATCAAGATATGCCAAAAATAGTATTTTTTATACAATTGTATCGAAATAGTACCATTTCGAATGTCATTTTCATGTTAAAATGACGTGTTTTTTTTTCACTATACTGTCACTTTTTCGCACTAGATACAAAATGTAAAATTAACTGACAAATACCTCAATTATCAATGAAATGTTGATTCTGTTATGTCGCATTTCCTAGGAAACGAAAAATTGTGCAACTAGATTATGCAGTAAGTATGTGAAATTTTATTCTTTCTTTTTACATTTTTAACAATTCTGGCCACGATTGTATACAAAATCTTGTATGTAGTACGTTGCAAAATTCGTGTTTTTTGCACGCGACGTGTTACCAAACTCGTTTCGCTCGTTTGGTAATATTCACGTCTTGGTGCGAAAAACACTTTCATTTTGCAACTTACTACATAAATAGCTATTTCAATTTTGGTTCTGAGGCTATTACGACACCCAAAACAGTGCTCTAATATCTTTATGGGTTTCGAAAAAGAGTTAGTGCAACTTAGTTTTTTCAGGCTGGTAGTTGTGATTTGAAATATCATTAAAGCATCAAATAAACGTCAAAACGAAACAATTCAAATCTGACATTTATCTAACCTTGGTCTACTATCAAATGCCAAAAATTTTAAAATTGCGAATTTTTATTTGAAATTGGTCCAAAATAGAAAAAATAGTATAAAGAACTCGTTCATAAGGCAATTATAGCACTCGTCTATTACAAAACTCGCCGCTACGCAGCTCGTTTTTCATACTTGGACACCTGCCATAAAATGTGTCTTATGTCACTCGTTCTTTAATGTATTATTTCAAATGGAAACAAGGCTTATTAAAAACTCTAGATGGGACAGTAGTCTTTCTTAGATTACGCTGTAGGTATGTAAAGTGAAACCAGTTTAAAAAACTGCACATATGGCACACTTGAACAAAATCAGTCCGGAAGAGTCAAATGTTAGAACTGAGGGGTATTCGGGCGCCATTACACCAAGCCAGTGTCGTAAGTTCGCCAAATCGTCCACTGCATCGAGGTGTTTTTCGTGATTTTTAAGTGTTTTAGTAGATCCCTATAAACAAAACAATCCTTTTCAAAAGTACATCAATTTTATATTCGATTTATTTATATTTAACCCACTGACAATGTTGCATGTTATGCCACTGGTAGAAATTATTCGAGCTGTTTTCTGATGATGTATGCGTAGTTTTCAAACTGCTTCACTCTACACAATCTCTGAGACTGTACCACTACACGCTTGTAGCGCAAAGTCCGTTTCAGACATCTCCAAAAAGTTCTTCTAAAACTTGCCAGCTTGATATTAAATTTTTAAATTTTGGGAAAGACTCATGGATCAATTTCAACTCGAGTTGCGCCGGGAATAAAGTATCGGTGTAAAATTTCCACTGCTTCGATCACTTGCGCCGACTTTGTTCTGTTCCTTTACTCTTAATTTTAACTCCTTATTTACATCGAATTAAGTCAAAAAGGACCAATGCCGACGGTTTTGTCAAATGTCAAATTCGTTTTAATTTCGTAAATATCGGCGCTAAAGTTAATCTGTGGCAACTTGCATTTTAGAGTTGAAATTAAGTGCAACCGATTTGCGCCGCTCCGCCCATTTATAGCAGGCGTAAATTGAGTTGAAATTGATGCATAACAAGATTATCACAGCTAACCAACTGCAAAAATAAAATCATAAAATCATCGTTTTCGAAGATATTTATACAGGGTGGGGCAATAGTGCGGCCAACTTCAATAGCTAAAGCTCTATGATAGGTAGAAATTTGATTTAAATACACAAATAAACTAGAAAAAGAAGTCTATAACCGGAAACTATTTTTAAACATACAGGGTGAGCCAAGACGATTATACAGGGGCAAGTAACATTTTTTTAAATGGAATGTTGTGTGTAAAAGCAGATTTTTCGGAGCCTTTTCCTAGACTCTTTTCGCTCCAATATTATTACTAATTATTTCCAAACCACTTGGATGTAGCGATTTTTTTTGTTCACATAATGGTATCTGCAGATAAATGTTAAAAAAATCACTACAGTCACAATTACGAGTTCTAAAAAAAAAATATGTAAAGACTAGTTTAAGAAACATCTGTGGAATATCTTTGAATCGTTTTTACTTTTGAAAAATTATACAGGGTAGGGTAGTAATTTTTTAATTTACAACTTTTTGAATTTAATTTTCTCCATTTTTTCAAATGGAACAGCCTGTATATTTTTTAACGATATGATGTAGAAACTAAATACAAAAATTTTTTGTATGCACACCCCTATGGCTATTTGTAATCATTTTCGATTTATCAATCAATAATTACAAAATTCAAGAATAATCATTAAAAATTAGATTGTTTTTCAAATAACTTAACACATAACTTTCTTTATGATTTTTATTGTAGAAGGCGTTAATAAAATATTGCAAACTTTTTTGGACAGCCTATATAATAAGCATAATTGTTACTCTTATTTTCTTTGCCCTAGCACATCTACATCTCTATACACTTTTGTATAAAATTATTTATAATTTGCACATTTTATTGTTTAAAATGACATTATTAGTTTCAAAAAAAAAACGCAAAAATATGAGAAGTGGGCATTGTAAACAATTACCCATAATATATAATAATTGAATGTAAATTGTAGTTGCAACACTCACCTTGTAGTTGCTGCTTTGCATCCAGGGTATTACTCCATCAACGAGCTGTCCAATATCCTGACACACTATAGAGTTGGAAGGTTCTGCAAGGAATTTCAGCAAGTCTACTCCCACTTGCAAGCGGAACCTAGTGTCTGCCTTGGACAAATGGGGAATGAACCCATCTAAGTCTCTCGGATAAATATACGCCATTATGGCATTACTGAAACATATAACAGTATTTTAGTGTCAAATAGTTAACAATTTTGTCTTAAAATATTCTTGGGGTTAACAGTTTTAGAAATGACAACAACAGGTCAAGAGATTGAAACATTTTACCATTGCAGATTTAATTAATTGGAGATCATTATCAATAAGCTTCTGGTTAATGTTTATGAAATTTGATTGTAAAAGTGATGTCACCTGGTACGGTAATAATCTGCATCCTATCTTCATGCACGTCTGACAGTCTAAAATGTTGGTAACATAATTCTCAATTTACAGTTAATAGCGAGGAATTTATGTTAAAATAGCCATGTAAATACTTGACCCGATTGCCGCTGTTGAATTGAAGTAAATACTTGGAAGCATTTGCGGTCTCAAATCCATGAAAATTATTAAAGTACGTAGGTATGTCAAAATCAAGTTTTTATATATGGTTAACGGCCTTCGAGACACATCATTTTACAAAAATGCAGGAAAACAAGCAATTAACTATCTTAGGATCTTTAAAAACACGAGATCTTTGATTTTGGATTTTTGATTAACGCTCATACGCGAATAAACAGCAATCATTAGCAAAAATATGAGGAGAATGCCAAAGTAGGTTTTGCGTGGGCCGGTAAAAAAACAAGTACTTACGCTTCACCTAACAAACAATTTCATTCACAACAGACTTCACTGGTTTTACACCACCGGCAAATTATGTTTGTTGAGAGTAATCCTGCTATTACACAAATTTTGAAGTTCCTATTGCAGCCATATTCTTTTAACTTTGCACAATTTTATTGACAGAATGACAGAAGAAACCACCATGACAGCAACCGGCCCAGCAGTTACCGACAATACCGGCTCACCTGAAGGCGGGATTATTCCCCAAACCGTGCTACAGGGTCCACTCCAAAACTCGTAATCGTAAGTAATACAGTAACGGAATAAATTAATTAAATAAACAGTATTTAAATTTTTATGAGTAGTACATTTTTTCATTATTGTATTTCAAACGCTCAGTATTATAAAATATGGTGAGTCAAAATAATGAATGGCCGGTAAAAATAATAAGCAGTCAGTAAAAATAAGAATTGGTAAGGACCTGTTTTACAAAAGGGGAATAGGACTAGGTATAACGCTATTTCGGAATAACTTGAGATAAATGTTCTTTTACGAAAGTCGAGTGGGATAAATCCAGGTATAAACTGTGGACCGAGGGTATGTAAACCGGCCCTTAGTTCGGAATAGTTATTCCAATGCTTATCCGAGACTTTTATAAAACTGGCCTAGAATTAATAAATGATCAGTAAATTTCATAAACGGTTGGTAAAATAAACTACGGTCAATCCAATTAATATTCGGTCAGTAAAGTTAATAAAATTAATAATTTGTTTGCAACATAAGCCAAAATTAATAAACAATTGCCCAATAACATTAATAAATTTAACAATCAGTAAAAGTATTACCCAAATGTTAAGCAGTGGCTCATTAAGGCTTTATTAAAGTTGCAATAAAATTAATATGTTTTAAGAGAACGTCAGGAACACAAGCCTCCTGCCTCAGCCATGTCATTGTATATTATTGTATATTCCATTGTGGGACCCCAAGCCCTGTGTATACAGGGTGAGTCAGCTAAGGTAAATCAACCTAAATAACATTTAATAAAAACAAACAAAAAAAGTGCGGCGGTTGTGTAGGCACTCTCTTTACAAATTTATAGCCGGCTATTAAATGCTGACATTTCATTAACTTTTACTGCCCATTACAATAAAAATACTTGCCAAATATAATGAGTTATTTTATTGACCAAAAATTTAATTTTAACCGATCGAATTTTATAAATGTACTAATTCTTTTGCAACTTCTTATGATCATTTATGATTTTATAGGTACTGTACATAATGGATTCAATACTGATCAGTTTATTACGACCCATAAAGTAATTAATTTAGATTCACTTTTGTCCAAAATAAAATATTACATACAATTAAATTAAAATAACATCACACCATTACAGTTTGTTAAAAAGTATAATGAAAAATTTACAATAAAGTAAAAAAAAAAGTACTTATTGTATAATTTTTTTTTCTAAGAAGAATGGTGAAAACTACAGTATTCTATGACAAATATTTATTGAAAAAGTCCAACCGACAAGTTTTTTGATACATATTTTTGATTACAGGCAATGGGGTACTTGCCTCATGTTTGGAAAATATAATATTTAGAAAATGTAGGCGATTTCATTAGACCCGTATTTTTTTATTTGGTTCTAGGCTCAATATTACGTGCAGAATTAATTTTTGAAGTGGGAGATTTGTGACGTAGCCGTCCCCTGCACGGCGTAGTCCTAAAAAATTCGTATGATAGCGCTTTACTCAGATTGCTTGCGTTCTATTTATTTATAAATCGAATGCCAATCCGCTGTAAACATGTCAACATAGGTGTGAGTCTTGGATACGGGGGACCAATGCGTCATCGAAAACAAAAAATGCAAATATTTACGAAAAATGAAATAAAGAAATATGGAAAAAGTATTTAAATCTTCATTAGTTATTTGCATGCATCTAGAAAATAAAAAGTGAAATATTTCTTTTAGGCAAGTACCCCATTGCTTTTTCCAGTTCACCATCGACCATGCCTCTATGCAATACGATTTAAATCCATTGTCAAATAAGCGGCCTATTTTGCACAGAAACCAGGAAATTATTCTTTAGGTATGAGCCTAATAAATAAAAATTAAGCAATTGTTAGTTAGCAAGAGCAATTGCTAGCTTTCCTAGGTTTTTTACGCAACTAGATATTGTTGTTTAGAATCCACCAGTTCTACTGCATTCTTTTGACACCTAATCCAGATATTTCTTATTTAAAAAGCTTTGTAGGTAGTAAGTACTACAAAAGTGTACCTACATTCTCAAATAATTAGCTCAATGTATTAAGAAGCTTGGTTGCTATAGGCTTCTTAAGTACATAGTAAAATCTATAAAGATTCGCTGTTTATAGTGACAACTTGCAAAAGTCTATTAGTTAAGAAGTTTCTAACAATCAAAAATTTTTCTTTTAAGCCGTATGTGATAGTGATCACTAGAATGTATTAGAAAATATTTTGCCAACCATTTCACTATATATTCATATTAAAATCAGTATAATCAACGCTACGTTATTGTGCACATTGTATAATTTTTGTTTACACATATCTAAACGTTCTATCATATTTCTGTTGCCACCTGAGAGTAAGCACACAGGAATGACGTCTTTAAACAAATACAAGGCTGGGGTTAACCTATCTTAAATTAAATTTTTTAAAGCAATTGCTCACTTTTTTCATTGTTTTTTAACCAAATTGCAAGCAATTGTTACATTTTTGTAATAAAAGCTTTTGGCAGAAACGTTTTCAATTGTTTGTAGGAATTGTTTCCCCCAAAAGCAATCTTACATTTTTATTCATTCTATTCTACGCATTTGCTTACAAATTAAAAAAAAAAACAATTGCTAGAACTTTATTCATTAGGCTCATTGATACCCAAACTATGTATATTTTCGAATTTTTTTCGTAATCTTGACAAGTATGTTTGAGTAAAATATAAGTGTTATTGATAGGTAAGTTTTATTTATTAAAGACAAGTATTTAAATATAAAATAATTAATGAATCAAGTGGGCCAATTGCCAATTTTGAGCCACAGAGATGGGACCTTCGACACATGGACCATCTGTTTCATCAATGGTAGCTATTTGATACTTGGGATAGCTCCTAGCATCTCTGTAAAACAGCACCTCCATACATCTCTCTACCAAAGCTCTAGCTTCTGCTTTGCTGGGAGTTGGATTCTTTTCGAGAGCATCTCTAAGTAGAGGAACAGCAATATGCGCACCATAACCAGAGCAAATTATCTTGTCTGTGTAAGCGGTTCCAAGTTTATCAACAGTACCTAGGAAGGGTTCCCCATCCTATAATCACATTTTGTTAGATTGATTTTTATAAATCTATATCGGTACCTGTATTCCACCAACAACAAAATTGTTCCAAAACGGATCGAATTTACTTCTACGGTTATACATGATTCTAGTTAACCAGCAATAGAGCGATTTCGGTTTCAACTTGAAGCCATCATCTAAGCAATCTTCATCAATACTAAAATACAAATAATTAATAAAATTTCGCAAAATTCGAAACAAACCAACATTTTTTGTTCAATCATGTCCTTAACGTATTGAAAATCACCATAGTCCCCTCCAGCCCCCAAAATGATATTTTCATTGACTTTGAGAACTCTTGGACAATTTCGGTAACGAGCCAAAGATCCATATGATCCCAATATATCCCCGGCTATTATAACGCCCTTGTTATAAACTAACGCAACTATCGACGTGGCGGTTGTTACTGGAGCCCTAAAACATAAAAATTAGCCAGTCATTAGTGAACTTTCAGGTTAACTTACTGAGAGTGTTGAGCGAAGTCACTACTTGGGGCTTTAACGGCCGGAAAATTGTAGAAGGCTCCAGGAGCCGGACCGGCGTGCCAAAACGGCGGTGGGTCCATTGAAGCGTCAAACATTTTCGGTGATTTTTGAAGAATAACACAAGATGACTAAACAAATCAACTTTACAAGTTGAAAGTCGCTAACCTGCGATTCGCTAGTTCTAAATATAAAATCCCTAAAAATTGCGTCTATCTAGAATGACAGAACAGGTCCGTAACGATTCTTTTGCAGTATACTTTGATAAATCAAGTAGATATTAATACTTTCTACCCAAATTTTTTACCAATACTTTTTTCTTTCCATTAAAATTGTTACTCGTAACTGATACGAGTTGCGTTTTCTTTACTGTACCGTACTTGATTGATTATGATTACGCTGTTTCATTAAACGATTACGGTTCTGTTATCATAACATAACCAAACCAATCTCAAGTTTGTTGTAAAGTTAAATACTTTTGTAAATAATGAAGTTCCGTATTTTGTCGTAGTCAAACTCTTTCTAGTGTTGCATTTTCTTTGCGATTATTTTAATAGTGAAAGATATGACGGTGTTGCGTTTTACATTCGCCGTTTTCTCTGCTATTGTGGGACTTTCCGGTTTTATCTGTTTTGCAGTGTTAAAAAACTATCCTGCAGCAATATTTGGTGCTCTAACAGGTAATGATTTAAAAGATTATTGCCGCGATTTTGAATTTTTGATAAAAAAAAAGAAAAAATGTGCGCCCAACGTGGGGCTCGAACCCACGACCCTGAGATTAAGAGTCTCATGCTCTACCGACTGAGCTAGCCGGGCTTGAAGACAAAATGCCGTTCGGCCAGTTTAAAATGGCTGTCAATAGAGAAAGTTAAACTTTTTTTTCTTTTGTAATATCTATAACCGCCAAATTTAATATGCGTCTGTGCAAACATTGTAAGAATTTTTGATGGAAAAATATATTTCAAAAATTTAAAAAAATGACATTTTTACGTGTTCACTGATCCTGAAATAAAATAGGTATACAGCATGTTCCGAAAAAAGTGTGCAATATCTTACCGAGGGCTTTTACAGTAAAAAAACATAAAGAAAGTTGTCTATAAACATAGAGCTAAAAATTCTTCCTAAGGAAGTAGAGCCCTCTAAAGGTAAACCTCTGTTAATGGTTTGCAGTGAATATCTTCAAAGCTAATCAAGGTAAAATAATGATAATAATAGGTAATAATGATGAATAATGAATAATGAAAATAATGAAATTTTGCCCAACTATTACTATTTTTGTATGTAACAATAATAAATGTCATTTCATTCGCAATACCTGCTGTGTATTCAACAAGGGTACCTTTCTTACATAGAAAACTCTAGATATTTAAAATCTCGGGGTTAAAAATTGAAAATGGTACATACAGAAAAGTTAGGGCTATTTTCACTTAGCAGGCTGACGTCACAAAATTATGGTCGAGTTACGCCCTACGTTATTACCGTGCGTCATTATGTTGAAAAGAGACAGGGCGGACAATCGTGTTATAACGTTGCGCGTAACTCGACCATAATTTTGTGACGTCATTAGCTTCTTTTAAGAATTAGACTGTACAAAAATAGTAATGGTTGTGCAAAATTTTATTATTTTAACTTGACTGGTTTTGAAAATATTTACTGCAAACCACTAACAGAGGCTTACCTTTAGAGAGCTCTAGTTTCCTTAGAAAGATTTTTTTGTCTTATGTTTATAGACAACTTTCTTCATGTTTTTAATTGTAGAAACCGCCAGCAAATTATTGCACTTTTTTTCGGGACACCCTGCATACTATTTATTTAGAATGTAAATTGTAATTTATGGCTTTCAAGCAATTTTCTAAATTTGCAAGTATTTTTCAGGGATGGTTAATGGACTTCTGTGCCATGTACATCTTCTCAACATTAAGAATAAACTCCATGAATGGTATGCACCGACGAACTTTTCCGAGATGGCACGTTTTGGCTTTTCCGTTTTCACCTTCAGTACAATGTGCTTAGTGTACTTTTCAGTAATTGAAATAATGCTCAAGAAACGTAAGTGTATAAAAATGATATCATAATATGCCAGGGTGCAAAAAATTATTTTCAGCAATTTTACCTATTCCTGAGAGCGCTGTGATTCCCCTAGTTTGGTCGTTTCTTGGTTTGAAAAGTGGACTTCTTCTGTTATATTACGCCAGAAGCTACACCCCTCGAGAGAACCAACTTCTTGCTGAATATTAAATAAATAAATTTAAGTATATGTAGGCATAGTTGAAAAGGGTCTGACCTGTTAACTACAATTTTTGATGTGACAGCTGTAGGTTATTGCCCTACAACATGATGTACATACATATAACATAGTCATCACAAGAGCAATGATATAAGACTTTTCTCAAAATATAATACTTAATTAGTTGACTTGACCTCCTGTCTTTTTTTGTTTAATTTTACACGAGGTTATTAAAATAATATCGTTTTCCAACACCTGCGCTCACTCCGAAAATAAACATTAATTTTAAAAGCAGAAATTTCAAATTTGGAATACATACATATTATGTACCTACTTAGTACTTATACAGGGTGGGGCAATAGTGCGTCCGACTTCGATAACTCGAGTTTTATGATGGGTAGAAATTTGATTTAAAAACACGAATAAACTAGAGAAAGAAGTCTATAACCGAAAATTATTTTTGAATATACAGGGTGAGCCAAGACAATTATACAGGGGCAAGTGACATTTTTTTAAATAGAATGTGGTGTGTGAAAGAAGATTTTTCGAAGCCTTTTCATAGACTCTTTTCATTCCAATATTATTGCTGACTATTCCCAAGCCAATTGGATGTAGAGATTTTTTTTTTTCAAATATTGGCATCTGCAGATGCATGTTAAAAAAATCACTACAGTCACAATTATGAGTTCTAAGAAAAAATCATGTAAAGACTAGTTAGGAAACATCTGTGGAATGTCTTTGATTTATTTTAACGTTTGAAAAATTATACAGGGTGGCTAAATTTAATTTTTCAAATTAGAACTTTTTGAATTTAATTGTTTCCATTTTTTTAAATAGAAGACGCTGTATATTTTTTAACGATATGATGTAGAAACTAAAAACGAACATTTTTTGTATGCACACCCCTATGGCTATTTGTAACCATTTTCGATTTATCGCCCAATAATTACAAAATTCAAGAATAATCTTCAAAAATTAGGTTGTTTTTCAAATTACTCGACAGATAAAATTGTAATAAGTGCTACAGATGTTTTGTTTATAAAAACAGCATAAGTTTTTTTAGTAAGTTCACTTTATGTTTGTATCTTGATCATTTTTTGCATTTTATATTATCCGACAAGAAATACACATTTCGATCTTTAAAATTAATGTCCATTATGGGGTTGAACCAAAGCCTTGAAACAGCTGGTATGGTGGACCAAAATAATGGGAAACTCACTACCACTTGAAGGTCAACAGACTGGTCATTTTCTCTCTTCTTTTAATCTATTTTGTATGGCGGCGAGCAAGAAGACCTCAGAGTGACCCATCTGCTGGTACTTGCGAGCAACGCAACCAAATGGGTCGGGACCTCTGATTTTGATGCTTCTGCAACATCAAACATTTGATTTAATGCAACCGATATAGAACCTGAATGGTTTCTATTTTACAGTATAAGCTATATGAAGTTTCTGAGGTTAAAGTCTTTTGTTGTAAAAATATTAACTGTCAATATTAATCTAGAAATGAGCTTATTTTTCTTGTTGGAATCATAATTCCAAGTGAACCATGACATGAGTTTTTTGTTTTTTCTTCCATCAAGTTGTTCTCTTATGGTCATAGCACTTCATTGAGGCCCACTGTGATCACTCTTGAACAAAAATCTCATTGCTCCCAGTTTGTAAACCCAAACGACTCTTCTGAAATCTACTGTCATCAGTCATTATTGCGTCGAGTCAGGCTCCAAAACTAAAGCGACATTTCAGGATTTCTTTCGATTTTTATAATTTATAAACATCAGCCTCGGACATGTTCTATTTTTGAAGTCGATCGATCAATTACTTTTAAAAATGCAGTCATTTAAATTTGATCAACAAAATTTTTATTCTAAAGCCATTTCCAAGAGGATCATTATGTACAGATTAAATGTCCAAGAAACTAGCATTAATTTTCAAACAAAACAAAAAAATTCTGAAAATACGTTTCAGCTTTGAAGCCTGATTTGACGCAATCGGTATACCGCCCATTGGGAGCGACAAGGATACACCTATCTTCATTCTTGTCTCTTAAATCCAAACTTCAAATTCTTCACAGAATTCAGAAAAAAAATTTAAAATTGAGATATTTTTTTTAAAACAACAAAGTTGATGTCAACTTCCGGTATATGCCAAAGTGCTACCATTATGAAAGTATTTTCATTGATTATATTATCTTGCTAAGACTATATGGTTAAATTTTCAGGTCTGTCTTGAGATACTTCTAATGGCCGGTGGCCGGTCAAAATGGATCACCTGTATTGCCCCGTTTTTAATTTTTCTTTCACGAAATTTTGGAACATAATTAGTATTAGCCTTCAATGGTCAAATTAATTATGGCACGGAAAAAAATAAAAATCGTATATAATTGTATCCAATTACTTTCTAAAAAGTTCGTGGGAACCTCTCTCATAATGATCTCCTCTATCTAACCAAAACAGGTAGAATGAAGCGCAGTTTTTGCTTTCGGCTTGACGAACTCCGAAGATTCGGACTAACACCATTACGCACGCCATTGCAAAGTCCCGTAAAAACTGTATCTGTCAGGTAACGCTACGTACGTTCGCTCACCTGCTCGCAGTTGTCTGAACTGTGTTGCATTAATCGCCACTTTTCGCTGAGAAAATGCAGTCTTCGACAAGGTGGTGACCGTCAGTGAAAATTCAAAGAAAAACGTTTCCAAGGTAAGTTCTTGGTAACTTTACAATTTTTTTTTAACCAAATTTAATAATTTTAAGGGATAACTGCACGCTAAACCTCCGATTAAAATTAACCCGAGCTTAAATACAATCGCTGCTAATGTTTTAACAATAATTATTGTAACTATGGAATTACTTAAGGTTTGGTTAATTTTAATCCACGACGGGGCAAATGGCCCTAACAGAATTATGCCCAGTTGCACAAAACTTAACGGTTGTTTAATCCTCCGTTAACGTCCCTCTAAGTTTTTGACTACTTTGATTGACCAAATCCATTGGCCATTGTTTCAATTCGTAGGCATTTGACAGACATACATACTGCAACCTTACAATTGAGCATAGTCCTGCAATACAATTTTAACGGCTTTTTAGCGAAGGATTAAGTGTCTTGTACCTGGGTAATAGAAATTAACGAAATTTGTAAGTTGGGTTTAAAATTAATTAATTAATAATAAATCTTTAAATCATGTTTTGACGTTATTACAAAATGTTTCATAACACGGTTATTTGAAATTAGAAATAAATAAATTGACGTGTATGAATAACAAGCAGTAATGCATGTTGGGTGCTCGCAACGGTTGTTAATAATTAGAACGGATTGTTGGTTAATTGTAACGAAAATAAAGTGAAAACTTTCTTTCATTGTTGCTTTTATCTTAAAAGATTGCACTATTCTTGTGTTTTTATAATAGAAAAAAAGGTTGTCAAAGTGTTTAGTTAATTTAGTTAAGTTCAAGCAAAGAAGCTCTGATAAAATGAGAGAATTTATTAAAAAAATATTACGGAAAATGATTTATGGAATCCAAAGATATAATAATGGGGACAGGAAATGGCAATTTTCTGAAATAACTTGTTAAATCCATATGGTGTGAAGACCCGGTACACTGGTAGATAAAAGTATGTTGTTCATCATATGTAGGTATAGTGTCATTCTATTACAAATTACAACTATTATGGTCTTTCAAAAACATTTAAACATTTAGGGCCAATAGTATAACAGCTAGCTAAACTACAAAATTAGTAAACTCGGTTTATATGCTAACCATCTCTTAGTAAAAATTGCCTTGTATAAATGGCAATTACCTTCCAATTAGTTAACCTCAACTTATTATTAGTGGTAGGCCAAATAACGTGAGAATATGTTACTAAATGCAAGGTATAAACCCATGTATACAAATTTAAACCATGCTCAACGGTCGTTTAGACTTTCAGCGGTTTAATCACGTTAAACTATTGTTTAGGGGTAAATGACTTTTATACAAGACTACTATTACTACTACTTTCGTAAACTACTATTTTCGTAAACACAGTTTAAAATTAAACTTTGGTTTATATCTGGTTATACAGGATGGGGCAATAGTGCGCCCGAGTTTGATAGTTCTATGATAGTTAGAAATTTGATTTAAAAACACAGATAAACTAGAGAAAGAAGTCTATAACCGGAAATTATTTTTGAACATACAGGGTGAGCCAAGACATATATACAGGGGCAAATGAGAGTTTTTTAAATGGAATGTGGTGTGTAAAAGAAGATTTTTCGGAGCCTTTTCCTAGACTCTTTTCAATCCAATATTATTGCTGACTATTTCCAAACCACTTGGATGTAGCGATTTTTTTTGTTCAAATAATGGCATCTGCAGATGCATGTTAAAAAAATCACTACAGTCACAATTATGAGTTTTAAGAAAAAATTATGTAAAGACTAGTTATGAAACATCTGTGGCATGTCTTTGAATTGTTTTAACTTTTAAAAAATTATACAGGGTGGCTAAATTTAATTTTTCAACTTAGAACTTTTTGAATTTAATTTTCTCCATTTTTTCAAATGGAACACTCTGTATATTTTTTATCAGTATGATGTAGAAACTAAATACAAACATTTTTTGTATGGCTATTTGTAACCATTTTCGATTTATCGCCCAATAATTACAAAAATTAAGAATAATCCTAAATAATTATATTGTATTTCAAATTACTTGACAGATAAAATTGTAATAAGTACTCCAGATGTTCTGTTTATAAAAATAGCATAAGTATTTTTAGTAAGTTCACTTTATGTTTGTATCTTAATCATTTTTTGCATTTTATATTATCCGACAAGAAATACACATTTATCGCAGTTCAGTTACCTGTCGTCAGTTGTCATTTTTGTGTCTATTTTGAAACATTTGAAGTTTTTTGTCGAGTTATTTGGAAAACGATCTATATTTTTAGGATTATTCTTGAATTTTGTAATTATTTGGCGATATCTCAAAAATGGTTACAAATAGCAATAGGGGTGTGCATACAAAAAATGTTTGTCTTTAGTTCCTACATCATATCGTTAAAGCATATACAGAGTGTTCTATTTCAAAAAATGGAGAAGATTAAATTTAAAAAGTTCTAAATTAAAAAATTTAATTTAGCCACCTTGTATAATTTTTCAAAAGTTAAAACGGATCAAAGACATTCCACAGACGTTTTCTAAGTAGTCTTTACAAATTTTTTTCTTAGAAGTCGTAATTGTGACAGTAGTGATTTTTTTAACATGCATTTACAGATGCCATTTGAACAAAAAAAATCGCTACATCCAAGTGGTTTGGAAATAGTCAGCAATAATATTGGATTGAAAAGAGTCTAGGAAAAGGCTCCAAAAAATCTTCTTTTACACACCACATTCCATTTAAAAAACTCTCACTTGCCCCTGTATAATTGTCTTGGCTCACCCTGTATGTTCAAAAATAATTTCCGGTTATAGACTTCTTTTTCTAGTTTATCTGTGTTTTGAAATCACATTTCTACCTATCATAGAACTCGAGCTATCGAACTCGGGCGCACTATTGCCCTACCCTGTATAAGTAGCCCTTAATAAGATAACATTGTTTTGGTAATTGTTTACAATTTCCACTCTTCGCTTTTTGTGCTGTTTTTTTTGGAAACCATCGTAAAACATCATTAGAATGCCATTTTGAGCAATGAAATGTTGTGCAAATGATAAATAATTTTATGCAAAATTTATAGAAAAAAAAAGAGATGTGCTAGGGCAAGGAAAATGAGTAAAAATAAAAGTAGTTTGCACAAGAAAAGATATTGATTTTCGTAATGTATACATGGTGACGAATGCGTTGGTGTAATTAGTTTTTTGAAAATCGAAGAGTGGGTAAAGTAAACAATGACCATTGTTTTAAATCAATTGTCAATATTTATAACATTCCAATTACTTCCCTTTTAAAGCACTATCCCGTGTCCATGTGCAAATCCCATATACACGAAGGTTACGTAACAGCCTTCATCTTACAACCGGCGAATACATTGGTAGTCAAAGAAACGTTAGGTGGGCACGATAATGAGTCAAGTTAGCGGTACTTCCGAAGAACTATTTTGATCAGATCAACACTCAGGTCATTATAATGCAAGGTCAACCACTTCTAAAACGGGCTTATTTGGTTTTTCTCGAATTTGTTTGGGTCACTGTGTAAAACATTGACTCTTTGTAGGGCACAACCAATGATACAATTACCAAGACATTGTTTTGAGTTATTAAAAAGAACTCAATTAGTTGAAAAATATTACAATTTTAATTATTGAAATCTGTGGCGTTGTCGAAATTTCTTCCGCTATTTAGCCGTTCACTAAAGAAGAGAAAACATGCTAATGTCCGTTGGTATAGTAAAATGAACGTGTGAAATCTGAAACAATGCAATCTTTTTTTAATTAATCGCAATAATAATCTTAGAACCATCGCTAGAGATTGTGCGCAATAATAAAATCATTTTGCTTTCAGATCCCTATGCAATATGTCACCACTAAAACCATGTGCCATCTACTTTTTGTCGTTGCTAGTATCCGTTAAATCTGCGTTTCCACCAAGTTTACGTTATCCACTTCCGATTGCTTCAAACCAAATCATAAATACCAACGTTACGTGCGATTCTGGAAGCTTCAACGCCACTATCAACTTGCAGCATCCATTCAAAGGAGTTTTGTTCGCTAAGGATTTCTCTCAAGAATGCAGGTCGTTTGGTAAGCACCAAGTTATACAATTATGACCGTTACTTAATATTTTTCAAATTTCAGGTTTGTTATCGAATACGGTTTCCATAAGTTTACCAACGTCAGGCTGTGGTGTTAGATTGAGCACTAAAATGTCGGATGAAGGGGTTATCAAGATGTTCTACAGTGTGACGTTGGTGGCACAACAAGATAGACACTTGCGGCAAATTGCCGATCAAGAAAAACTTCTAGAATGCTTTGTTAAAGAAGATGTTTTTGCAGTCAGTAGTGCGCCGATGGCAGAGGTGTTGAAAAACGAGTACATGGAAAGACATGCCAAAAATTTTAGGTAAAGGATAAGTCAATTAATTTTTGACATAGTGGCAAGTAATTAAATATACGAAATCTGCATGCATGTAGGGATGATTGAGAAACAGAGACACCATCATATACAGTTGTCTCCAGACTTGCCACGGTTTACTTGATATCTTCGATTTTGGTAGAAAAGATATCGCACAAGATTAGAATCTTTTTTAAGAGCAACCCAAGCATGCTTTTCAAATTTTTCTGTACCTCCAATTTCTTGCAGAAATAATACAAACTTTGGTTTTTCTTTTGGATTATGATAAGTTAACAGTGAAGTCAGGAAGCATTTTTTGTTTCTTGATCTTTACAGCAATGTATCACACATGGGTGTTTAAATCGTTTCATTTCATTAAAACTCATTCTTCTGATTCTCCACAGCTGTGAAATGCACAGCTGACTATGATAGAAATGTTTCAACTATTCTATTGTTATATAACTTATACGCCAATTATTAGTCAAAGACATAGAAAGAAATAGTAGATACTTAAAGAGTTTGCTGAATATTTTTATCAATCACAAAAATAATAATACTTTTGGACAGATTCTTATTGATCAATTTTAGAGTTGGCAGGATGGAAAAGAACCTGCGTAGCGAAGAGGAATTTGAAAATGAAACTGAGACAAATATGGAATCGGAAGAAGTTGCGCCCGAACTTGACGAAGCTTTGCTTGCAGCTCGTGCTTGGATGGAGATAACCCC
Organism: Schizotus pectinicornis; assembly: GCA_951805265.1. Taxonomy (NCBI): domain Eukaryota; kingdom Metazoa; phylum Arthropoda; class Insecta; order Coleoptera; family Pyrochroidae; genus Schizotus; species Schizotus pectinicornis. Next base: position 19,026,156 of record OX638204.1, on the reverse strand, counting down.
AGAAGAAGAATCTAGACCTCTAGATACCCTTCAAGTAGGAGATACTGCCCTATTAACTATCAAGTCTACTTTACCAGGTAAGAAAACTTGAATTGTTCCAACCAAAAATAATGTGTTTTCTAATCCTAGCTGGTATCGGATGGAAAGTAGTGGATTGCGTAGCCCATGACGGTTTGGGTGATTCATCTCAAAGATTAATTGATGAAGAAGGGTGTCCCATCGATGAACTTCTTTTACCTATTCCACGATTAGGAATAGTCCAACCTATTTCGTTAATGCGCCATCAGGAAGCGGTATCAAAATTTGCTGCTTTTAAATTTCCGGATCGAGATCGTCTCCATTTAAGTTGTGGTTTGGAATTATGCAGGGGAGCTTGCTCTAAGGTACCTACGTACTTAATTAAATAGTGATTACTAGAAAATTATGTTTTAGGTGAATTGTGGTGATAAAATCGATAGTCGCGATAACCGCTTAGGGCGGACGTTAAGTAAAGGAGAGGACGGAGAGATCTTAGATCGTTTAAAGGTTTTCAATAGCGTTGAAGTTCGAGCACCGGCTATAGATGATTTAAGAAAGAGTGAAAGACTCCAAATTAGCGGTAAGTTGACGAAAATTGGTGCCGAACTTGTAAATAGTTGTGATTTTTTCAAAATCGACTTTATGCCATCTGACTCTTGTACAGCCATTTGTAATGTTGTATATAAATATATTGCTGCACAAATTCTTATTTTTCTCTCCTTTGCACGTTTCCTTTCAATTCTCTTAGGTTTCAATTATTGTAACAGTAATGGCATCTATTTTTGTTGCCGCATGCATCTTTTTGGGTTTTGTCTTATTGGCTGTAGCACTTAAATGCCATTTCGTTTTAGTGTTCGTAAACATGCACAAATAAATTGTGTAGATTTATAAAAAAATAACAATCTCATCAGAATTGATGATCATCAAAGTGAAAAAGTAGAAATCGACTGCGCTAAAGATGCTACCTTTGGTTAAACGGCGGCAGATGATTAAAGATAACTTATTACATGTAAACGGGCGCCCCTTTAAGCTTATTATTGGTCTTTTTCTGCGTGATTGAATGCCTTGGTGAATTTAATCTACGTTTATACTCGAATGGCGTCGTGGGAAACTAACAATTTCTTGATTTAGATGCCGACAGTGTGGCGTTTATTTATGAGGGGTAACATTATGAACTGCCTGTTGTTTCAGTGCGCTAGCAACGGGTTGCCAATTTGCTGATAAAACTATTTTTAAATAAAAAAAGTGAACACTTACAAATTAATGATTACTGATTTAACAAGATGCTATGAAATTAAAATAGGTTGATACTAGAAAGCTATACAAATATTGGAAGCTGCGGATTAAATAATTAAATGAGTCGTTACGGGATACCTAACCTACTATGGAATTCTAGTTAGATATTGTAGATTATAAATTTCCAAGAGGTTATTTGGCTTTCTAGCCTTTCCGAACGGCTACCAATAAGATCTTTAGTTCAAACCCTATCTCTAATTATTGTTCCAAAAGGCATAAACCTTTACAATTTAAAGCAATTTAATTACCTTGGGAGACCCTTTCTTTACTTCGTCAGGCGATAAACTCACACTGCTGAAGTGAGTTAGTCTACGGCTTGCTATGGCGTTACGGTGACATAGAACATATGTGTTCTGAGGTTTTTTCTTCGGGTCCACATAATCTCCATACCTCACTGTCCATCTTTCCCAGTTTCCCGAGGTAGTACCTCAGTGGGGAGTGTCCAGTGAGGAGACCGGTAATAAGTCTCATTTCGTTCCTTGTCAGATCGAGAAGTCTTGTGGTATTCTTTGGCAAGTAGTCTATGAACTTTGTGCCTGGAATTTGTTTTCAGTAGGTATGCTAGTTAAGCATTCTTTTCTCACCTATGAAAACGGTACTTTTGGGATTTTTGCTCAGTCCATAGAACGGTTCTGGTCTTATAGGTGGAGTATCTGTGCCCCGTTTGACTAGTTCGTCCGCTGTTTCATTTTCTTCAATACTTTGATGACATGAGAATGAATATGTTACATCTCGCCAGTTGCTTCCAGGATTGTTTATATTTCCAGTCAATTTTACATTTAAAACTGTAGGCTTTCAAAGCTTCAATTGCTATCTAGCTATCTGTTAGAATATAGATTTCCGCTCCTTTAAGGTTTCTTTGCTGGCACCCTCTTCCACAGAAATCAACGGCAAGCATTTCAGCTTCCATAACTGTAGGGAGAATGTCTAAGGCTACGGTTTCTTTATACCCATACCCAGATATTTGTATGGCTGTCTTCTGATTGCTGTTTAAATAATTAATTATTTAGTTGCATTTAAGGCATTCTGCATCAGGCTGGAAACAACGCCTTTATGCTTAAATTTTATTAAAACCACAATGTCATTGGCGTATCTCTGAACATTGTGTTCTAAGTTTGTTTGCGTTACCAGGAGGTTGTCCAGGACCATTGACCACAGCAAAGGTGATACAATTCTGCCTTGCGGACAGCCCTTCACCGTGCCAACGCCAGACCTTCTCCACCCAGACTGTTATCACTCGACCTTTTAACATTGCTTCTATCCACTTAATTTTGGATGACTCTGCTCTTCGCCATTTAGGTGCTCTTCTTTTTGACGTAAAAAAGTGTTATCAAAAGCACACTCTATGTTTATAAATAATTTGAGAGCTATTTTTTTCATCATTTCTTTGTCTACCTATTTTACTAGAATGATGTAGAGCCTCCACCGTAGATTTGCCTGTTTGGTAGACAAATTGTTTTCTATGAAGCGATGCAGTCCTGAAAAGGCTTGTTATATCTTGTAAATATAGCTGCAACGAGCTGCATAACAATTCTGTATTGAAATTGCATTAGCCGTGAGCAAAATGATGATAGCGGTTTTAAAAACTCTTGGTGCAACCTATAGGTATACTGTAGAAACCTACAAATAAAACTGCCTGATTCATATAGCTACCGTCAACAAGTGTAGGTAAATCAAAGAAGCCTGTAATTTAGTAATCATGCCGATTGCAGATAACATGAACAAAATCTATTTATAAAATTCTAGTGTAGAAATAAAATATTGGCTGCAAGATTTACTAGTTGCAGTCCTGTCAAAAGCATCGCCTTTTTACTTATCTCTGGAGATGTTAAAGCATAATTCGAAGTATACTGGTATCAAATACTCGTATCAAATGTAAGGGCTATCATTAAAGATGTCTGTAGAAAATAATGCTCTGATTTATAGCATTGCTTCATTTTCTACAATTAAGTGCTTTGATATAGGTCTAGTATGCCCAGTTTGTTTTTTGGTAAAAATAATAAGTAACATAATCTGACAAAATAATTACAACGTATTTTGCGACAAGCTTGCAAAACAATTAGGGCCAGTAGAAGAAAACTAATTATAACTACCTATACTTCAACGGGAAGTGCCATATGGATACTTATTTATGCGATCTAACAGTAAAGTGAAACAAACTTATAATTTATAACTTAAGGAAGAATAATCAAAATTGAAAGTAAAAAAAGACGTACCTACTCATTTTGACAAATATTTTCTGTCTTGGTAGGACTTAGGTCATTTTGCAAACGTTGGTAATTTTAAGAAAAGTACTTATTTTGCTTGCTTGAATCAATCACATGTTTAGAGTTATTCTTTTATTTACTTATTATTGAAGACATAATATCTTCTGATAATATATTTACTACTTTCTTTATTATTCAATTAATATAGCAAATGTTTCAGTATGTGTCACTCTCTAAATTAATAAACCAATCCTTTCTGCAGGTAGTTAATGGCATCTGCACTAATTAGTGAAATTTCTTGCAGGATTCTTCGTTGTACGCTTATTTTGCCTATTGCCTACTAGGTCATTAATGTTATTACTTCTATGGTACTTACCTTTAACGTAGCCGGGTACAAAAAAAGCAAAGTTACATCTGAAAATTTTGTTAGTCAAAATTGTTGTTGTTTGTGAATTAGATTTGTTCTAAAATAATTCTAAAGGTGCAAGTTGTTGCAAATACTCTGTATATCCATCCGCATTTAATCAACGAACAAGAACCTAAAACTCTCTTGTCTATCATTTCTGCCTATAGGTACATTACTATTGATGTACTGTATTTATTCATCTTTATTTTCCAGTGTGGATTTATGGCGTCATCTACGTTATTGTTAGTACAATAACAAAAGTTCGCTTAGAGCTGTCGTTTTTTAAAGATTATATTATTTGAATTTGATAGTTGCGCACCCTACAAATTTGCGACATATTATTATAATATCATATAAGCAAACAGTCTTCCTATACGTATGTAAATAAATGGGTGACGTTTGGGAAATGGTAGGCCCTACAAGTAAACTTTCACCATGACAAGATGACACTTTTTTCAGAACCATCAACGTTTTCGTTTTCAAATTTACCAGGAGATCGTACCTTCTGTGTTTCACCTGACAAGATAGCGATAACATTCTGCATATTGGGCGTAATCTTCCTGTGTGCCGTTGTGGTAGCAGCTTGCGCTCTCCTGAGAGCTCGAAGGAGCAGTACTAACGGTCCTTTTTACACCAGAAGTATATTTTCGAGTAGTAGCGGTGGATCAGCATACGGCAGCAAACTACTTTTACACGAAAGTCCTTGCATGGGACAATCCACTTCCAGAGGAATGCACTATGGACGCATTCTTTGAAATTTGCTAGGTGACAACGTCATAGTAGCTCTCTGTATATAAAATAGGTTTGGGTGGGTGTAAGGTGGGGTTGGGATTTTGTCTGACATTTCTTGATGTTTACTCACCATAAAGATAATTTGGAAATTTCAGACAAAGCATTCTTCATTAGCAGCAGCATTAAATTGTGATATTAAACTTGTTATGCAGTTTGCAACCGTACACGTATAATATATTTTGATTGTGTTGAATAATAAATTGTGTTATGATGAATCGAATTGTTATTTTTCATAATTTTGCCGTTTCAAATGCGGGGGTCTATAAATTTACGGATTTTATAATTTTTTACGAAAGTCAATACTCTACATCTATCATGAGGCCAAGTTAAATAATATTTATTTTGTAATTAGTATAAAAAGAAAAAACTACTAAAGGTAAGTATATGTTATGTTTTATTTTTTTTTTGCTTTAGAATACATAGGTATGTAATTTTTAAATTTATGACTACTATAAGTATGTACAGCCGGCCAAAGAAGTAATGCACAGGGGGGGTCTGGGTGACGATGCAAAGCAGGAAACACTCCTTGCACGGTTTACAGCCGAAGGTTTGGTACCGTATCGACGACTCGATGATCGCCAACCCACCCCAGGGTTGTAAATATCACGGTAAATAATAAGGATGTTTGCACACCACGCTCGCAGAAATTTTATCTCCACTGTTTCAACATTTTGTCAAGAAAAAAAAAATAGAATGATTACACAAAGACATTATGAAAAAATTAGGTTACGTTTATCCAAAGGTCCACACTATTAATTATTAATAGCAGACTTTAACTAATTTATTTTAAAATTTGAGGCCCATTGTTACTAGAATTGTTACTCCGTAACCAAACAAAAATTACAAGGGAAGAGAGAATTTTATTTCTACATGAATCTATTGTCTATAAGCGTCCCAGTTTAAGACCTTAATGGATATTAAATAAAGTAAATAGGAATCATGCTTATAACAATTATAATTCTGCATTAAAAAAATTAATAAAATGTAGTAATTTTTTTATTTCCTTGATTGATACAGAAATTTAAAAACAATTGTCTCTCACGCAAATTGGAATTGTGTTGGCGGTATACGTCACAGGCCAATGCTCCAATCCGATTACTATGTAGCGAGAATACGCTACAAGACGATGTTAAAATAATACAAAACTATATCAGAGTTCTGTTAATACTTAGTAAGTTCATATGGTCCAGTGCCGCTACATATCAATAATTAGATAATTATTTTCTTGTTAGCAGTGTAACATGTAACGCTCTTTATCAGCAAGAAGGGTTAAATAGATTAAAATAGTTCTAAATGGATTTTGGCAGATAAGACCTGTTGTTAAAAATACATTACCACTTGCTGACTGCTGGGAACAGAAAACATTATAATATACAAAATCTCTTTATTCCAGTGGCGAATCTAGGATACAGTGATATTGCACAAAAGGGGGGCTATGATAATATAATATACAAAGTGTTTCCGAACTAAATGTTAAAAATTTAAAGGTGTGGAAACAATATTAATTATATTGAATTTTTTGTATAATATTACGTTTTCAATACAACAGATTAACTAGCAGTATAACATGTAACGCGTTTCGTAAAACCAATTTTGGCATTTTTTTTTAAAACTTAGATAGGATTGCGCTTTTTAAGAATTAATTCAATTAAATAAAAATTTCTAGGTAATTGTTTACAATGCCCACTTCTCGCTTTTTGCGCTGTTCTTTTTTTGGAAACCATCGTGAAACATCATTATAATGCCATTTTAAGCAATAAAATGTTATGCAATTGATAAATAATTTAATGCAAAATTTATAGATGAAGATGTGCTGGCTGGGGCAGGGAAAATGAGAGTAAAAATAGAAGTAGTTTGCACAAAAAAATATATTGATTTCCGTAATATATAAATGTTAAGGAATGCTTTGCTGTAATTAGCTTTTTGAAAATCCAGAAGTGGGTAAAGTTAACAATGATCAATTTCAATAATACTACAGAGCGATAAAGATTTTTTATTATTTATTTTTTGTTTTTGTTTCATAATTCCGAAACTACATTACATATTTGTATTAAGCTTGGTGGGTGCAAACTAGGTGTAGAGACCCAACTTTTGTGAAAAAACGAATTTTCAGTTTTAACCAGTGGCATCCCAATTAATGTCACCTTGATTATTTTAAATGAAAAAAATGATACGCCAATGTTTTTTCCATAAACAAAAATTATTTTATTAACCGTGCTTTATTTTGTAATAAAAAAGATGTGTTGAATATTTCTCGTATCTTGAAGTGTTTATCAGTAAAAAAATAAAGAAGTTATTTGTATGTCTCTAAACTAAAACCAGGAGGATTAAAATTCTCTGTATAGTACGCTGTGATTGTTGAATTATTTTGTTTTATAAAATTGTTATTAATTTTCTAAGAGCTAATTACAATTAGTAACTAATTTAATTAAAAACAAGTTAATTATTCTTTTGTTAGCAGTATAACAATACATGTAATGCTCTTTATCAGCAAGATGAAGAGTGAAATAGATTTAAATTTTCTTAAATGTATTTTATTTATAGTTTAGATAAGTATGCGCTTTTTTAAGAATTAATTCAATGAAATAAATTATAATATTTTTTTGTCGACCGTGTATTATAAGTAGAAATAATACCCATTGAGACTAATTAAAAATCACTTGATTCCTGGTATTAAAAGTTTGTCGTGTATTAATATCAGAATTTAATTGACTTTTCAAATTTGCCATTAATTTTTTGAATGGTCCTTTTTGAATACGTTAGGTATTTATGGCAGGTGACTAAAATCGTTTATTGCTACATTTCATTAATTTCTTTAATGCATAATTAATTGTCATAAGCATTATTCCCATTTAGTTCATTTAATATCCAATAAGATCTTAAACTCTGGGACGTTTATAGACAATACATTCATGTTGAAATAAAATTCTTTCTTTTCTTATAATTTTTGTTTGGTTACGGAGTAACAATTCTAGTAACAATAGACCCCGAATTTTAAAATAAATTAGTTAATGTCTACTATTACTAATTAATGGTGTGGAGTCCACACCATTAATTAGTAATAGTAGTCCACACTGTAGACCTTTGAATAAACGTAACCTAATTTTTTCATAATGTGTTAATCTTTGTGTAATAATTCTATTTTTTTTTTCTTGACAAATCTCGAAACACAGTGGAGATAAAATTTCTGCGAGCGTGGTGTGCGAATTTAAAAAGATTTCTTTTAGGGTATTTACAATCCTACTACAGACCGACCTTCAGGACGCCAGTGGTAAGAGATGGTGCCAAACATTGGGAGACTGAAGAACGTGGCAGTAAAGTTGCCTACAGGCAAGGACCTGTGCAAAACTAATTTGAATGACAGTACATAATTAACAATCTAGAACTTTGAAAATGCCCAGTCGTGTCAAACCTTTTGCGTTTATTTACCGTAGTTATTATACATGAACCATTACAATGAATTATATTACTCTGATTCTTTAGTAATAAATTGTAACTTTATTAATTTATTTTGAAAGACTATTTTAAGAGTTTTCTATTATTGTGAATCAAGTAGCGGCCATTGAAGTTTTTTTAAAAGGGGTGACTGAGGTTTACAGGATAGGGGGGAACTGATCTCTGTTACATCATTCTTAGTTCCCTTTTCAACATTTCATATCAAAACATCAAAACACAATGCTTTATCCCCCAAAATGAACATTAACTTTAAAGGTATAACTTTCAATTTCAGTATAGGGTCAGTCAAATAAAAAGCTTCTCTTTCTTAAACTATGTATTAAACTTAGAGAAAAAATGATAATTGCTTGTCAAATGACTAATTTGAGTCCATATTAGACTTCTGCATCAAGCAAATAAATTAATAAAATTTGCATTTCAGCTATGAAGGTTTGTCCATTTCGAGCTACTTGAAAGATGCTGGTGATGTATCCCAACACTATACAATACAGAATTCAAAACACCATTGAATGTAACCTGACCGGTATGGCCTACATGTTGTCGATTGTGTGTTGTGTTGAAATACACGATACACGTCTATTTTCTTTATTTATCTAAAAATAAACTGCTTTACACACTGAAAAAAAAATGTTACTCGCTTGTGCCGAGAATAATTCTTTACGTCAGGTTACCATTTGAGAAAAGGAAAAAAGTTGCCGCAAGCAAAAATGACCAGAGCCATTTAAAAAAAAGCTCTAATATGGTCTTAAATTAGTCATTTAACAATTATCAATTTTTCTCTTCTAATAGTATAACCAGTAGAAGTTTAGTTGCACACTTTTGACTAAAAGCTCTATACCTTATGAATGTTGTTGATTTATTCTCGATGACGTGAGTTAGTGAATACGACACTGGCATGTATAGATAAGTTTACTTACAAGTGATCATACACATACATTCGGATTTATAAATGCAACGTACAATGACATTTTACCTTCTAATTATGTTAAACAGTAGATAATTAAATATTTGTATCTAGCGAGATCCATTGTATTAATTACGGTTGCCTGGCCAGAAGCATTGAAGCAGGCAATTTTTTTATCTGTTGATTTTTATATCCAATTGTTAGTTTTGATACCTTGAAAAAAATATAAGTAAAGATAAAATAGTAAACGATAAAAACCAATGGTTACATTAAGGATGAATTAAGTAGCTTTTTAGTAGGTACTAAGTAGGTACTGTTTATCAGTATACCGGATGTTTATTTTGAGAGCAAACGGGTATTTTCTGCTAAACTATACATTCCATGTAAAAGTTTTTAATGGAAGCTATTGCACAAAATACAGTCTTCTCAAATATGCTTTTCAAAATTTTTATTTACTTGTCATTTAATCAGAAACGATATCAACTTTATTATTTCAAATGGTAACACATTATCTTTTTACCAATTTCTGGTACATAATTTAATTCTGAATCCAACGATGTATTACAAAAGGGTTATATAAGAAAAATTCTGAGAAAAATGACTAAATGTTACATCACATTTTGTGGCACAGTATTGATTTAATTAATTTAATTAATTTAATTAATTTAATTCGTAAATCGTGACCGTGATTGATCGAGGTTGGATATTTTGCTCCAGCTCTATTTGTGATTATGAGTATAATTCTACGAAAAGACGAAAGAAATTTAGTCATGTGTTAACTGGTTAATTCGCTGATTATAAAATGTACATTGACAATAATAAAATATTATTTTAAAAACTCATTGAGCTTCTGCTGAAGTAGAGACAGCGAGAAAAAGTTTGTAGTAGCCCCTGTGGCCTAATGGATAAGGCATCGGCCTCCTAAGCCGGGGACTGTGGGTTCGAGTCCCACCAGGGGTACGGGACTTTTTTTTGTTTAATTTACAATTTTCAATACCTTATTTGATCCCAGCAAGTTAATCATAACTCAAATTTATTAATAAATTTATAATCTAATCGAGGCGGAGTCCAATAAAACTTTCCTTGACCGCTTAATATCAAATTATTAATGACGTAAAGGGAATTAGTAGTAATATTTTATTTTGTTTGGTTAACTAACTACAGGTGAAACTTGATTATAAATAAAAGTTGTGCAAGTTTTATAAATTGAAAAATAGAGTAATACTCAATAAGTAATTGATCAAAACCGTAGCGACTGAAATTGGAGAAGCTTCTAACTAAATACTAAAACTAAATGCAAATTTAACAGAAATAATTCTGTTTTTGTTTTGTTTTTTCTGCAAAAATTTAAAAACTCTAATATTTTGTTCAATACCGTTTTGGTAAAATGTTTGTTTGGAAAAATCAATTTTTCTGACTAATGTCTTGTCAGTTGAGCTTAATGACTTAATGACAGATCCCAAAACTATTATTTCGAGTAACCTAAGGAGTTATGATATCCAATCAAAAAACCTCATTTAAGATTGAGACCAATCCATAAAAAAAAATTTAAAATCTAAATCCGTTTTTGTGGGACTTTTCCCGAAGTTTTGGAATTGCCAACTGTGTGGGCATTTGAAAATTGTTTGAAGCTCTTAGTTGTCAGTTTCACGAACGTTTTCACAAAACTTCGTGAACATTCCCCGAAGTCTTTAGATTCCAATCTTGAGAACATTTTCCGAGTCCATGACTTTTTAAGTGTAGGAGGATCTTTCTCTTATCCTAACCCATTCCTGCTGAAGATGTTTTCCAGTAAAAACACTAAATTTTGTATAAAATTGTTACTCTTTTGTTTACTCTTTGTAAATTTACGTTTCATTGTTTTGTATGCAAGCAAAGTAGGTGTTACATATAGTCAGTCTTATTGACTTGTCTTCCTCACAAATAATTATTTAAAACTCCCTCAAGTAGAAACCTCCACTGATAAGTTACTTTGATATATTTTTCTAATTTTATGCTTGAGATAAAATCAGGAGGTGATCAAGATATAAATATGGAATAACAAAGATCCTAATAAACGTCGTAACTCTTTGGTGCGAAGATCGGAATAAGTTTTATTAATTTGAACTCTGAAAGAAGATTCATATTAAAAATTGTTATAATAGGTATCTAGGTATATTTGTATTATGTACTTAGTTCTTCGATTAAGATTATTCTACTGACCATTGAGTTAATTATTTACTACAATCTTTACGAAACGATGTATCATCTTATTTCAGTTTGAAAAAAGTATAGTTCTTATTTTGGGTAAAAACAGATTACAGATCAGCAAGAGCCATAAGCTGATTAAGATTCAACTTTGATCCCGTGTGATTGTGTAATCCGTGTAAATAAAATAAATATCATTTATTATTAAAATATTATTTAGCGCACGTAGCTGGACAAGAAAAATGATGAGAAAGAGATCGCCAAAAATCTTATAGTGTTATTTTAGAAAACTTAAATGCAAATGTCGGGTTATTAAGGTGGATAATTGGTTGCCGACGTTTAAAAGCTCTTAACTATTTATAATCGTTATTAATAAACAAGTAATCTCCAATAAAAATGATTATTCTCAAAATTCCATTCTCGTTGTTTTAACAAGTTCTATAAATAAAATGATACCAAAAAAGTACAGTCAGTTTCAAAAGTTATGTTCATTTCACATTTTTAAAATTTAAATTTTTTCTACAGATGATGTAAGTACTAGGTAAACGGAATGTTTAACATAATTAAAAATTTTAAAGTCTGTATTAGTTTTATGCGGAAAATAAACTAGTTTAAAGTTTTACAGTTAGACATTACTTTTGAACTCGGATGTACATACATATAGTTTTCCTATTTGTACAATAGTTACACTACTCTTATCTAATGATTAAAACTTTTACTAGAATAAATAATAAATTGCACGTCAGTAAATTATGTTTAGTGAGCCTGTTAGCTATTATACCCTCTGACCATATTGAAAATTATTATATTTAATTAAAATGCCGTAATGGGCCTAGATTATTTGCAACGACTTGTAATCACAGTATTTGAGTTAAACTGTGTTGGATGTTTACAAAGCTGTGAACAAATTACTATAATCTCATAGCTATTTAGCCTGAAGCTATAATTTTCTTGATAAGATTCCATTACAGCCCATTTGACTATTACCTGTCGTGAACTATTAATGAAAAAATTATGCAATGGAAGGCATGCTATAAGGATGAGTCATTAGAGCACTCGCAAACAGAACGACCACCACCAAGGAAATATTTAACGTCCGACGATTCCCACTTTTCCAATTTTGATATTTTTTAATAACTATTAACACTCAATACGAAGAATTGACAGAGGTAAAACAGAAAAATTGTGGAAGAAGCTCCAGAAGTTATCGTATGTAGTTGGCTCAAATCACTTCCACAATTATTATTCACATTCAATACAAAGCAATAGTTAGAAAAGACAAAGAAAAATCGTAGAAGTTATTCGGAGTGATAGAGAAGGCTCTAGTAGAGGTTGTAGAAGTGTCAGAAAGGAGTGAAGAAAATTGAATCGTTTCAAGAACTAGAAGGTAACTACAACAATTATGAGAGAAAAATTGTGAAGAAAGTTTAGAGAAGAGATAGAGAATACTCCAGAGGTTGCTAGAATCTAAGAAATCTGGCAAAGAAGCAATCGAAACATATTAGAATTGTGGGAAAAGCAGGACGTCACCTTAGCCACGCCGAAGCAACGACGGGCGTAACGGGAGACACGAGAGAAAGAAAGATGGCAGATGGTGTGTGCGGGGGTCATATATTTTTAATTTGTATTACGTTTCAAATAGAGTTATCGTTAATTTTTGCCCGCTTTTACATGAACCCAAATACTCCTATAGAATTACTACAAGACAATGAGGTAGCTACAACAATAACAAGGAGTTTTTACTGTTATAAATTAAGTTTTTTTTAACTGAACACAAATTGAAAAATATACAAATAAACCCAACAAAACTAAGAGCTGGAGAAGACAAGGCGCTATTGAAACCAAGCCTAAAGAAAATGTGACATTTTTCCTTCTCTCTACTCACAAAAACTCGCCATATAGCAAGCAAGAAAGGGTCATCGCTTCTCACTTTTGGAGCGCAACACGTTTTAAATTGATACTGGTGCTAGTACTAGATTCTATTTAATATCTGACTGTTTCTACTAGATATCAATTTTAATTTTTTCAATAACAATTAACGTTAAATGTGAAAAAATTGGCAGGGAAGGAGGCATATAAGGGCGCAAGGAAAAAACGCGGAGGTAGCGGAGGTAGAGAAATATTCCTCAAGATGTTGGAGTCCAAAGAATCTTGCAGAGGGACAATCAAGTATGACTAGAAGTACCTCAAGAACAACAAGCTAACAAGGTGGCTACGCTAATAGTAAAAAGAAGTTTCTATTGGATTAAAATTACCTATTTGACAGCCAATTGTTTCTTTAGTCACTGTTCCATAGTTGGATCAAAAGTGTGTTGGACTCAAAAAAATTAAATTGTGAATCAACCAAAAATTTTCAAACTTCTTTAATTATTGTACAGATTTCTCAAGTTTTTGAAAAAATAACAATTTTTTAGAAAATTCACTACTATTGTTGAGTACCTGCGGCTGTAGAGCTTGATGCGTTCGAGAATAGCTCGCAGCACCCTCGTTTGGTTGTTGGCATCTGGTATAAGCTTTCATTACAGCAAACTTTTTTTGTATGAGGCATTCTACAATTTCGAAATGTTTTTTGTTCTTGGCCTTCATCAGTGCAGATTCTCCCAAAAAATCCTCCTCGTCGATGTCAAGATTGTAATCTTCCAGTAAAATTTTGACAAATTCTAGTAGTCCCACTTCGGCAGCAAATCTAAGAAGAGGCGGTTTCTGCCAAATTTGAATTTTTTTGAGAAAAATTTTGACAATATCGTAGCGATGATCTAAAGCTGCAAGCTCGATTGCAGTATTTTCGAAATTTTCAAATTGGTATTTATCGATGAGGAACCTCAGAATTTCCCAATAATTATACCTGACGCACAACGTTAAAATATTCTTCTCGGTTTTGTATTCTTCTTTAATGACGACTTTCTGTTTGATCAAGTATTTAACGATATCTAATTTTCTGTTTTTAAGAGCTTTCAGTACTGCAGTTTCATCAAATCTATCGCTCAAATTCACGTCAGCGTTAAGCTTCTCAACTAAGTACCTGACCATGTTCAAATTTCCGCGTTCTGCAAATCTCATTAAGTGAGTTTGCCGATTTAAATGTCGTCGGTTAGGATTTCTGATATCAACCATAAACATCTTCAAATATTTACGTTTTTACATATTTTTCTTCTTATCAAGGGTTAACTCAAAACCACGTGCGAATTGACAGCTTTCGTCAAGAATGTCTTAAAAGCGTTGATAATTCTTTATCTGTTTGGCAGTTCTTCCATTTATATCCTTCTGATTCACGTCAATATATGCATTTAAGGCTAGATAGTTAATAAGATCCTCGTGGTGCGCTTCAATTGCAATATGTAATGTCAATTCTCCCTTCTGATCGTAGCTGTTACTAATCTGTTTTTACAAAGTTTCACTTTTTTCATTCTGCCAGTTTGAATTTTGTAATGTACTTCAGAAACTTTTTCTACAGCTCTATGATAAATTGGATTTGATAAGATTCTTTTTGCTATAACTACTCTCATATGCTCACAGGCGTAGTCGTAAAAACTGCGACGGGGTCTATCGACGTAGAAAAATGGTAACTTATCTGCTATTTGTTCAAACAAATTTTTGTAATCATACTTCACACAATAGTGTGATACCAAGAACATGTCACTAAAGTTTTCCGTATCTTCCAATTCGATAGGCCTTTTTGAAGCAATTCCTTCAAGAGCAGACAATCATAACGTTTTATCCGCATAATCAACAGTCGTCCATCCAAATAAGGAATCAACCTTCATTGGATCAAATTTTCCTGAAAGTTTTCCGACAACTGCTGAATGATGTTGGACGCTTTCGAACGATGGAAGTGATATATCCCAAAATGTAACAAGATCAATAGCTTGAGTTAAGTAACGCGTTATTCTATTTGTGCTAGTATTAAAATCTGATTCAACTATTGTTTTCAAGGAGCACGAAATTCCCCAACTACAAGCCAGATGCAAAGGTGTTCTACCAGCTGGGTCTTCTTGTTGTAAATCCTCAACTTCATCAACATTGTTATATAAAACTGCCACGTGACCCCGACTTTTTTTTACCCAAAATTAAGTCAAAGAAGTACCGAAGGTTTCTGTATTTTTCTCTGAACAAGATTGTTTGGAATTTAAAAATCTTGGTAATATTTTCCGCCAACCACCAGGCCGAAAAGAATTCCATGTAGGTGTAGCCTTTTTGGCAAGATTGATGGAATTTCTGGATTTTAATTTTTAATTTGACAGAGGATGAAGTTAGGTATAGGGAATGACTCATCCCAAAATACAATTTTCTATCGAATGAAGCAAAAAAACTCAGTAGGTGCCATTTGAAAAAAATGACTTCTTGACCATTTTTGGTTGCGATATTTGAAAATTGTCTGCGCCCATATGGTACAAAATAAAACCACAATTAAGATATCATAAGTTAGTCTGGACTTCGAACTAAGTACTTTACAAATTGGTTTTTATAAATTCTGAACCGTGTCAGATACGAATTTCTTCGTACGCTACCACATCGACCATTTTTTTCACATAAATTAACATATATCAAAAGTTGTCAAATAAGTTCACATAGCAAAAGTTATGAAAACTCAAAGTTGGAAGACCAATTGAACCATGTAGCAAAATGATACGTTTCTATTTAAAATAAGAAAGTTGATGCCGATTTTTGGCACATCTGGTATAGCTAGAAAGCCAAAAACCAAAATTTTCTTTTCTTGCAGATTTGATATTAAAATCCATATTTGGATACACATTATTAAACCAGTAGGTGTGTATAAAATTACATTAAAACCAAACAAAATTCTTAGATCACTAGAAATTAAAAAAGTCTTTTGCCTTACAAAAGGTGACCTAAAAGTGATTTTAATATACCGGATGTTTCAACGAGAACCGCCGGTGCCAAATGGAGTTAAAAATTTGAAATTTTTCAGAAATAAACTTTAGTAAATGCGCTACAATGTGGCGTCGTTGTTTGGTTCATAGTTAATTCCATGCGCCGTCGAGACGCCATATAGTAATTTTTCAGAAATTTTCAATATACTTTTTTATTATTATTATGTTCGTAATACCGCCAGGTATACGTTCCTGTTGTTCTTTAAGAAGTTCGCGGGATTTTGACGAATTTATGACACAACTGCTTTATTGAAGCAGTCAAATTTCATGACAAATACCTCCTAAATGGTTCGGCTATTTATGACTTAAAAACGATACCTACTCAAAGATCTTTACAGTGCAGAGACCATCATAAAATCTAATGTGGTTAACCGCTAGGTAAAAGGCCACAAAGCTGTCATGTTGCCAATCAAAAATCCCTTGAGCGCTGAAATTTAAAAATCCATGTAATTCAATAACGGTTTGATATAAAAATATTTTAATTACTCTTTATCAATCTTGGAGGTCGTGATCATGAGCTTGAAGAAAATCAAAGAGATGAAGTGAATATTTCGATATGAAATCGCGATCGAAACTGAAAACTCACACCGTTAAAAAAAGAAAATACCGATAATGTCATCTTATAGTGCATTAATTATAGTTTATTTATGCCAAATTTCAAATTTTTAACTCCATTAGAAATACGCAATTTGGCACCGGCGGTTCTCGTTGAAACACCCGGTATGTTGTTAAGGGTGAAACCACGATAAAAAAAATCCAAGTTTTCGATCTCAAGGAGAGAGGCTCAAAGCACCATTTTGGATAAAAGGTGGTTGAAATTAGTTTCTTCAAAATAACATCTCTCTCAACGGTTTATCTTATCGCAAAAAATTCTAGAAATAACTTGGAAAATATTAAATTTTTTATATTTTGGTTACAAGTCTGATACAGCGGACGAATTTGGAACATTTTTTTTAGAGATCGTCCAAAAACGTTTCAAATGCGCCTGCTGTAATTTGTTACATATTGGACTTACAACAAAAAATATTTATACAAAAAATGTAGAGAACTTTGTCCGTATTAAAGTTTCAATCTGTCTTATTTAATAGGAAAATATATTTAATAAAAAATTAGATTTGATTTACATAGATATTGGGTTTTGTGTATACCTTGTACTTAATGTCATTCCCCGAGGGCGCCTACGCTTGTAGATAAGAATTTGCTATTAGCTAATAAGGAAATTGTATTTAGGAAACTTTGCGGGTAAAGGTATTTCAAAAAATAAAGTATTGATATTGATTTGGCACTGACTGTAACTGGGAAAATAGCATTGGGAATAAATATCTGAATTGTACTTACCTTTAAGTTGATGAGAATGAAATAAAAATCATGTTGATCGACTTATTTATTGATTTACAATGTCAAGATTCGTAAACGCTATATTTATCCGAGTATTTATCAAGTCCTCAAAGACGTCGTATAACGATAATAAATAAATTTAATAAACTCGGGTCATCCAAGTTCCTAAACAAGTGATTACGCAAACTGCTACGAGAAAAGGTGGTCAGGGAATATTACAGTAAAGCATTTCTTAATTGCCAGGCGTTGAACAGAAGGGTGTACAATTTTTAGTTAATATTTATTAAAAACATTAAATTGTTTTGAAACTTTAGTCATTAATCTTTTCGATTGCTTTAGATTTATCGCTATTATAATACACTGTCCACTCACTCAGCACGAATTTCCGCATACGCAAACCATTGTCCCTTTTCCTCCTCACACTGAAAAAAATCTCTGAATAATAACATTTCCATCCTTTTCAAACTGCATTCAGGAACAGTTAGATGAATTTATTATGCGATGAATCAATGTTTTTTGTACAAAATGTCTTTATAAATGGTTACTGAAACCATAATGCGATACCGTTCCAGAAAACCGCACGCCTTTTTTAATCTCAAATAGGTTTTGTTCCCATAAAACAAAAGATATTGACCACCACCACGACCACATGCGATTTACTAATCTTATGTGGCAATTATAAAAGTATTTACCCATATTCTCATTCTCTAGATGCTTATTAAAGATACAGCACCCTAAACAACGAAGAGTATGTAAAAAAATTTCCCGTATAAATAAACTCGCTTTAATCAATTGGAAAGAACGGATTCATATGCAAAGAAATTAAGGTAGGTATGAATTAAATTAGTTTTTATTATGCAATTAATTAAAAGATATGTCAATAAATATACTTGTGGCAATCTTTACGTTACCACTACCTTCCTTGCAAATATTAATTGTAATAATGTCAGTCGGTAGTAAAGTACTTATAACTCGGTCTCTGCAATAGACTGTGTAATTAAAGAAGCTGTGTAAGAATCAGGCGTGGCTGGTGTATTTATCGGATAAACTGGTTATTAGCGCTTCTGCTAGTAACAATGGAACTAGAGCTTTAGTCACGAGCTGAGGGATACTCCCATTCGCCACCTATATGGATTTCCTTGGACATAATTATAATCATTATTGCAAGCAGTAGGTAATCGATATTACTTCCATAGAAGTAAAAAATGATGTAAAGGTATTTAAGGTAAATTATCTGCAAACTCCGATTTAAAGAACTGTTGAAAATTATTTTTTTTTGTAACTAAATTAGTATATTAAAAAAAGTTACAAACACGACATGTTACAATAAAAAGTCTTTTTACGTCAAAATATCACTAAGTATGCTACGTTTTAAACACCTTAAAAACAAAAAAATTATAATAAATAATAATAAAAATATTAAAAGATTAGGATAAATAAAGACCGAAATTTCAATGGTGAGTTACCTAACTAAAATTTTTTGATGCAACCATGTTACACGTTTCTTTGATTTATTAAAAAAAATTAACTTGACATTGATAGGAGAAATAGTAATTTGAACGCAAAAGAAATTTTTGTCCAAAAACTATTGACACTTCAAAAACTTTTTGAGTAGGTAATTTAAGATTTGAAATTGTAGAATTTGGATGGGGACTTGTCTCACAATTAAAAAAGAACACCCTGTATGTAAATCTCTTCTACTTAATCGGCAGTTCTGTCGTACGGATGAATGCTGATGGTCTTTGTCGTCAATCACGCACATAACAGTTGTCATGTTTCGCTGAAGTTGATGCAATTTCCCACCTTCGATTAAAGCAGAATTCGTCAAGTCCAAGTCGCAATTTAATCATTTGAGTATAAAAACGTGATGACTGCTATGCGACCAATCGGCGTGACTGCCAATATTTGTTAAAGTTGCTTCGTGACGCGGAGATAAATATAAAAACATTAGAATTGACCAATTGTTCGAGTTAATTGGCTGACAATTCTCCTTAATTCTGTAGCCTAGGTGGCAATCAATTTTTTTCATTAACAATGCTTGTCAGCTATTAGAATTTAGTACAATTTAAACTCATTATTTTAGAAATTAGTATCGCCGTAGTATCACCATGACTTCAATGGGGTGTTTTCCAATTTTTTTTTTAAATATTTTTTTATTGGCAAAGGCTGTTCTCACGAACACCACTTTGTAAAATTGACAAATAATAGAAATTGGCAGTAAGATAGCACTTTTTTGTACTTTTGTATGTTGGTGGTCAAATTTTATCTGCCATACAGTTTGCACTACTTATAGAAGCGATAACTCTCGTTTACATAAAACGCGCCAAAATTTTCAGCTGATATTTAACACATTAAGAGCCGTATGACACGATACTTATTTTAGTACTAATTTCAGTACCTACTGAAATTGCGCGCGCAGTTTCTCGGCAGTTTCAGTTCCGAATTTAGGACAAGTTTGGGAATTTTAACAAAAACAAATCCATCACTAAGCGCCGATTAAAGTCAACTTGCGTACAAGAAAATAGAACAGGTTCAAATTTCTTGGATGTACCTAATAGCGCTAAATTTTCAGTACTGAAATTAGTACTAAAATAAGTATCGTGTCAGACGGCTCTAAGGCCCGGTTTTACAAATACGGAATATTCCAGGTATAACGCTATTCCGGAATAACTCAAACTAAATGGGCTTTTACGATAGGCGGATAGAATAAACGCAGGTATAAACTGTGGACCGAGGATATGTAAACCATCCCTTATCACAATTATTGCGGAATAGCGTTATACCTGAAATAACGTCCTTTTGTAAAACCGGCTTTAGGCCTTAGTGAACACACCCGGAAACAAGGAATAAAACAAAAAGAGATCCACTTAGACACCCAAGGTACTTTTAGAGTTGATTTTAGTAATCAGCCCTATTGCGTATTCAAGATGTTTGGCAAAACATGGGCGTTTGCCATTAGAATGTGACCGTCGTAACTTCAAATGTAGACTCAGCCGTCACATTCTAATGGCAAACACCCATGTTATGCTAAACATCTTGGATACGCAATAGGGCTGAATGTCGTTACTTTTCCAAACCACTTGTGTCAATTTTTGTCCCCACTTTGTAGAATATTGAAGGTGGCATGCAAACCCATAAAAAGAAACATTAGACCCCATTAATTAGAATTTTGCATGAATGCAAATAAATATTCATACTGAACTGGAAATGAGTTCAGGATTGTTAATAAATTGTAGAAACTGCAAAAGAAAGATAAAAACTAAAAGGGAGATTTGAAAAAACTAAGAAATTAAGGAAAGACTGGAAAACATCGGAATATTGTAATAAGTTAAAATGGGGTTTGCGGTAAATAAAGAAAGAGAAGGAAACTAGAAAATAAAAACAGAGATTTGGAAAAAGAAAGACAGTTTCTTATTAAGATAAAATAGTATTTAATAAATATTTAAAAAAAATTGTTACTGAAATATTAATTATGGAAATTTTTGTTCAAGTGGGGTTAATTGTAATTTTAAGGAGGCCCTAAAAACTTAGAAGAAAAAGGTACGACATTCAAGCAGTCAAATTTTATGACGCTGACGACTAAGTGCTTCAGTTGTTCATGGTTTAATAGAGGTATTTTCAAGTAGGTATAAGTTCCAGTAAAAGCAACTGACTGCCATAAACATAAATATTAGGGAGCTACAAAAGCACTCGGTAAATGATCCATAAAGCTGTCATTGCGGAATGCTGTATAGCGCTGAAATTTAAAAATCCGTGTAATTTAATAGCGGCAATCAAAAATAAAAACTCTAACGGAAATAACGGAAAAACCGATACTACCATCTTGCAGTCAACATAACTAAGTAATAACTTTTATCGACAAGAAATCTCTAAGTAATAAAAAATAGGTATTTTAATAAGACAATCATTACCAAACACTCTCTTCAACAAGGAGGCATTTTTGCTACCAACCTGTTGATTTTATTTATGCTTAGAAGCAAAGCAATATAATATTATTTGATATAAATTATTATATATTTAAATGGGTAAGCAGGAGTAAGTCAAGAGAGAAAAAAACATTTATTATGTTATGCTAATTGTCATAAATTAAGTAACCATCGCTATTTAACAAATATGTTATGTTTAAGGTGATGCGAGGGCTGTCTTTTTCATCAAAAAAATATCCAAGTATCCAGCTTAAAAATTTTTTCAAAGATCATTTTTTATCAAAGATCATTTTATGATAATTTTTGGTCTATAAACTTACGTATTATATTTTTGCATTACAATTAAGTAGTGATATAAATACAGTAATTTCTTAAGAAAATGATGTTTGAGCCCACCAAAAGAGTATAAAAGTAAAAGAAACAATATAAAATTTATTTTATAATAATAAATTAAGTAATGTTATAGAATGTTACAAAAGTAAACTCTAACAATATTCAAACTAATCACGACTTTATACTCGTAAAATCAGAATAAAGTGTGAAAAATAAAATAGCATATAGGTATATTTTGATGCCCTAACGCTACTAAAGTATGTATAAGGAAATGGCATGCAAAATTATATTTTTTTAAATATTTTCTCAGATAAAATTTGGTAAGAACAAAAAACTCCAAGCGGATTCTTAAAAGGAGCGGCACGGTTTCATGTAAAATTGATGGTTAGAAAGACTAAGAAAAGATAAAAAAGGGTTGTCTTGATCCTTGATCGGTATAGAAAATTAATTGCGCATAATCAAAATCTGTCTATAAACTAATAACATGTGCAAATTCTTGAAATTATGGTTTCAAACTGAGTAGGTACTTTAAACAGCTTTAGTCATATTATGAACTAAATTGAATATAAAGGCTGGAAAACTTAGTGTTAGTGGAGATCACAACAAGCAAACTTAAATTACAGCTGATGCTTGATGTGAAGTGACATTCATCATACATTTTTCACAATGTTTCCTTAATTAATAAAGAAAACATAAGATATGGTATTTTATAATAATTATTATAAGTAGTTTTATCACCGCTTATGATATTCCAAAACTAACGGAAGAAATAAAAAAAATGCATTAGTGATGATATCAAAATGGAAGGTAAACTTGACGCACAATCATCACGTCTTTCTTCAAAGTGGTATTTAATGGAATGGAACACATATTGATTGCGCTTATTACTAAACTTATTACTTGCAATGCCGTGCTTTGCTCGGTGATCTTTAAGCGAATCCATCATCAAGATAAGCTTCAATAACTCCAGGATGTGGTTGTAAATGTCATTTCTTGCATCACTACGAAAAGTTAGAAAAGGAGTAAGTAATCGACAAATAAATAAATACCGCCCTCTCAAGCAATCAAATTTCAAAACAGTGTGCGTGATCTTCAACCCATCAATTTTTCTTTCACAAAATTGTTCTAATAAAGATTGCCGATCGGGTTATTCGGGTTAAACAAAATTAATAAAGAACTAAAAAATTATGCTGACGGCCACGACACTGAAATGTGTTTTCTCCAAATTCCAGTTGTTGAATTGACGTGTCTCTCTATTGCTAGAATGGTCCAATTATTGTTTGACGGAGTCACAAAAAAGTTATTAAACTTCGTAGACAAGTGACGTTACATGCCCACAACTGTGTACAGTTACAGATATTTCAGATTATTATTAAATATTGGTATGTTTTTATTGACAAGGCAGCGTATAATACAAACAAAAGTAAACTGTAACCGTTGGCTGGTGTTGCTGTGGAAGCTATCTGAACTAGGTATTTGTAACTTTAATGTTATTTAAATTAAATATTGCTTTAAATATGTTATAATTGAAATGAGTATTTATCAACGAAACTTTCGAATTGTCATTCGCTAAAGTAATATCTTAAATCCAATGTTGTGTGATAATTTCCGCAAAAAAAAATTAAATTAAAAACTTGCTCTGTCTGTTTCAGCTACTATAGGTACTGGCCAGAAAAGCGCGGTTTTTGCATGTATCATCGTTTGGCATTTCAGGTTGTTGCCAACTCTATTTTTAATTTTTTGGATAACGCCTTACCCCACTCTCAGCAAATGTAAATTATCTAAAGGGATGTGTTGCGCCCCCGTATTTCCTTTGAAACCGGTCCTGCCCGATTATTTTCCTTCCCAATCTTGGCTGGGACAGATAGACAATCCGTTTGTGCGCCGACCTGCAATTAGACCGCTTCGGGGGTACGCATATTCGTAATTGAGACTTGCATCAATGCATCTTGACGGGTGAAAAGTGAATCTTGCAAGGTGCGAATTGTTGTTGTCGTCGCATCATTGTGCCTGCCTGGCTTTGTGTCTTGTTTCCGGTAAGTCTACGGCCAAGTTCCGTTACTTTCCTATTTACCTTTTGACTGTGAACTGCTCGTTGAAATCACCCTTCGATTACAGTTCAGCAAATGTAAATTATTTAAAACGATGTGATAAAAGGCGACACCCAAACCTGGTGGACCGACCTCAAGTTAGCGGATAGCACGTGGGTCACTGCGATATAGGTACACTCGCGAGCAATATTTAAGGCACGACTCATGAAGCGAAATCGGCAATTTTGAAGTTGTGTAAATCGAGCTGTAGGAGTGGTTGTGGCAGAAGACCTGACAGTCTGCTCTATTGGACTTCAGCAAATCCTTATCGCCCAATGATGCTATAGATAATAAATATTTATTTCCTTTGCTACCCCAACGGAGATCTATCTCGCTTGCCTAGCCGCAAATCATCTGGAAGTGGATGGGTCGCAGTCCCCTTTCCATCTTACCGAATAGAGCTGGTTTACATTGGGAAGAAACACCGTGCCTTAAATATTGCTCGCGAGGGTACATACACATATGTATTTTTTTCAATATCTAACTGGCCAAGTGGCGCATCATGGCTTGTCCCAAAACCTAGTTCTTGAATGTTTACACCGAGAATGAGAGTCAATAAAACGAAATGAAAATTGGCGGATTCCAGGAGGAAGAACACAATAAAAATACCGATTACTTTCTAGCATATTTTAAAAGTCACCAAAACCAAGACAAATTGAGTTTTGCGTGGCTTTTATAAGCACGAATAAACACCAAATAATGAAGACCAAACAATAACATTCGGCAGTGCTTTATTCCTGCTAAGTATCCAGGAGGTAGTTCGGAATGCTTGGCATTCAGAACTTGGGACACACCCTACTTTAATGAAAGAATAAACTGCTTTACGTAAGTAATTGAATAAAGAAGACAAATAATAACAGGAGAAGAAAAACGTAACGAATAGGAACTCATTTAAATAATTACATTCAGGAAGAGCCTGGGAATTTTTTTAGGTAGTAAATTAATAAATAAAAGCAAATACGCTACAAAGGTCTTTTGTTGTAGCAAAGATAAAAATAGTTTCTTAACTTATTTGAAATATTTTAGTGTTACGTGCAAAAATGTTGGTTTTTATTATTAAAAATTTAAATAGGTTACACCAATTTTGTTTTTATATGGTTTTGTCGTTATAAATAAAACTTATCTTATATTGTTAGAGTTATTGGTTTGATATTCAAAGTCGATATACACAAATATCTATGATGATTCCTGAGACAGTAGGAATTTCATTAATGTAATCCACAAAACTTTCTCTAGAAACACACAGTGGTGCACACAATGGGCCTATTTGGCCTCAGTGTGCGGCTCGGCGTTCAGCTCCCCCCCCCCATGCTAAACAACAAAAAAAAACACAAAACTTTGTTTTTTGCGTGTCGTGTCAACTTAGGTTGAAGAACATTTGAAGTTCAGTTGATTCAGGTAAATCTCAAAGTTTCACTTACGGTTAAGCCTCTTTTAGTTATTTGCTTGCATCTAGAGAATAAAAAATGCAATATTTTTTAGACAAGTACCCCGTTCTACCCATTGATCAAGGTTCCAAACGAGGTCGCCAAAACAATGAGTCTCTCCTGATTTTCCGATGCAACCATTATAAGCCATGCAGTTATTGAATAGACAAATCGGAAGCAGCTATAGGAACATCGAAAGTATTGAAGTATCAAAAATATATGGTTCAACATATATCGAGATATCGAGAATATCGGTATCGATATATTCGATATTTTGATACCTCCGTGCTCTCAGTATTGACGAT
Organism: Schizotus pectinicornis; assembly: GCA_951805265.1. Classification (NCBI taxonomy): domain Eukaryota; kingdom Metazoa; phylum Arthropoda; class Insecta; order Coleoptera; family Pyrochroidae; genus Schizotus; species Schizotus pectinicornis. The sequence goes on along the minus strand of OX638204.1, from coordinate 19,000,579 downwards.
CAATACTTGGTGAGGTATCGATACCAACTTTTATATCGATATTTTGCCCAGCCCTAGTTTACACTATTTCAGTAAATTTATATTAATAATTATTTCTAACTAATTTCTACGGAAGCGCCTAGCTGCCATAGTTTTCATCAAAAAATTTTTTCCATAAGTAATGTAAATTTACAGAGAAAGGGTAAATTTTACAGTTTTCCTGAGAATTTTCAGTGTTTTTTAAATTTGCAGTTTTTCTAAATAATGAATAAAATAGTTCGAGAAAAACTATGACAGCTAGGCGCTTTCGTAAATTTCGTGTTAGACTCTAAAATTTTGTACTCTCGTACTTTGTTTCACTTTATTGCTATTATTGAAAGCAATCTCGTATAGATTTGTTGAAATGCGTGTGCCTGCGAAATGATAAAAAAATGTTTCCTTTGCGGTCTTGTTAGTGAACAAAAGGCCAAATCTAGCCAGAAACTTCAAATACAGCAAAATTTATGAAAATACAGGAAGAGTGAAGCTAAATTCCCACGCAGCGTGAGAACACGCGCGTAAGCCACGCTTGATTCGCTCACCTGGTCCAGCGAAACGACACATTGCCTTCAATGTTCCGATTAAAAACAAGAACCGGGCCCTATGGTTCAGTTTATGACTCATTGGACGACAAGATTTGTATAAAACGACAAGATTTGTGTAAAACGTGAATCATTTCTGGTTAAATTACACCTAACCCGTGCAATAACCATGAGAATCCGCTTTATAAACTATAGTTTCCCAACAAACAAGGGGTTGCGCCTTGCGGATTAACTTAAGAAAGTTCTTCATTTATTCTGACCTTGCAACATTTTACAAAATGCTAAAAAGTACTTAAAGACTGACTGCATGTTTTAATTAGACAGGTACCTACACTAATTAATAAATTATTTAATTAGCCGGTAGGCATTTCGTCAGGTCGTTGTTTTCTATAAAAAAAAAACAATGTGGATTACTGGTATACGTGGGTCGAGTGCTGGTAATACTTCCTTTTGCAACATTTGACCTTAACACACTTTATGTCAAAGTCGGTATCTTCAGGATCTCAATGGTGTATGTGCATACAACGTGGTAATAAGGTTTCATCAATGAAAGTTGTTTAACATTCTGATGAGTCAAATTGTATGCCTGTTACGTGAAGAGCTTGTCTTCAGATAAATATAAATTGAAAAACGGATTCGATTCTTTTATTACTTGTAGACGTAGACTTCGTTGCACTGTTTCTCAATACAACGGAAGTGTCGCTCATAAGGCGTCGACACTATTGCGAAACATTTTTGATACAGTTATCTATATTGAAAAAGAACTTATTGAAATAATTCTTTGGTCGCCACGGACCACCGTTAAACTGATTTGCACGAATAACTCAAGAGGAGAGAAGCAGCTGTTTGTTATTGTTGCGTTACGTATAGAGGCCTCTTTGTAAACATTTCATAATTTTGCATTATCGATGCGATACTGGTCTTTTGTGGCCATTTTCAATAATGACCAATTTTGGCCCGGCTTCACTCTCGACGATAATACAGAAGACGCGTTACTTTTAAACGTGGGGGTTTCCATTTCCTCTATATATTACCAAGTTGTTCACTTTCGCGGCCTTCACACCAAGGACGGATTTTTTTGCTTTCTCACCATTTATCGATGTTGTATCATCATTTTGAAAATTTACTTAAATTTACTTAAATATTTTTTTCCTATTTTTTTTATTTCATATATTCGTTAATATTTGCAATTTTTGTTTTTATGACGCATTGGTCCCCCGTATCCAAGACTCACACCTATATTGAATGGACTCTTGTTTTTGGCTACTATGCTGCGCTGCTACCAGAGTGCGTCATATGCGTACAGCGGATTGGCATTCGATTATAAATAGAACGCAAGCAATCTGAGTAAAACGCCATCATACGATTTTTTTTAGAACTACGCCTTGCCGTCAAAAATCTTCCACTCCAAAAATTAAAAAATTAATTCTGGGCGTAATATTGACCCTAAAACCAAATAAAAAATTACGGGTCTAATGAAATCGCCTACATTTTCTAAATATTATATTTCCCAAACATGAGGCAAGTACCCCATTGTCACCTACGAGGAAACTACGAGAAAGATGTGCGATTAGAGATGTTTTTCCATGATTGCGTGAACAGTTTAACAAATTTTCAGGAATTTTTTCGATTTTAAGATTCTGTAAACATCAGCCTCGGACGTAAGCGAAGTCGATCGGTCAAGTACCATCAAAAATACGTTTGATTTGGTGATAAATCGGAGATCAAATTCTAAGGTTCTAAGGCACAAGACACATTTTGTATAAGTGAACAAAAATAGGTAGAAGCTACGACAAACAATATGATAAATATAAATAATAAAGTATTAGTATTGGTAAATTTAAAGCTATTATCTAAGCTGCTGTTGTTTAAGTTAGATCAGGTCAGTTTCTTTTTATTTTTTCAAGAGATTGAGGGCTGGGTACGGTTTCCCTAACAATGATTTCTCTGATTTCTCCGTGCGATTCTATTCCCTTTCCATACATAAAAATAAATTTATATCGGGTGATGTAAAAGGTCAAAGTTGATTAATAAGTTCAATAATTCACCGACTTGGTTAAAATCCTGTTCTAGATCAATCTATTGTCATCAATTTAACTACCTCACGCAAATTAGATACTAAAGCTAGTAAATTTACATGTACCCATCACAAAAATAGTTTTATAAATTGTATAATAATAATTAATAACGAAAGACCGCGTGGTCTAAGGTGCTCAAAACGTAACATAGTCTAAAAAGTAAAAAAGCACATAAGTGAAAGTAACTGGTGGAAAATAAGTTCACAAAAGACAAAATAAAATATTTGTCGAAGAATTGCAATGACAATTGACCGCCCTGTAAACGGAGTTAGCGGAATTGTGACCACAAAATCGCGAAGAAACAACGGTCACCTATTAACTGCGTACCAGTGCCTAAAGCCTTTACCTTGAATTACCTTGAAAAAAAAGTCTGGCTGTTACCGTTATGGATTTATGGAATACGAAAAGTTCTAAATAATATCCACAATATTAGATGCAACCGACCAGAAAAATTGAATAAGAACTTTGATAAGGGGCCAACAGCAACAAAATTATTACTCTGACTACGAGTTATATGTATTGGTACATTGAATTAAAATATTTTTTCAAAGAAAGTTGGATCAAACTATAAATATTGCATCCAACTTAAAAGCCAGATAACTTTTAATCGGTAAATCAAAAAAATTGCTCAAATGGGGAATATACAGACTGTTTCACCATAAACGGACGGAGTTTTAGCCGAGTTGTTTGAAGCGGTAAAGAAAACATTCGATTTCTGTCGCTTCCGGTTTGCAAGTAGACCAACTTTTGATTTTAAAATATACAAACATATGTTTTTTTGTCCTATCTGATAAAGGGGTTGTCGCTAATCACATTTTGTGTTCAACTTTTTTAATACATTTTCAAGTAACTCGGCAATACATTTTTGTAGTTAAGAGATCAAATATCAAATAGGGCAATAAAAAAGTTCGTTTGCAATTAAAAAACAAAAGTTAGTCAACTTTCGGTCTAAATTGAAAGCACTAGAATTAGTTTCTTACACGTTGATCATAGAGAAGAAGGATTCGAAGTTTTACAAAACAGATTATGTTAGGTTTAGTAGCGCATACAGCTGACAACTAGTTAATTGTTCCTAATTAATAAGTACTAACATCTATCGCCTTAGTGACCGGATAGCAGTTTGTTAGTTTGGTTTTCGGGCCTAATTTCAAGTTCCGATTTGCGATAATGACACTCCAGCCAATCGCAAACTTCACAAATATGTGAAGTTAACACAGTTTCGTGCGTCACCTCAGAGCCTATTTCATATATGTGGCAAACAACTTTTGTCTCAAAGATCTTGCATCTGTGGATGAGAATTGGAACAACGTATGAAGCACGCTTATTAATCAAAGGATGCGTTTACAGAAAGAGCACAGATGACGAGGAAACGTACTCGCCTACAATTCCATCCTTTACCTGCTAGCATTGGCATTGAAGAACAACCTAAAAATCCTAAATATTTATTTGCAGTTCTTGTCTTTTTACAAAAAAACTTGAAGAAAGAGATATACAAGCTGCAATAGGAGGCACAACAAATTGTGGTCTCAGGAAGTCTTCTTCGGTTTGGTTTGAAGCAAGCTAGTTGGGTAGAACAAAAAGCCCCTAAAGGTGCATTTTGACATGCAGAGATTAGTTCTCTCATTTTAGATCACTGCATAAAAGGAAATGGAATGAGTCAAGTGCAAGTAAATAACCCAGTTAATTTAATGGAATGACGCAGCGCGCATGCATTGCATACGCAGCTGGTCCACAGTGGTACGCTCCGTCTCAATGCAGTGTAGTATTCACCAAAGTTACTACTTCTACGTTGTTATTTTATACTTTTTTTACTTGTACGAAGCTTTCTTGGAAATACGAAAGGAATATTCTCTCTTTTCAATACGTGCCTCTGCTAATACAAAAAATCACGTCAATGCATTTTGCTAACGTTCTAAAATCACAAATAATACAGCAAAGACGTTTCTATTAACATTAATAATTTTCATTTTTTGTCATAATTAAAGTTGTAATTTTGCTAATTTTGTAGATTTTTTCGTCAGGAAAAATTTGGAGGGCCTAGTAAAAATAAAGTGCATATCAATAAATGGAGAAGAGAGAATGCACGGAGAAGGTGCATCGTTGATAAATGGAATCTTTAAATCATCGAAAAGTTTTGGGTTAGGTACTTACGTATCATGATCACTCACTATCAATCTTAGCACTTTAGAAGTTTATTGATTCAAATTGTGAACTTAAAAAAAGTGAGCGGCAGTAATAGCAATCACTAAATTAAGGATGTCTAATTGATTTTTATTAAATATTAATATTTTTTAGATTTCTAGAAAAAACTTTTTCCATAATTCTCTAATTCTAGATTAATTTTTGGGGTCTTAAATTATCAATTATAAACTTCTCGCAAAAATTAAAGGAACAAAAAAATTTTCTAAATTTTTTGGCAAATTTCAACAGGCTGTATTTCAGTGAAAAATGATCGTACAGGAAATGAAAATTATAGCTTTTGAAGCTTAAAGATTCTAGTTTTCGAATTTTTCGATTAAAAATTTTTTGGAGCACCGGTAGCCATGAAATTCTTGGATAAAGCACGAATAAAAAATTTTCCAAATTTTTTTACATTTTTTATTTTGCTCTATAGGCATGGAAATTTTTTCGAGCTAAACCAATTTATAGGTCCCATAGCCTGTTTATTCAGCTTTAATTTGCTTTTTGCGGGAGTCAGATACGACCATTTGTCTTCGAGATATCGAATTTTGAATGCAAAAGGATCCTTTTTCACTCAACTGCCAATATCTCTGAAACTACTGGTCACTCAGCGAGCGGACAGGAGGTTTCGTTTTCTGCAGAAAATTTGCCATGGTTGATTGGAAAAAAAATTTCACCTGTAACGTTAACGTGAAAAAAGAGCAAAAAAATGCCATTTTCCCTTTTTTTGGTTAATCGACTGTATCTTCGGCAATATTGGGGGAAAAGCTTAGGTTAGAAGAAAATTTTGCAGTCTAATGTACCCCAAAGGCCCCCCTAAATTTTAAGATCGATCGGTTCAGCGGTTTTCCTGGACCGATTGTTGAAATTTTGAAAAAATTAAGGGAACAACATTTTTGTTTCTTAAACTTGAGTTGTGAAAAAAAAACTGTTGGTTGTTTTTTTTTACCAGAAGTTGGAAAGTTGAAAAAAACTGTTTTGTAACACGTAATGGCTCTGTAGAAAACTTAAAAAATTTATCGCTCAGAATTTCGCACAACGAGTACGGTGGGCACCTTAGGGGTATCAACTTTAATTTTATTCAATAAAATTTGTTTTAAGGAAAATAAAGGTTTGAATGTGTCTATAGCTTTAGCGAGGTGAGTCAGAAATGACCTCTTGTTTTTTTTTAATTTTTCAAAAAAAAATTTTTTGAATTTTTTAAAATTAAATTTTTTTTTATTTTTTCCCAATCAACCATGACAAATTTCCGTAGGAAATTTTCTGCAGAAAACAAAACCTCTTGTCCGCTCGATGGGTGACCAGTAGTTTCAGAGATATCAGTAGTTGAGTGAAAAAAAATCCTTTTGCATTCAAAAATCCGTATTTTTCTCGAAGACAAATGGTCGTATCTGACTCCCGCAAAAAGCAAAATTCCATGCCCATAGAGCAAAATGAAAAATGTAAAAAATTTGGAAAATTTTTTATTCGTGCTTTATCCAAGAATTTCATAGCTACCGGTGCTTCAAAAAATTATTAATCAAAACATTCGAAAACTAGAGTCTTTAAGCTTCAAAAGCTATGTTTTTTCATTTCCTGTACGACCATTTTTCACTAAAATACAGCCTGTTGAAAATTGCCAAAAAATTTAAGAAATTTTTTTGTTCCTTTAATTTTTGCGAGAAGTGTAGTTTTCATCAAAACCGATTAACTTTTTCACAAAATGAAGAACCCTCAAAAAGCTATAAAGATCAATGGTCAGATAATATTTCACAATTGTTGTTCAATTAATCTAATTACATTCATCTTCAAAAAATTTTAAACTTGTTCGACCGAAGGTAATGTCTAGGACACGAAGCGAAATAAAAAATAACCAAAGCTACAAGAAGTCCGGTGGAAGGGGTACAATATCTATCTAAGTGCAATTTAGGATTTCACTACAACTGTTAAAGATTTCGCGCAAGAACTATTCCGAAACAGTTTCTTCGCGGAGAAGGTACGGCGGAGCTCATCATCGGCGGTGTTGGTTGTCGCGTCCGAGTGCTCTTCTGCAGTTTGTCTCATTAGATGTCCCAGCCGTACGGACGTTTACGTGAAAAATGTGCGAAAAGAATCAATAAAACGACGGGCATCGAGTGCTATCGGAAACGTAGATCTACAACAAAAAATTACACGTTGTGTTACAGAAAGTGTTGAAAGAGGATACTTCTGCAAGAGGAAGCGCGGAAAACATTTAGTAATTGCCAACCAATGCCTTGATGCTTCAACTAATTCAAAAAAACATGGATTTCATTGCGAGGTAAGGATGGAAGATACAATTAATTAGTAGCACTTTCATTCGTTTGATATTCAGATTTATGCGGACAAATTTAAAAAGTGTAACGTATGAAAAGTGAAAAACACCTTTACTCCATTCATACGTAGCAAAATAATAAACTCTTGCGGGATCGATCATTTAACGTATCCATTGATCAATTTGGGAAATATTTTAAATAATTGCCATAAAAAGTTTGAATTTGTCCCTTTGTGGTTACCTAGATCTTTGCCTTTAACAAGCAAAAAATTATTTATAAATATTTTAGTAAATCTTGTGCTTTAAGAATACAAAAAAATGCGTTATTTGTCTCATAACAATAAAAAAAACGCTACTTATTTTTGGTTGCAATCCGATTTATTTTAATAAAGTCAAAATAGTAATCTTCTCTTTCTCTGCGGGTATAATTCCACCATGCAGAGATGATACCTACATTTGATAGATTAACGATATCTACTTCTTGTACAATTAAAGATACTTGCCTAGAAACAAACACAATAGTTTCTAATGAATCATCCAACATTGAGACGTTAAGGCAATGATACATAAAATTTAGTTTAGTTAATTATCCACCAACAATAAAAGCAAAAGTTAAAGAATTTTACTTTCTACATAATATCAAGTTATGGATGGTAAATTTTATAAAAAAAATTTAACAGATAATAATTACAACTTTCAGTTGTTCTGTATTTTCTACTGTATTTTACATGGTCCCCGGAATTTTTAGTGTTTGATGTTAAAATATATTATATTCATTCATTTCTTTGCAAGAAAAATACGGTTTTAAAAATTTGAGGTTTATTTTAGTTTTTTTTTATTATTTTTAAAGTCAAGTGTGGTAATAATAAATTATTATTATTATTGCCAAGAAAATTCGATAGGTACTACCTAGGTACATTACAGTCAAGATTATTTTGGTAAATAACCGTTTTAAATGAATAAGATAGATCAAGATACATTTAGTTCTTTTACCATCACAAGGATATTATGTTAACCCAAAAATCGACTAATAACAATTTGTTAAAAAAAATATTTTGTTTTGTCGAACTAACAGTAGAAATAATGTCATTAAAAAGAATATTAACATATGTAATTGCTATTATCGATACCAGTAGTTGATTAAGTTTCAAAAATCTGTTAGTAAAACCCAACAAATAAAAAAGATTCAGGCTATAAGTAATTATATACAGGGTGGGGAAATAGTGCGGCCCACTTCGATAGCTTGAGTTCTATGATAGCTAGAAACTTGATTTAAGAATACAAATAAACTAGAAAAAAAATCTATAACCGAAAATTATTTCTGAACATGATGCTTTTTTATAGGCAAAGCATCTGGAGCACTTATTACAATCTTATCTGTCGAGTTATTGAAAAACAATCTAATTTTTAAAATTATTCTTGAATTTTGTAATTATCGGACGATAAATCGAAAATGGTTACAAATTGCGATAGAGGTGTACAGTTTGGAGAAAATGTATTGTCGTATCGAGCGGCATTGCGGGCCGCACGACTAGATTGGGCGACTGTCCGGATTGTCCTGTTGGCTTATTTTGAACCCTTGGAGGGAGGCTAGGCCGAAATTATTTGCTTGAGTCTGCACAAGGAGATTCCTGGCTAGCCTTCTTCCAAGAGTTCAATATAAGCAACACGACAATCGCCCAAAATAGTCGTGCGGCCCGCAATGCCGCCCGATACGACAAAACATTTTCTCCAAGCTGTACATACAAAAAATGTTTGTTTTTAGTTTCTACATCATATCGTTAAAAAATATACAAAGTGTTTTTTTTCAAAAAGTTTTAAATTGAAAAATTAAATTTAGCCCCCCTGTATAATTTTTCAAAAGTAAAAACGATTCAAAGACATTCCACAGATGTTTCCTAACTAGCCTTTACATATTTTTTTTCTTAAAACTCGTAATATTGTGACTGTAGTGATTTTTTTAACATGCACCTGCAGATGCCATTATTTGGATAAAAAAATTCGCTACATTCAAGTGGTTTGGAAATAGTCAGCAATAATATTGAATTGAAAAGAGTCTAGAAAGAGGCTCTAAAATCACTTCTTTTACACACAACATTTTATTTAAAAAAATGTTACTTGCCCTTGTGTAATCGTCTTGGCTCACTCTGTGTGTTCAAAAATAATTTCCGGTTATAGACTTCTTTCTCTAGTTTATTTGTGTCTTTAAATCAAATTCCTACTCATCATAAAACTCGAGCGCTATCAAGGTCGGACACATTATTGCCTTCTCTGTATAATAATTAGTTATAAGTAATTATTTGAAGATAGAAAAATTTATAATATAAAACTACTCTAACCATAATTCATTATAATGATAATGTCATCGGGGTGTAAGGCCACAATACATTTTAAGCACGCAAAATTGCATTCTTTGGGGCATTACTCCGAGTTTATTTTTTTGGATACGTTATAAGATGATTTCGTCACCAAGAACAAGTTTGGTCAAATTTCGTTTTATCAAGTCTTTATTAATAATCGCCAAATATTTTACTTCGACATGTTGAGACATTGTTTTATATGAGGAAACTACTATTCATTTTTTCTAATCAACATTGAATATAAATTATCAAAACAAAACTGCTTGGTCAACTTACATATTTTCATTGTACTTTTCTTATTATACAAGTGTCGTTAAATGTCGAGTACACAGAAGATCAGCCAAGTTCATAGAACCAAATTTATAAATTATGTGCTACAGGGGATGCGCAAATATTCTACTTTCTCGTCGAATAACTTGTTGGAAACGTGAGAAAAGCGCGGATAACTAACTTGTTCCACGTTATACTTATTGATTGTCAAAAAGAGGCAATTTGTGTATCCTCTGTGCATTTTAAAGTTGATTTGCAGCTGTACAGTATTATTCCCCAACCTGTAAAGTGCTTCATCTGCTTGCAAAGAGAATTGAAAGAATACATTTATCTTTATTTTGAAAACTCAAAAATGCTTAGTTAAAAAATACATGATGCGGAGATAAAAACAGAACAAAAATTTTCTTTGCAGCTTTTAAAAATCTGGAAATTTTGGTGTCAACAAATAGTCATTGAGTAAACAGGTGAATGCCCTGTTGCATAGCTTTTACGCATTTTATTACTTTATTCTTGTGTGAATTTTTATTTGACGTTTTAAACTTGAAGTTTTTGTTGGAATTGTTGCGTCCCATCGAGGCATTTAAGAAAACCGTTAATTTCTTCACGGTTTCGCACTAGACGCAGTCTTTTATGGAGAGCGAAATAATGATATATTATCATCTCTCCATTCACAATAAAGAGATTCACTTTTTGAATTGCATTATGTCGCTATATTACGGATTAGGGTTTACCGTTGTATCGACAGGGAAATTGCAATGGGATCACAGTAAGCGGTTAATAACAAAAGAAGACTTTAACGACTTCTCTTTCATCGACAATTCGAATTCCGTCTATTATTTAGGTGTTGCATGGGCTGTGCGAATAATTGTGTTGAATTCAAACAAGTAAAAATTTTATAATTTAAATTATGCTTAAAATATAAATAAATGTTTGCAACGCTGTTCCGCGTAGCTTATAACATACAGGTATAGGCCCGGGACGATGAAGCCTCTTTAGCTCAGTGGCAGAGCACTGGTCTTGTAAACCAGGGGTCGTGAGTTCAATCCTCACAGGAGGCAGGAAAACAATGATCCAATAAAAACTTTTTTTCTTACAATTTTAACAACCAAACCATTAAGAAATAGATTTTGTACAAACTACATAACTTTGAGTCAAAAGTATTTTTTTTTAAAGAACAATACATTGTAAAATGCGTGTAAAAATAGAACTTTTATATAGTACTCTGTATTATTCTATATTTCCCAATTTTTGTGACATCTTGAACTACATTTTAGAGGGCCTTGCAGTCACGTTGATGTCCAGTTGCAGAAAATGGTTGTTTAATGCTTTGTTAACGAGCCGTTAAAACACCTCTGAGTTGCAGCAATAGATTAATAACCAATCAAAGTAGCAAAAAACTTAAGAACCGTTAACGGAGGATTGAACAACCATTAAGTTTCCTACAACCGGACATAATTGTTTTAGCTCTTCCTTCTGAATGCTTCTGTGTTTAACCGTTTAACGCAAATACAACAACCAATGCAATGTCATATTTGCGCCATCATGGCGGAGTTGCAATTTTTACGTTCAGAACTAGAAATTGCAGTTAATTTACTTTTTGTTTGGTGCTCTTTCTGAGCTGACAGCTATATTAAGTAGGTACACATACAGACGAAAGAGTAATGAGGGAAGTAAGAAGAGAGTATAGAAAAGATCGTGTTATCTCATTGAGGCATTGAAAAAACACAGGATTTGATAAAGGAAGAAGTTTACTTATAGCAATCTGGATTACAGCTATACCGGTGATTCCTTAGAATCTTCCTGATTTACCATTATTTTCGTTTAGCTCAATGCGGTATAAGTAATGAAAAAGAAAACTGCAAGGCGAAAAATTATAGTAGTTTAACTTGATTAATAACGTCTTGAGAAGATAAACCGAGTTACGTTACATGAACTCAAAATCCACCTTTATGACTTATTACTTTACTAATGTTATTACATAATTGCATAGCTAATCTGGCATAAGCATTTATTTCCGTCTGCTTCCAAATGGGGTAACCTACAACACCGTACACTCAAGAAATTTATTGTTATAAATAAAACCCTCCACGCTTTTAAAGTTTAACTGAAGCTAATTAAGTTATGCATGCCGAGCAATCACTTCTGTAAATGGAAGCTATTGAAGCACGAAGAAGATAATTTATTTTCGTAGAAGGGAATAATAATTGACCTAAGAAGCTAATTTTTTTTTAATAAAAAACCACAGAGAAGTAACGAATACATTTATGCCATTTAATTCAGATGTAATTAATCTTTTAAAATATATAATTTAACCCGAATTACTCAATAAGAACTCATTCTCAGAAATAATTGAGATTATTCAAATACTTTCAGTTAACCAAACATTTTGTAACACAACTAAAGGCGATTGTATTAATTTAATCTTATTTTAACAATTAAAGGCATCAGTTTCTTCGATTGCTTCAATTATTTGGCAAACCACAACCTTCAAGTTAGAAGATTGCAAAGGATTCACACTGACCTTGATGTGAAATTATTGCTGTATTTGATGTAATGTTGCGCTTGTTAGAATTTTTTTGATTCTTGCCTACCCAACAACTAGGAGCGCGAAATCGAATTTTTCCCATCTACATCAAGTCCTCTGTCAGTCCGAAATTAACCAACACCAATTACTGTACTCCAACGCGTAATGTAGCCGTTTTGAGATCACCATATGGAACAGAAAACCGTTATTGTCTTTACGGTTGGATGTCACTCAGCTGTAGGATCTGAAACTGCTACGTAAAGGGAAAAAACGTTATTAATTGACACATTTAACACGCTTGTTATGTATTACATAGGTACTTAAGTATAGACGTATTCTGCATGACGTTGCACAACAAATTTATTTTTACTTATCATAACCCTTAATTGCAGGTGGCGGCACATTTGCATCTTAGGAATTCTTCTATTGCACATACCAAATGTAAGTAGTTTGATTTTGTTGTTATTTGATTTAATAATAAACAATTTCAGCCCTGCGAGTGTCAAAGCAGCGAAGACACGACACAAGTAGAATATAGCGTCAGTAGTAGTTCTAGTGTTGGAACAAGAAGTAGCACAGAAAGCACCAAATTTCCTGAAAGCGCCTCCTTGGTTAACGGGTCCAGTAACCATACGAGAGAAGCACTATCCCGAGACTCCAGTGAGCAAGAATCTGTAAGAATCTCTACCATCATTGCCTATTTATCATTTTATTTCGGTGTGCCCGATACGTCAAAAGTAAAATATTAGTCTTACTATTCATGATACTTACAAGAGTTTTGCAACGTTAATTAAGAACATGAGCCTTGATGTATAGGCCGATTGAACACCACACAAAGAGATGCGTTTTAGATAAAAGTACCATTATTTTCTCAGGTTGCAACTATTATAAAATTCTAATGCTTGGTTTGCATAGAAAGTGAATCTTATAAGAGATTCATCAAAACACTTAATTTCTCAACTATGGCACAGTAGCAGTTCTTTAAACTTCCTCTATTACTAATTCCGAGATCAACACGCGTAAACTATGTAAATGACTCTGTTTTGCTCTATTTCAATAGCAATCGCATTTAAACTGTGTCTTTTTTATGTTATGGGGTTACGCAAATTTAGGTTTCTGGCATTCTGTGTTATATCATTTCGGCACGTTGAAGTCATTATGCTAAATCTCACAACAAAGTGCTGAAATAATTTATTTCTTTTGAAGATTGTAATTTTACGAGTATCCTCTCTTTCAAACTGAAAATTTCAACTGCATGAAGAAGTAAGTGACGAAACTGTTTCCTGTCATGATTACTTGGCAGTTTGCTTAATTTTTAATTGCCACGCACTTATCTAGAAACCCATAATTATACTTATTAGGATAAGTTGAAGAGTCGTTTTCTAACCTTTCATTCGAATAGATACTTATACAGTCTGTCTCTAGAAAGAATTGTCTTTCGTCACAAAGTTATTGTCTAGTTACGCATGACGTTATTAGCATTGCTTGTACGTTGAATAGAGACATTTAGAAATTATTGCCGCACCCACGATTAATTCTAAAAGCGCGCTTTTAGAATTATATCGTGTATTTGTAAAGCAAAGCGTAAGTTTTGACGGTAAATATATACAGGGTGACCCAAAAAAGTGCGTAATACTTTGCTGGCGGTTTCGACAATTAAGAACATGAAGAAAGTTGTAAACATAAGACAAAAAATTCTTTCTGGAGCTCTCTAAAGATAAACCTCTGTTAGTGGTTTGCAGTGAATATCTTCAAAACCAGTCAAGTTAAAATAATATAATTTTGCACAATCATTCTACTACTTTTGTATGTAACCAGTGGTAATAAAAGTAATTTAAAAAATGTATACAGGGATGTCTTAAGCGCGGAGCCTGTGAAGTGAAAATAGCCCTAACTCTGTATGTAGCATCATTTTCAGTTTTTAACTATCTAGAGATTTTAAATATCTAAAGTTTTCTACAGCAAAAAAGTACCCTTGTTGAATACCGATAGGGTATATGAAATGACATTTATTATTGTTACATACAAAAATAGTAATGGTTGGGCAAAATTTCATTATTCATCATTATTACCTATAATTATCATTATTTTACCTTGATTGGCTTTGAAGATATTCACTGCAAACCATTAACAGAGATTTACCTTTAGAGGGCTCTAGTTCCCTTAGGAATAATTCTTAGCCCTACCTTTATAGACAATTTTCTATATGTTTTTTATTGTAGAAGCCGTCGGTAAAATATTGCAAACTTTTCTCGGGACAGCCTGTATAGGCAATTTTAATCTGACCATGAGAGATAAAACATCAAATTCAAAATGCCAGAAAATGGTCTTATCTTTAACTGAGCAAGCTTCAAGAAACGTCTGATAATGAATAAAAATTGATTGAATGCTAAGATGTATTACTCTAATTTAGGTAAAGTTCTTAAGAATCATGTGACACAACGCGTTTTAATGTCGTTGAATACAAGAGATCAGAAATGTGCACGGTGCTGCAGTTGATACTAAAAGACACATGGTGTCAAACGGTCCTAAAAAAGATGACTCTATGCAATGTCTTTAAATCATAAACAATAACGTCTTTAATTTTAAAATTGTAATGCTAAAGTGACCATAAGCTCCATTTTTAAGGAATTCAAATCAACTTTCAGTCTCTTATACCAACTTCTCTTTTTTGAAAACCGTTGAATGTCCAATTGGGTCTTTTGCTCCAAATAAATGGTTACAACTTCTTAGGCAGCAGTAGTTGTCACTTGTCCATTCCCGTCTAAAAGCTCGTTCACAACTACTTAGCATATTATCATAACATTAAAACATAACGTAAGAAATATAAAAATGCACGGTTTTAGATGTATCCATTGACAATAACATAAAACATAATAGACATAACATAACGCAAGGACAAGTTGAGCCAATTTCAACTTTCTATGTCTTCTGCGTATGTCTCCCACGTTTGGCCAGTCAAATGCGGTCTTCAGTGCGATGTCGTGCAATGTCGTGTCTAGCCGTCTAGTCCCCGATAGTCATGCCGTGTTCTTGTCTATAGTGTCAGCTGAATAATAGCAAAACGGTCTTCTCTCTGCATATTTCATAAAATTTTTCTTTTATCCCAATGATAAACCTTTAACTTTCTTTAACCTCAAACCACGCTCACACTGACAGCTACTGTCACTGTCACAAGTCTGTCATATTTGACGTTCATCCACACTATGCGTTTGTGCAAGTCTTATATTTCCCATTCTTCTACCTCGTTGTGAATTTAAAATAACTTTGTATGTTTCTTACGTTATGTTTCAATGTTACGTTACGTACACTAAGTGGTTGTGCACGGGCTTTAAAACTAGATAGTACTAAATACGATCAGCTACTTAAGGTTTCCCAATGGAAATGCTCTCTTTTCTCTAGTTCTTTAGTTTGGCAGTAGACTGTTATTACCAAATTTTGTCCATATCTCTTGACTGCCCTATCGATTTATCGAGCAGTGGCGTGGTTTTGACAGAATCTAAATTCTTGGTAGCCGCGCGACTCTCAAAGAGTTCAATTAATAAATAACTTAGAACAATCGATAAGTATCAGGCAATTTCTCCAACTAAGTACCACCTATTAAGTGTTTGCAAATACATGAAAAAAATTATAGTACCTATCCTTATCAAATCTGACGGAGAATTGGATAGATACCGATCTTCTATTTTAAAGTCTGAAGTGTTTTCATTATTCCCTAAAATAAACTATTTAAACAACTGTAATTAAATTGCTCCATGTACTTCACTACTGCTGTACAGTAATATAGAGTGAGTCAGCTAAAGTGAATTAACCAACTTCAAATGTCTACTTAGAGATATTATTAACTGTATCCACTTTTTTTCAATTTTCCCAAATTAATAAGAGTATATTTTTTTAGCGAGATTAGAAACAAACGCAATACTATCGCAATGCACTTGTTTAAATTTTTAAAAAGTTGCAGAAATGAGCATAATTTGATTTTAAAAAGCTCTGCTACAAACGGTTAAATTTTGCCTGCCCGCGAAGCATGTCGTTGATCATTTCTGAAATTTTAAAATTAATCCACCCAACTGACCACCCTTTCTCGCCGTTGACAATGGAACGGAACTAGTACAACAACGCATTTTGAAGTCCACTATGAGCAATTTGCTGCAGGTACATTATCCCATTATAGTTAGCCCAGCCCACATCTCCATCCGATTGCAAACCTTCCTCAGAGCTTCAAATTTCTATAAAGAAGCTGCGACATACGTCGTTGGGCCTCAGCATTCGACAGTAGCAGTTCCTAATCTCATTTATAACACAAACTGCATCTTTTATTAATTTTATCGCCAGTATCAAAGTCAGGACTTTTTACATGTTAGCTAAAAAAATTGTTAAATTTGAGAAATTAAAAAAATAATTTTATAAATTTAATTAATTATCTCTAAGCAGAATAAAACTAAGTGACATTTGAAGGTACCTACGTACTGGGAATAATTTTAGCTATTTAATTAAAGCTGTAATTTTACTAATAACAAAGATATTTTGATTGATTCACTTTAGTTGACTCACTCTGTAAAATATTGCCTCAACAAAATTTGACACTAGTTATTATTAAAATATCAATTTATTTCTAACAAACTGTGGATTTTAATACAATTGTGCGTTAAAAGTTAAACACACGAGGTAAAAATAAATTTGCGCAATTCTTTTCCAGTATGCTATAGGTCTGGGAAAAATAGTAAGAAAAGTCCCAATCTTCTACTCACTAAGACATAAACAAGTAAAAGTAAAAGTTCAACTTGTTTTTTTGACTTTTTAACAAAACACCATTTTTCATTAAAAGTTGCGTTGTTTTATTGTTTCTCATAAAGAAAAGTGCAACAATTACTTTATTTCCATTTTATTTTAAATTAGATAATAGCATTTTTTCTATGAGGGTGATGTAAAAACTAATCTGGCATCAATGTAGGAATGACCACAGTACCAATGTTGCCAAGTTTACGATTTCGTTTTTGGTCATTTACTGAATGTTTCCTAATATTTATTTGTTTCGAACTCCATGGATGCGCCCATACAACATAATGAAAAACTTCAATAAATGTTTGTCGTTACCCATTGAGTCTCAAACTTTGTTCTCGTGGGTAAACTTTTACTTTCGACTCCCGGTTTTTTCGTCATGTCATGTTGCTTTCCATATTATTTGTAAATTTGATTCAATTTCTTGTAATTTTTAATTATTTGAAAGTTTGGTCTTGGCACTGTGTTCTACCCTCCATATTTTCACTTCTTTTAACAAGGATCTTGCTGCATGGTATTCTAATCTATTAATTTCTTCATATTACTTCAGAGCCCGACTTGTCGCTTCTTGAGATAAAAACAAGGATTTTGTTTATAATGTTTTTTTTTCTTCTTTTTCTTTTTTTAATGTTTCTTTACTCAAATAATTGTAACTCTTAATATAAAAAAGAACCTTTGCACGAGTTGCATTTAAATAGCTTAACGAAAATTATTTCTTTTAGGTGGTGTTTATAGGTGACACGTCTGATTATGTGCCGGTGCCTTCGTTGAGGACGCGAAATTTGCCCTCCGCTCCTGAAGATGTCGACTGGCAGCATCCCGTTTCAGTCGACACATGGGACCGTGAATACCGTCGTTTCAGGTTCAACACAACGCGAGTTCAACGTAAGTTAATTTTTCCTGCAAATTTGGCACCCAAACACTTGAACGCGATACCGAAAGTGTTTCCGGTGCGAAGTTTGCGCAAGCTGCCATTTGTTCCGGTCAGCTCGGCGGGAAAGTGACCGTCAGAGATCAAAGATAACCCCTCGGCCTACTTTGGCAATGTTGCATACTTAAAGACTAACCTATTTAATTAAATCAAAAAAGCGTACATTAAAAAAAGTACAACTGCCTTTTCAGTTTTTTTTTGAAATACTCAAAAAAAAATAGAACTTTTAATTGTTGCTCTCAAGTTCTGCGTCGCTTCTATCGCATTAATCATTATTATGTTATTATTATTCATAATTATATTTCTGTAGATATTGAAGCGGAATGCCAAGACGACTACATGAAGATTCGAGTCGGTTTCAACGGGACATTCGCAGGATTGGTTTATTCTGCTGGTGAGTAACGCTGTTGTTTCTACAGTAGCGGGATTCTGTGTTGTTTGTTAAAACAACAATTACTTAAAAAAGCATGAAGCTCAAACAAAAACTTTAACTAATAATAAAAGTGCATAAATATAGTGGCGCAAAACCTGATGCTTTAATGCCATCCGTCAAATTTTCAATTTTACGTGACGAATGCCACTTTGTAAATATTCCCACGATGAATAATGACAATTTTACATCGATGGATAAATAATGTTGCGGTTTTCAGGAGGTTACTAACCTTAAATTTAATTATAGCCCAACGGTTTCTAAATTAAGAGATTAAAGAGCCTATCATAACGCCAGATACTATTACAGACAGTTGTAGCCAAATTGTGCGCTTCATTCTTTATGGAGGAGTATCACCGCAAAAAGATTGCCATGACGATACACTGCTTAAATCTTCAACAACCGTGTAATGCGTTTTTTCCTAAAATAAAGCATTTTAAACACAGTTAGACTAAATTGCGTCGAATTTTTGCTCTTCCATTTTACTGTACCTATACTGTACTTTCTTCCGATTTCTCACTTTTTGTTCTTGTGTTTCTCTTTACTTTTCTCATCTACCTTCTATCTCGCTTCACAAAATTTTTGCTACTGCTTATTACCGCTTATATCTTCCTAAGTTCTTTTGCAATATATTTTGCTATTTATGCCATTTTCACACACATTCGGTAACTTGTTTCCTTTTTGTTCATTCAATAACTGTTTTCTATCTCTTACCACTGTCTCTCTACCGTGCCCTTCTAATTTGGGCAATCTTTCTATTATACTTTACGTATATCTTTATACCACGTCCTTTCTTTTATTCCCGCATCTTTTCTTTCTTTTTCTTTCTTTTTTCAACACTATTGTAAAACTTACTCGAGCCCCAAGCTTATACCTTTGTTTTTCATTATTACTTTTATAGCGTTCTCTTTCCCGCTTTCACACTTACTTTGGTTTATTGCTTTCTTCATAACTACATGAGCTGATGTATGTCACTAATACTCAACAAAATTTTTTCCAAACAGCATTTGACTTTTTTAAAATCATATCTAGTTATTCTTTTACGTTTCTCATACATTGTCTATCATTCTTCTATTCCTTTATCTTGCTACTTTCCTTATATGACCATTTCGCTCATATTCACACTGAACATAAAAATTGATATTTATACCTACTTTCGTAATTTTTTTATAGTATTTTCTTTCTCAACCAGTTCCACATTTAACCTTTTCTCTAATGTCATCAAATCGTTCTTAAAATCATAATGTTCCTGTAGTTACTAGTTACTTGGTCCTAACTACGCACTTATCTCATCTTGATCTAAGCAGGTATACAATGCCTTCTCTACATTTCTCCGAGAATTCAGGTGAAGCTGGGCGTGAACATATGTAACCCGTAGCGCTCAGATGATATTTATTTGCCTTTCTTAATGTAGATTTCGTTATTTTTTTATGGGAAATTAAAATATTCAAAAAAATTTAATGACATCCTAGGATCTGGGACACTTGTAACCACTTACGACATTAATAAAATTAGATTCACCCAAGTTCTAAGTATGTACTACATTTCTTTGTTTTTCTAATTTTTAGAATTAATGTAGGTACGCTTTGCATGAAATTTCTGCAGCTGCCTTGCAAAGGGTGGTTTTTATCTCTAATAAGAAAATGCGGATAGATACTGCTATACTGCTATACTGCAATCGAGAGTTAATTAAAAAGGTAGATCTACTAAAGTATTTTTTTCATTAGTTGTTAGACAACTTAAGGTTTAGGCCTGAACAGAATTAATTATTTGGAACGTTACAATTAAATAACTGTTGTACGAAATAATATTGCCGTCACTAAAAGTAGTTAAATTGCATTAATTGGATTGCAGGCTACGCATACGATCCCGATTGCATGTACATCAACGGAACCGGAAGAGATTATTATGAATTTTATATACAATTAAATCGCTGTGGAACACTTGGCAAAAATACGCACAATGAAGATAACAGAAAAACTCCTACGGTAAGTCCCAATTTCTAGTTAAAACCTCTTCCACCTCAATTCTTTCTAAACCTGACCAACCTGCATTAGAACTAAAGTTCTTCATGCACCATACAGCTTTAAACTTTATAATGTATCATTGGTACTTTAGAGGGTATGTGATCTTTGCCAAACTTTTTTAAAAATTAATTTATTAAAAATAATATATAGAATTAGATTTTTATTTTCAATCAAAAGGTACTTAATGATCTTGAATTTAACGTTTTATTGAAGATTCTCAGATGCAACGGTCATTTCTCTGTTCAATTTTCTAACTTCTGGAACTTTTATAACAAAACTATTTTTAATGTTAATGACTAATATAACTATTTTTCAGAAAAATTTTATGTGGAACACGGTTACGGTTCAATATAATCCTCTAATTGAAGAAGAATTTGACGAGCATTTTAAAGTAACTTGCGAATACGGTTATGATTTTTGGAAAACTGTTACTTTTCCGTTCTTGGACGTGGAGTAAATTACATTAACAAACTTGTAAATCAAAATAATGCTGCTGTAATTTAAGGGTGGCAACAGGCAACCCAGTGGTCTTCACTTTGACTCCTCCAGAATGTTATATGGAAATTCGTTATGGGTATGGAACCGGAGGGAATAGGGTAACAGGTCCAGTACGTGTGGGGGATCCTTTAACTCTAATCATTTATATGCGAAGCAAATATGGTACCTACTTTTTTACAATTATTTATGTGTCACATATGTAATTTTATTGATTGTTTTTAGATGGATTCGATATTGTTGTTAATGATTGTTACGCCCACAATGGAGCTACCAAAAAAATACAACTTATAGACGAATATGGGTTAGTAATTTGTTGTAATTAATTAGTAATCAATTTTATAATTTTTTTAATTACAGATGTCCTGTCGACGATAAGTTAATTTCAAGGTTTCGGGGTTCTTGGTCCGAATCGGGGGTTTACGAAACTCAAGTTTTTGCTTACATGAAAACTTTCCGATTTACAGGTTCGCCCGCCCTTTACATCGAGTGTGACGTGAGAATGTGCCATGGAAGATGTCCGGTGAGGCTGTGTTTTGCTTATATAACAAATAAATTAAATTTTTCTGATACCTAGGTAGGTAGGTAGGTAGATTATAGGTTATACATATGTATACAGGGTGTGACAAGAGTGCGTCCGACTTTGATAGCTCGAGTTCTATGATAGGTAAAAATTTGATTTGAACACAAATAAACTAAAGAAAGAAGTCTATAACCGGAAACTATTTTTGAACATACAGGGTGAGCCAGTACGATTATACAGGGGCAAGTGACATTTTTTTAAATTGGAATGTTGTGTGTAAAAGAAGATTTTTTGGAGCCTCTTCTTAGACTGTTTTCACTCCAATATTATTACTGACTATTTTCAAACCACTTGGATGTAGTGATTTTTTTTTATTCAAATAATGGCATCAGCAGATGCATATTAAAAAAAATCACTACAATAACAATTACGAGTTTTAAGAAAAAATTATGTAAAGACTAGTTAGAAAACATCCGTGAAATGTCTTTGAATTGTCTTTACTTTTGAGAAATTATACAGGGTGTCTAAATTTAATTTTTTAACTTACATTACCTAATTAATAATAAAATTTTACAGAGTCAACCTTGCCACTGGAGAAACGTCAAAAACGTAAGAAAACGTTCTTTGGACCAAAAATCCTCCCCTACAACGCTACCACCTTCTACCACCCCATCGTTATCAGAAAACGTCAATCTGTTTCAATCCTTGCGTGTATTGCAAGAAGGCGAAACGGATGATGAACGAAATTCAAGCATTCCCCGGAACGGTAAATTATTTCTTAAAAGTATTTTTTTTTTTTTTGTTTAATCGGACTGATTCTAGAATATCAAATGGACCCCAATAATGTCTGCTTAAAAACCGGATGGTTTTCAGCACTTTTGGCACTGGGTGGAGGAGCAATGTGTCTTCTTGGTGGTGCCCTTTTAGCCACTTGTACAAGGATGCGACGAGTTGCCATAGATAAAGTGCTAACCACTTCCCAATTTAATGGATACATGAATCATAAAGGCAGCATTAACTAACGCGAATTTATTACGGAGTAAAAATTTGCGTAAGAAATGCGAAGCTCTTGGTGAATATTGTACGAAGAATCTGGCTTTCAACAACCTCTGGATAACCAAGATTAACCCCACTCTGCGATAGAGACACTTTTACTTGATACAAACTAGTTAATTACGTTAATAATAATTTATTTTTGCGTAATCTTAGAACACACTACAGTTGTTTGCAACTAGCTTATAAGCTTTATTTTAATACTACTATAAGTTTGTTTGGTAAAAAAACACATACATGGAGAATTAGCAAAATGTGTCATTTGAACTTCTTCTCCTGTATGTGTGCATACGATATGAATTGGTAGCTATTCAGCACAAATGGTTTCCAATTTCTATTGACTACCGAATCGAAATTGTACATAATTGAATGTAATTGTTTTATTAGAAATATAGTAACAAGTGATGATCATGAAAATAAATTACAAATATACTTCAAAAGCGACTTATAAGATTTTTTTTCTTAAACGCTACTTTTGAACACCACAGTCACAACCTACCCCTTTCCAAATAGGCATGGTTTTCCTTAGATCTTAGAGTCTACGGCCATTTCTTCAATTTTGTCATTCATTTACATTCTAAGGGCCAGGATTAAAATTTATCTTCAATGCTTGTTCAAATCATCCTAAACTTTAAGTTAATAGTAGAGTCAATGAACTTACTTAATTATTAATTATTTTAACATTACTTATCTGAATCGTATTTTTGACTAATTCTAGCTGATAACGTATAAAATCATAGCGGACTTACTTTTCGTAAATGCTTGGATCAAGCTATGTACATCCGGCCAATTAAGTAATCCACAGGGGGTGCGCAAATAATTTACTTTTTTCACGTTATCATCAAGTGTAAGATAGAAAAACTTGTAGAAGACATGACAAAAGTACAGGGGTCACAAATAGTCAACTTTTTCTAAGTTGTACTGGATGATAATCAGTGGCGTATCGTCACGGGGGCCAGAGGGGGCGCTCGACAATACCCCCCTCCCCCCCCGCCCTTGTAAACTATGTTTTGGTAATCGCCATGTTCGAGGGCGCCCGGCGTTAAGTAATTCCGGTCAACGCGGGAAAAAAATTCGGTTTTGTCTTTCGTAAATTTAACCAAATTAACTGCCTAAATCCACAATCTTTCCGAGGTACCGACACTGAGAAAGACAAAAATATTAAGAAACTTAAAGATTTAATTCTTTTTTATGAAAATGATGTTAATGCTGATGAATATGTTTCTTTCTGTGACATTTACAAAACGCTGAGAATTACAACCACTGAATCAGAAGATTTAGGAAACCTGTCTGAAGTATTGCCATTAATGATAAGTAACGATATGATCTCGACTTTTCCAAATCTTTATAAGTTATATAGAATTTTTTTGATCATTCCGATTTCTAGTGTGGAAGCTGAGCGAAGTTTTAGTCGCCTAAAGTTAATTAAAACACACACTAGAACCACTATGTCGGAGAATCGACTAAGCAACTTAACAATTCTGGCAATAGAATCGGATTTGTCAAAAAATGTCGATTTTGAAAGAGTTCTTGATACCTTTAAAAATTTGAAAAATTGAAGATTAGCGCTGTAGATTTTTGATAATAGTTATTTATTTATACATACAGGATGTTTTTTGCAAACTAGGTGTCGAAAATTATTAAACTGGCAATTAAAGATTATTAATAAGAGCTTGCATGTGGAGCGCAGTGGCGTCTTACCAGCACACACTACATCTCCTTAAAATTCTGACACTAAATTTGCAAATAGCCTGTAAACTAAAATTCAATAGCCACATCTTAACACTACCATAAAATTGTAATTGTTATGGAATGACATCTTTTTTAATCAGAATGGAACTTCTTGTAGACTTTGTAAAATAGCGGCCATACATAAAAATATACCTATACAATTGTTTTCAAATTTTTTCTAGCTTATCTACGTTTGGGAACCACTTTACACGACATTTTTTAAAAAAACAAAGCGCCTTTAAAAAATCTGCCCCCTCCGCCCTTCCGTCTGATGATAATGTGGTAAACGTATATTATTTTGCACCCCCTGTGCATAATTGGTCGGGTGTACCTGAGCCGCTTCTGAGTGTTATATTAGAATCTGTGAAAATAGTTTAGAATTATCACCCGCTTATCACTATGACCGCTTTAGGAACACGTGTCAACATTTCATATCTTACCGAAACCGGATAATTTGATCCACGTTCTTATCCAAAATTAGTTGAACTCCGTTTAATTTGCGCGTAACGTGACCACGAGCAATAGATGATAAGCCATAAAATTAAATGTCCGCATAGATTCCAGCGCATTCAGTTATTAGCACTCAGTTGCATTCGCTTTGATTCACAAAGCAATCTTTTGTTTTAAAAGTCAAAGAAAATGTTAATTAAACCACATTTAAAATTTTAAATCTTTTATTTTACAACAAACGTAAACATTACTATTAAATACACTTTTAAATGTTTGTCCTTAAGTCGTTATTTAATATTTTTTTATTTTTATTAAATAATGACAGTCCTACCTATTTCTATTTCATTAGAGTAGCTCTCAAGCATTGTCAAATATACGTGTCAAGTTTACACTCAAACCGCAAACTAGTTGAACTTTCGCTCTTCCAGAGGACATAACAAGCGTTGACGGTGTCTGAAAGCTGCTCTAGACACTAACTTGCACGACTTTACTGCTCTTCAGCTCTAAGAAGTTGCAAATGTTTTTTTAATTCAATCAGTCTTTTTAAATTAAGTTAATGGTAAACTGTAAACAAATTTCTTTTAATCAAATTTAGTATTATTAATCTTATGCAATCTTCAAAGAGTAGCTAAGTGAAATTTAAGTTGTGTTGAATAAATTTATAATTTTCTTCTTTTTCAGAATAAATTTCATACACATGTTTTATTCATTACCAAATTACATTAATTAATATGCATACAGAAAATGGTGGTTAAATGTTGTTCAATAAATTTTTGAATTCTTCTTGGACAATCAGATTATGTTGCATTAGAATTACCTTGCGTTCCACACTGGAAAAGAATTAATTTTCACACATTAATAGAAAAACAAGTACTAACACTTACTTTTGAAGAAGCGAGGTTTTTGGAATGTAAATTAGATGGTCAAGGAACTGTGCTAGTCTAAGCCACTGGTTGAGACTCAAAGTCCCATCTTTCCGAGGTTACTCCCAGGTGAGGCGACCAACGGTGCTGATCAGCGACAGGCTGCAACAAAAGTATGATTCAGTAAATTTTAAGGTTTATTTAGTTGAGTTAAATGGATAATCAACCGTTATTGAGTTAGTTTTTGATCTACGTTATCTGTCTTCTTTTGAATATCACGCTGATGCATTTTTTGTATTGAGTTAGTATATTCTTCTTAAGTTTCGTGTTGCAAGTAGTAAAGTAGACATATCAAATCTAAAAATAGTTTTGAGTAACTTACAGGAGGAATGTTAGATAATAAGTTAGTTCGTAAGCATAACATGTTAATCTGGTTGCATACCACTAGCCCGTCACAGCGCTGGTCAGTGCTCTCCGTCGTCTGATGGCGACGGTTAGTACCATCGCCCATTTATCCGGCGACAACTCGCAGGATATGTGTTTCTACAAATATAAACAAAGAATATTTAGTTAACATCTAGTAGTGGCAAGAGTTAAGATGTGTGCCAGCATTTGTTCTGATGAGTGATGACGAAGACTTTATTATAATCGTCGTAGTATTAGATAAAGAAAATAGAAAGAGAAAAAGGAAATCAAAAGGGGGCGAATCTTGGAGAGTTTCAAGACTCTAAACGATGAGACCTTTATACTGCAATGGAACATTAACGGATTGTATAGGTACACACCTAGAATATCTAGGAATTCTAAAAGAAGAGCTAAAACCCACCGTAGTATGTCTTCAGGAAACTAACTTTAAAAATGATAAGGTGTACCGTATAAAAAATTAAAAAATTACAATGAGTACTACAAGAATCGACAACAGGCGGCTCGTGCAAGAATTATCCTCGTAAGGTCTCGTGGTAGAATAATGAATGTAAAATCGCCATTAAGGAAAAAAGGAAAGCCTTCTACAAATTGAAACGGCATAAAACCATTGAAAACTTAATGAACTTTAAAAGACTGCGAGCCAAATCCCGCTTAGTTATTAGAAAATCAAGAAAGATATCGTGGGCCAACTACATCTCAACTCTAACTAATATCACATAACACAACCAGTGAAGAAATGTGGGACAAAATTTAAAAAAATCAAAGATAATGGAACGTCGTAGGATGTTAAGATGTTAAAAACCGAGAGTGGATTTGTTTTGACGAACGACGATATTGCAGAACACACAGCGAAAACTTTTAAACGACACTCAAGTTTTGACACCTATCAAGAAGAATTTCTTAGGACTAAAAAACTCGCAGAACAAGAGAAGATTACTATAGATATTGATGCTAACAATCCTCTGAATTCTTCACTATCCTTTAAAAACCTTATAAAAGTGATAAAAGATCTTCCCTATACTAGTTCAAGGTCAGACCAAATCCCAAATATATTCATCGAGAACCTAGCGAAACACTCAAAAGGATATATCTTGAGATTATATAATAAAATATGGATGCCTCATAAATTCCCTTCGCAATGGAGCAAAGCAACTGCGATTTCCATCTTAAAGCCAACCAAATAAGGATAAGCGCAAGTTTGTATCGTTCCATCTCATTGACATGTTGCTTATGTAAAGTCCTGAAAAAGATCATAAACAATCGATTAACCTGATACCTGCAAGAGAATCAACTTTTGGCAGTAGAACAGAGAGTAAATTAATCAAAAGACGCTCCACGGCTGATAACTTTGTTTACCTTGAGGATTCCTTGAGTCAGAAGGCAATAAAGTTTTCATTGACAACCAAGTTGACAACTCGGCGGAAGATAGAGAGGTGAGAAATGGTCATTGGATGACGTATGCATTGGATGCTGAAAAATTTAAACGTAGAATAGAGGCATGCGCGGGGAAATTGTGTAAAGTTTTTAACCCTGTTCATCGTGATGCAAAACATCAGTCTTTGAAGAGACAGCAACAGATCAAGATAAAGTTTGTAGTAATTGATATTCAAGGATTCCGTGTAAATGGTGCATTTGTGCCCAAAGAGTTGACGATTGCAAATGGAAAAACCGTTGCCCATTACCACTTTAGTGCGACAGTGCCGTTTTCCGAATTGAATAGTGCCGATAAAAAACAAGTTCGACATTATATTCTTATTATTTATCGTAAAAGGTAAGCTACCAATTTTCCAATGATTCTCAGTAGCATGAAAATAAGGACCATACTTATGATCAAATTCCTTTTGTTCGAAATTTAGTGTTGCTATAAATTTATTTGTTGAGTTTAGTATAAGTCGCTGAGAAGTTTCTATGAAATGCTCATCTTGCATATTAACTGAAGGCATCTCATTTAATTGAGAAGTTAAGTCCTGTTCATCTATTGTTGTTTCAGATAATTCCATTGGATGTGATTGTATTATTTCTGGTGTACTAGCCCGTAGAGGTGGTGGGGATGTACTACTCCTATCAAGCTTATCAACACTTGATAAATTAATCTGTGATTTTATTTTAGATTTCCTCTTTTTTTTAATCTTTAATATAGGAATAGAGTCGGCATTATCCATGGTTGTGTTCATTAATTTCTTTACTGTTGTATTCATAGACGTATTATTTTCATTTACATTTGTTAATTTCTTTAGAGGTGTTGTTATAGGTTTAAAAATTCGTTCAAAATGAATAGTATCATTAAATTTGCCAGCCTTTACACTTTCAAATTGCTTACGAATTATATTTCGCGTGCGTATAATATTCTTAACTATTTTTTCGTCCATATTTCTCTTTCAAATATTTACAGCTTGTAATCAACTTTTTTTACACAACTCAATCAACGTTGTTACTTAATTCAAACAAGGCAGCTTATCTTCTTTAACACTGTGAACAGCTTATGAATAGCTTCCTAACAGATTTATTTAACAGCTTTCAAACAGATCAATCAACACTTTTATCAGGTTTAACAGCATACTAACAGATCACTAACAGATCATTAACAGCTTACTAACAGCTTACTAACAGCTCACTAACAGCTTGAACAGCTCCTCGTGCGATGTTTATAGGTTACTAATTCTCGACTAAATGAGATAAGGCGCTTGCTATCGCTTTTTATATTACAATAAATATGTCGAATCCTTTTCGATATCGACCCTTCTCTATAGAACAATCTTTATTAATACATAAAAATCCATAATTTACCTTCCAACACTCCGAACACATTTGACGAAACTGATTAATATCCATATCTGTGTTAACATGATCATCATAAATGTGTTTCAAATTTAGACCACCTTGCTTGAAAACAACTAGGAAGTTTGCATTATCGCGTATCAAATGTTTGGGAATATGAGTATATGTTTGTCCCAGATAAAAACTGTCAATATCCTTATGACGACCCATACAAAAATAAGCCCGAATGTGATCTTGTTTCTCGCAAGCAACATCATCAAATGGGAATATTGAATTGCGCTTAGCTTCATTAACCGGTAGTACGGTGTTATGCTCTGAAAATGTATAATAACCTACACCCTTTACACCGGTGAGTAAATTTTTAAGATTTTCATATTTAGGTTGATATAAGGATTTTGAATAAATGTATACATTTTCAAACTTTAATCCATTAGGATGTTCAAGTAAAGATATTATCACATTTGTTTTTCCACAATTAGATGGTCCAACGATTAATCCACGAATACTATTTGGCAATAATTTACCGTGTTTATAGTGAGTTGTAGTACTATTTGCGTTAAAGTCAACATTCTTAACAGCAAGCTCGTCATGTTGACGAATCAATCGCATTCTGATTACTGAACGGGCTTATATATAGCACATCTATTTAAAGAAATTCAGTTAATGGCTAACAATCTAACAAAGAGCATCATCATAAAATGATTGAACATAACAAGCAACGAACTAGTCTTTGTTCAGCCGTTCAAGGTAGAGGTTTACTCAACACTATAATTAATAAATTACCGGTTGAATTACATTTGCCCGGATATCAATATTGCGGACCAGGAACTAAGCTAAGAGAACGTTTAGCTAGAGGTGATCCCGGTATAAATAATTTAGATTACGCATGCAAACAACACGATATTGCTTACTCTAAATCAAAAGATACATTGACAAGGAATCAAGCAGATCTTGAGCTTGCTGAGAGGGCTTGGGAGAGAGTTAAAGCAAAAGATTCAAAATTAGGTGAACGAATAAATGCATGGCTGGTAACAAACACTATGAAAACCAAAGCTAAACTAGGAATGGGATTAAAACAAGCAAATAATAGGAACAATAGGAAGAAATCTAAGAAAAGCAATGTTTTAAAAAATTTAATATCGGAAGCTCGTAATGTCGTAAAATCAAAAAAGCCAGAAAACGTACAGAGCGCTATCAAAATAGCTCTGGCAACAGCTAAAAGAAATTCGGAAGGAAAAAGAAACAACGTTATTCCAACAAGAGTAATTCCTATTCCCAAAACTGGGGGTGTACTAACTTTTCTCATACCACTGTTTGCTGGTTTATCTGCAATCGGGGCATTATCTGGGGGAGCTGCAGGTATAGCGAAAGCGGTAAATGATGCGAAACAAGCACGTAAACAATTGGCTGAAAGTGAACGACACAATAAAAAAATGGAAGCCGTCGCAATGGGTAAAGGATTATATCTAAAAGCATATCGAAAAGGACTGGGACTTTATTTAAAACCAAAAAACTACTAAAAATGCTACCAGCGAGAGCACTTAACGAAAATGATTTATATAAAGCCGCAAACAATTTACAAAATTTTAGAGGTGTATTTATGTTAGATAAATTACCTTCAAAACCTAATAGAATCGAATGTGGAATTGTAAATCTTGATAGATCGGACGGACCGGGTACTCACTGGGTAGCATATAATAAAAAGAACAATGACATTGAATATTTTGATAGTTACGGAAACCTACGACCTCCTCGTGAGATTGTAAATTATTTGGGAAAAAATATTAAATATAACTACAATAAATTTCAAGAAGGTGATACTGTAATCTGTGGACATTTATGTTTGAAATTTTTAATCGACTGTATATAAATAAAGATACAATATAAATAACTGTTTAGTTTAATGTGAACCTTCAACATGTCTAGAATACTAACGTTTTCTGGAAACGAGTCAATTTTATACACAAAATATTTTCCATCAATAGAGTTAACTACCAATTATGAGTGTGGATTAGTTAGCTTGTATACATTTCATTCTATCCCTAACGTAGATAAGAGTAATAATTTATTTCATATTGGAACGGAAATTATCCAATTACCCTACGGATCATACGAAATCGAAGATATAGCTAATTACATTACAGATAAATTAAAAGAAACACGATCAAAATCTCTTGTTAAAATCAATGCAAACAGCAACACACTTCAAGTAGAAATTAAATCAACGCATCCGGTATATTTCAACAAGGACAACTCAATTGGAGGATTGTTGGGATTCAGTAAACTTATAGTAAATCCGAATGTGACTATTAATTCTGATTTACCGGTAAACATAAACAAAGTTAATTCTATTCGTGTGGGATGTAATATAATAACAAACTCCTATATGAACAACAAACCTGTCTACACAATTCATGAATTTTCACCCGAGGCTTTACCAGGAGAGAAGATAAATGAAGTTCCAAAAAATATAATATATTTACCGGTTAATGTTAACACGATAAGCTCTGCTGTTGTTAAATTAAGAGATCAAGATGGAAACATACTTGATTTTCGTGGAGAGAAAATTACTATTAGATTACATTTACGACCGATATAAAATGAGGTAACTATATGAAGGTGTTGAATAGTTATGATCTAAACGTCAAGCATATAACATCTCTCCATAAACAAGCAGAACAACAGTTATTGTGAAACAATGTTGATTTTTACCAGGACCAACAACTCATATAAATATTCCCCATTATCCACTGAACCAATCAGTTCTGTGTTTGATTCGAAAGGAACAACTACAGAAGCTAAACGAAGAATTCCTCTGACGGAAAGAAAATAAGCAGTTTTTAAAGTCTTTGGGATTAACATTACAAAATGAATGATATACTGAACGTTTCTGAATCTCCTCGATATGATGAATCGATTACAACCAAGTCATATCATACATATTCTCCGTTTATAGAATCATATAATAATAGTGATACGATTAGAATTTGTATTCAAAATCAAGACTTAATTCTGCTTCCATGTGAAAGTGCTGTTTGTATTGAAGGAATTTTAGCGAAAAAGGATGGTACTGCTGATGTTGACCATCTTCGACTTGTTAATAACTGTGTAGCCTTTATGTTTGATGAAATTCGCTATGAATTAAATGGCATCGAAATAGATCATTCTCGTAACTTAGGAATCACTTCGTTAAAGAAAAATTATATTTCTTTAAATCCGAACGAAAGCACTGCATTACTTAATGCAGGATGGAGTATAAATGACAACAGAACTGTAAAGCAATCAAATAAACATTTTAATTTCTGTGTGCCTTTAAAGATGTGGTTAGGATTTGCTGAAGATTATAGAAAAATAATTCCAAATGCAAAACATGAATTAGTTCTAGTAAGAGCAAAATCAAATGATAACAGTATAGTTACAAATCTTGCAGAGTACATACTCAATGTCGATAAAATTACATGGACAGTACCACATATCAAGCTAAGTGATGTTGAACGCCTCAAGCTATATCAAACAATTCAAAGTTCAAAACCTATACATATGAGTTATAGAAGTTGGGATTTGTATGAGTATCCTAATTTATCAAAATCTACTCATAATATATGGCGGGTAAAAACTACCAATCAACTGGAAAAACCAAGATTTATAATATTTGAATTACAACAAAGTAAAGTTAAGAAAAGAGAAGGAAATTGTAGTGAATTTCAACATTGTGAACTTATAATAATCTAAAAGTACACCTAAATTCTGAAAAATATCCTTATGATGATTTAAGGGTTTCATTTGATGAAAATCGTTTCGCACTCTTGTACTATATGTATGCTAGGTTTCAGGAAGCTTATTACGGTTGTAATCCGTTACCACTCTTAGATTCACATAAGTTTAAATTATTTGCTCCCATTATTGTTGTTGATGGTTCGCATCAAAACGAAGTAATTAAATCAGGACCAGTTGATGTAAAAATTGAATTTGAAACCGGCACTGATGGTCTAAGTGATAACACATCAGCATTTTGCTTACTGTTACATGATCGAATTATTGAATATTCTCCATTAACTGGAGATGTTAAAAAATTGATATAAATAATATCTACCTCGAACCGCTTGACAGTTTAATATGAACGCTCGTAGTGTTATAATAGATATTCAGGGCTTCAAAGATTATAATAATATATTTATTGTTAAGGAATTAGCTATAGTATACAACTCATGTAAATTTCAAAGTTTTCTCATCAAACCTCCATACGATTTCTCCTGTTTAACTAAGAAAGAACAAAGCCAAGTTAATTGGTTATACCACAATCATCATGGACTCGCGTGGGATGAAGGAGTTAATACATATAGTAGTGTAAGAAGATTTTTACTCGATAATTTGAGTAAATAAAGCACAATCCATATTAAAGGAAATGAGAAGATTCAGTGGATTTATTCTATATTAAGAGAAAAAGATGTTAATGTAGTCGACGTGAATGAACTTGGTTGTGATAGTTTTAAAAACCTACAGAAAATGTATCCCATGACAAATCGATGTTTGTTACAACATCGCGGATCATGTGCTTTACAAAATGTATTTATGATAGAAAAGTTTTTGTCAAAATAAAGGATAAATTATTGTGTAAATAAAACAAGATAAATAGTTCCCCTTAGTTCCCCTTTAGTTCCAAATTAGAAAATGATAAAAATTAATGAAAGCATTTCTTTATCTTAATCATTAATTAAATACCATGACTTTTCAAATTATCTGCATAAAAGCAAAATACACACTACATTGAGTTTAGTTTGAGAGAAAATATTGTTTTATAACAATCAAAGTAAAATTTCAAGAAAGATAAAAAGTTTAAACTTACCAGAATCCGTCCGAAAAGATATGGAAGATGATTACGACTCCGATGCGACATACATCGACTGGCTTATCAATGAGGAAGAAAAGAATGGGAACTTAAAAGAGGACGAAGAGGAGAGAGAAGACGTAGAAGAGGATAGAGAAGCATTAAATGAGAAAAACCAAAATGCAGAACAACAACAACAGGACGAAAATGATGATCACGAGATAGAAATTGATGAAAACGACTATCTCTTTCATATTTAAGTTAAACTTTGAAAAATAAAAATGCAAATTATTCTAACAATAACTTTCACAAAACGCAGCAACAAGAGTAAGAACAATTTGCTCGAAAAATTTAATTCCTTGGGGGCCTACAAGTGGCTTAACCTGGAAACTATGGAAAAGGAAAAATTTTATGTTATAACGGACCTGAAGAAACATTCAACCAAATTTGGTGATCGGCTATTGGCGGAGCTAGACACGGCAAACAAATTGTATCTCCCTGAGAGATACAATAGCTTCAGTGACCGCCAAATAACCGACCTGGGAGGAAGCAATTATTGTTTAGTCAATCACAGACAGCAGGGCAAAATATACAAATTAGAGTTGGTGAAAAAGGAAGATGCGATCACTGTTTCTGCGGTGAGCAAAACCATTGCGTCTCCGGGGCCAGCACATCATAACGATGACGACGACGACGATGATTATGATGATGAAGATGCGGCAATCTCAGGCATGATACCAAATTTCTACCAAGAAAGCCAAGTTATGTATTAAATTAACTGGCGCTATGCAATATATCTTGTATCTTCTACATAAATAAATAATTAATGCTTTTGTATTCTGTTTTTTCTTTATTTATAAAATCAAATATAAAGTTTAATTACGTTGAAATATTCTCAAGTATAAATTAATCAATTTTTGCATTTTCTCTTCAGCAATTTTTCTATAAGTACATTCACACGTGTCGGGTCCGTCTTCTGTTTCACTACACGACCAGGGACAGCTTATGTAATGAAAGAAATCATTGGATAACTTCTTTTCTTGATTTTTCGATCTCCGTTGATAATCATAAAACTCTTGTTTATGATCATAACTGAGTTGTGACCCATAAGTTTCTAAGAACTTTTGTAGATCCATCTTTCTTCTATAAAATATCGTTAACAACTGGGTGTTAACATACAAATCTACTTCACAAACATGGTAATATTTTCAATTGGTTTGGTTCCACCCAATTAAAACAATGCATGATTAACCACACATCCACCATTGGTCGCAACAAAATTAGATAATGATAGCGCCTTAGCACCTCATTGAACACAGATAACACACAAAACCACTACAGAATGGAACACAAGCCACGCCTCAGCGAAGAAACCCACACCGGATTGGATACAGCACTAATCAAACACACCCATATCAAACTTAACACCTCAAACTTAGCACCGCATTGGCTACAGATTAATTACTTAGCAACGCCTCAGCGCTCTTAGCACCGCATTGACTACAGATAAATTACTTAGCCACGCCTCAACGCTGCGAATTGGACCACAAAATTACTTAACCACGCCCCAACGCTAGCCACACACCAACCAAGGCTCCGCCACGCCCAACTCGGTGTCTCACCACGCCCCGTGCCTCAACTGGGGTAGAACATCCATACTACTCCTTTGCTAAATTGGATGAAACAAAATTACCATCGCGAGATAAATTTTTTAATACACTAACAAACGAAGATATTAGTGAAAAGGATTATAAGCATGCATGTAGTGTTTGGAATTTATTCAAATGTCAATCGTTGGGTGAATATTCCGATATTTATCTAAAGACCGACGTACTTCTTTTAACGGAAGTATTTGAGAATTTTCGAGAATTATGTTTATCATTCTATAATTTAGATGCAGCCCAATATTACACAACTCCTGGTCTCAGCTGGGATGCTCTACTCAAACACACCAAAATTAATTTAGAATTATTAACCGATATTGACATGTTGAATTTCTTTAAAAAAGGCATACGCGGGGGTATTTGTCAGTGCAGCCAGAGAAAGATGCTTGCTAACAATAAATTTATTCCAAATTTTGATAAATCTAAACCTTTATCATACATTATGTATTATGACGTCACCAATTTATATGGCGCTGCAATGTCTCAATATCTTCCTACTGGTGGATTTCGTTGGTTGACTGACTCGGAAATTTCCAACTACATAACAACTGATTTTCTTTTACAAATACCAGACACTGGCGATAAAGGTCTCATTTTGGAAGTTGATTTACATTATCCGCGTGAGTTGCACAACTTGGACAACGATTTACCTTTCTGTGTAGAATCTATCGTACCTCCTTCATCCAAATGTAATTTAAAAAAACTCATCCCAAATTTGAACGACAAAACCAAGTACATTATTCACTACACGACACTAAAGCAAGCATTACAGCATGGTCTAAAATTGACCAAGATTCATCGAGTAATCGAGTTCAATCAATCACCTTGGATGAAAAGTTACATTGATAAAAATACAGAAATGCGTAATAGAGCTAAGAATGCATTCGAGAAGGATTTCTTTAAACTAATAAACAACTCTGTATATGGAAAGACAATCGAAAGTCTTGATAAGCGAGTCGATGTAAAACTATGCAACCATTGGGAGAATATAGGAAGATGCGTTGGTGCTCAAACTCTAGTTGCTAAACCAAATTATAAAAATTGCAGTATCCTTTCAGAAAACTTTGTTGCTATTCAAATGGAAAAAGTCATAATCACCTACAACAAACCCATATATGTTGGCTTCTCCGTTCTCGAACTCTCTAAAAACATTATGTATGATTTTTATTACAATTTCATCAAGTCCAAATATACCGATAAGGCTTCACTGTGCTACATGGACACAGATAGCTTTGTGATGAATATTAAAACGGATAACATTTATAATGATATGAAGTTGCATTTGGATAAATTCGATACATCTAATTATCCCCTCGATAATGTTCATTGCATGCCCGTAAACACTTCGATCATAGGAAAAATAAAGGATGAGTATAAAGGTCACATCATTTGGGGTTTTTATGGAACCGGAGCTAAAGCTTACTGTGTCGACGTAGAGGGCAAATACACCAAAAGGGCAAAAGGCGTTAAATCCAGTGTAGTCAATCATGAAATTGACGTTGGCGATTATGATTACATAGTTTCAAATACCGATAGTTTTATTCTCAGAAAAATGTCAACTTTTAGATCAATTTTACATGAAATTCATACAGAAAGTAAAAACAAAGTAGCCTTATCCTTTAAAGATGATAAAAGGTATCTACTTCCATTCTTACATAAAACACTAGCATGGGGGCATAAAGACATTTGTTTGTACGATAATACACCTGAGACAAATTTAGATTTATTTTTAGATATAGCTAATGACATAGGTATGTAATTAGAATGTAATTTTATTATTAATTATGTAAGCGACTACCCCCCTTGCACCCCAGAGTCACCCCCCAACACGCCTAACAACCTTGGACCCACTCGTTGGTTCTCGACAACGGTCGACTCCTAGTTAGTTACTTAGT
This sequence comes from Schizotus pectinicornis, assembly GCA_951805265.1. Taxonomy (NCBI): domain Eukaryota; kingdom Metazoa; phylum Arthropoda; class Insecta; order Coleoptera; family Pyrochroidae; genus Schizotus; species Schizotus pectinicornis. The sequence continues at coordinate 18,963,458 of OX638204.1, read as the reverse complement.
TACTTTAAGTTGGTTAAGTTAAACAGTCTGTATGAACATGAATAGATAGAGCACGGTGTGGTGGTTGGGTGGACCAAAACCGTTGTAATAAAGCGGTTTTAAACTCTTGTGTGTTTTCTTGGGGTAGTAACCCCCAACACGTGTACATCAGAAGTGGGATCGATAGCATTTACCCTTTTTTTTTCCGCCCCAAGCTCAGCGTGTGCGTGTGTTTGTGCGGTTCACTATGGCCGACCGACCAAGTGACCAAGCCGGTGGTGCCGAAGGAGTAGATCACTCTGAAAACCTTCCCCAGCAGCCACTAGAATGGCAGCGGACGCTAATGGACCTAATTACGACACAACAGCAACAATTAGTGGAGTTAGCCCAACGTGCCAATATGGCGCCCACTCCTCAGCCAACGCCCAATCTTGGCAGTAGAGACATTCCTACCGCGCAGGCCCCGATGTCGGTAACTTCTCTTTCTTTTCGCCTGCCAGCCTTTGATCCGGATCGCAGTACATATTCGGTCAAAGAATGGCTAGATGACGCCACTCGTTTAAAAAACGATCTGAACGTCAGCGACACTGTTATGATTGCCAAGGCCGGCGAAGCCCTGGAAAAGCGAGCATTCCGCTACTACTGCGAATGGAGACCATCTCATCGCACCTGGGACACCTTCTGCGGAGACATTACAGTGGCTTTTCCGGACAGAGAAACTCCTGGTGCTCGCGCCTATATGGCCGCGACTCTTTGTAGCCGTGACTGCGAATCACTCAGCGATTACGGGATCCGTAAATTACGTAGCATCAAACGCTTCCAAGAGGGGTTGCCCTGGGACACCATCTTAAGCATGGTGGAATATGGCCTCGATCATAACGAATCACGCACCGCGATCCACATCCAACGACCAACTTCGGAACGGGAGTTGTTACAGCTCTTAAGCGCGTCCGATGCTCGCAGGCTTGAAAAACGACCTCCACGAGGACCGTCGCAACTTACTTCGCAGTCGTCGCAGCGATCTCAGCAGCAATCTCCACATCGGCACCGCTCTCCACAACGGCGCGACTCTCCAACTTCCTTAAGCCGTAAGCGGTCTCGCAGCCGTCATCGTTCTACTCCTTATCAACCCGCAGCTATCAAAAGAAACTGCTTCGAATGTGGAGTCTCAGGTCATCGCCGTGACGACTGCCCGAGCCTGAAGCGATCTCGTTCCGACAGCTTTAAAAATTCAGCAGAGTCGCAACATCAACCTAAACCAACGTGTTGACAAAACTCGCTCTGGTCTCGAACTGCATCATGCCGTCACCAATATACCTTCAGCACAAATCTTAACCATCCATACCAAATAGCGCGACCTTGTTTGTGTAAATAGTACGTCAGAACTGGCCGAACCACAGAAAACCCGACTGCAGTTGATGTTGACCCATAGCCGCAATAAAACTCCCGATGGACACTTTCAATACAATCGTGTCCCTTTTGGTTTTGTGAACGCTCCGTCAGCTTACCAACGGGCAATCGACAAGGCTCTTGGTGCTTTGAAAGGCACTAAAGCTTTTGTTTACATGGACGACGTGCTTGTCCCCTCTAGTACCATCGAAGAAGGATTCGAGCACCTCCAGGAAGTTTTGGATGCCCTGTCTTCAGCGGGCTTTTCTTTGAACTACACAAAATGCGTATTCTTCGCCACTCAAACCGAATATCTCGGAATGGTGCTTAGTGAAGGTTTGGTGCAACCGAGTTCCCGCAAAATACGTGCTCTAACCGAAACGTCTCCCCCTACAGACCTGAAGAGCGTGCGACAGTTCATGGGACTCGCTGGCTATTTTCGCCGATTTATTGCTGGGTTCTCCCGACTCACTGCTCCAATCACTCAACTTTTACGTAAGGATGAACCTTTTCAGTGGACATCTGAGTGTGAAAAGGTACGCCAAGACCTCATCGCCAAACTTGTAAGTAAACCAGTTTTACGCATTTTTGATTCGGCCTTGTCATGCGAATTGCACACCGACGCTAGTTCACTGGGCATTGGCAGCGCTCTGTTTCAGCGCGAACACAACGTTTTGCGGCCTGTTGCCTATTACAGCCGTCGTACCACCCCATGTGAACCAAACTATCCGTCCTATGACTTGGAAACGTTGGCTATCGTAGATTCGGTGGAACATTTTCGTGTTTACCTCTACGGGCGCCATTTTACTATTTTCACCGATTGCAACTCTGTTCGCGCAACAGCCTTGAAGAAACATTTGCACCCACGCGTCGCACGTTGGTGGGTTCGCCTGCAAGATTACGACTACGACATTCAATACCGTCCTGGTTGTAAAATGGGTCACGTAGACTATCTGAGTCGGCAACCGATTAGGGATGTTTGTGTGTTACGTCGTACCATCGGCGCTTCTACCACGCAGACAACACCATCCGTACTCTCTTGCCCAACGAAAGATACGTCCTACAAGGTCGTGGCCGCCGCACTACCGTCGCCGCTCACGAGCAACTCCGTCGCTGGCCACGCACCGGCTGCTAAGGATTAGTGGCGTTCCCACTGTGAGGCTTCCGTGGCAATCCCACGTTAATGAGCAGATGTTGATGGCAAGGTGACATCTCCACCGTGGCAATCCCACACAGGTTCACAACGGTGGCGCTCCCACCGTGGCTGTTTTAACATTTTACTGTGACTGCCAGTTTGCATCTGTAAATTCGGGACCTTGTGGCGATCCCACCTGGCCATTCTACTTCTCTCCGCAGACCGCACCGTGACACTCCCACTATATTGCGAACGTTCTATTTAGGAACTGACCTTGCTGATTCTTAACGTGCCGATAATGATTTCATGCTTGTTACGCACCCTGACCTATCGTTACTTCTCGCTCACTGTGCTACTCCATGTCTCGGATTACGCACAACTGTCGATACTCGCCCACGTGCATTCAGTAATGGCAAATACTTGTTGTTGTTTTTTCTTTTTCCTTTTCCGCAGTTGCTGGGTCGCGGCCGACCCCTTCCAGGATGGCCGTGTAAGCGACTACCCCGCTTGCACCCCAGAGTCACCCCCCAACACGCCTAACAACCTTGGACCCACTCGTTGGTTCTCGACAACGGTCGACTCCTAGTTAGTTACTTAGTTACTTTAAGTTGGTTAAGTTAAACAGTCTGTATGAACATGAATAGATAGAGCACGGTGTGGTGGTTGGGTGGACCAAAACCGTTGTAATAAAGCGGTTTTAAACTCTTGTGTGTTTTCTTGGGGTAGTAACCCCCAACACGTGTACAATTATATTAATCTTTAAATATACATATTTTATCACGCATTTTTTTTCTGACTCTATTCTCCCCTCCCTCCTGCCCTCTGACGTCACCACCAGCGACATCTCATCGACAACACGCAATCGCAACACCACAAAATGTATGTAAGAACAAGAATTACACTTCATTCTCGTTATGAAGCGTGTATGGTCGAAGATACAAGCGGGATTGAAGAAGATTGTGAAGAATATAAAAATTGCGAAAGGGGATCCTGGACAGGCGGTGTCGTGGATTCAATTTGTAGAACACCTGCAAGAAGTCGAGTTATACACGACATTGTGTTCGACCCAACTGGATGCGAAGTGGAGCCTAGAATTAGAGCAAGTATTCACAGAGTGTTTGAAGGGGTCCTCTTCATCAGCAGTCACGAAGACCACTACCACATGGTCCACACCTGTTCATACACCGACACCCGATGTAAATGTTCCATCATCCGTAATATCATCGGATCCCAACGTCGAGTTAAATCAGTTACTTGGGGTTACCACTACGGACGACTTCACTGGTACCATCTCTCAATTTATTTGCAGACAAACCCCCTACTGTTCGGTCGGAAGGCGAATCTGGGTGGACGAGCTGCTGAAATTGGAGGTGTTTCCCGTAGCCGATGTGTCCCAGTTACCGAAGGAGCAATGGTGGACTGTGGCGTTTACACGCAGTCTATTTCTGATTCAATCTCCTGTAGATCCGATCAAGATACAAGTGGACAAAATTCTACTGGAAGGAACAAAGCGCCTAATGCAGTTGAAGGGAGTCAAAAAAGAGACGCAAAGACCAAATTCATCAAGTGGTTACAAGGGCATCCGACAACACCCATACTACACGTAATCAATACGCCTTCTTGGATTGATTCTCCTTATTGCTTTTGGGATATGAAGTTAAATAGCAATAGACAGTGTATGGTAATATTTTCTAAATTTTTAATGGAAAAAAGTTTTACCGACATGTGGAATTATAGTAAGGATTTATTATCCAGTTATAACGCACCAAATGGTGACGTAGCTTCATATTATTATTCATTAGAAGATAGTGTTGCTTTATTAATAGAACTTTTAAATTTTCAGTTTAATCAAAACGTATAAGCCATAAGCAGGCACTCAAATTTCCAGACCGTAGAGTGTCAAATCGTGTCGTTTCTCGTTTTTTTTTTTCAATTTGTGACACTAACAGAGATTGACATGAACGCCTTTCTTATTTGAAGTTAAGTGAAGAGATCCAACAACCTCGTTCTTATGTTTTGTAATTTTAACAAGAAAATTTAACTCGTTAGCATATGGTTAATAATCAAGGATGACAAGAAGTATCTGATTGGTTGTTTACATAGAACTCCAACCTGGATTATAAAGACATAGGTACTTTTGCATGATGATTCACCTAAAGATAATTTAGATTTAACAATAGGTAATAGTTTAGATGATGATGATAATGATATTGATGAAGTTTAGCTTTCTATGTAATCCTTTATAATTATGTTAATGTAGTTTAGTTTTTATGTATTCTTCATAATGATGATGATGATGATGATGATGTAACACCTCTATCAAAAACATTTACGTAGTCAGATACATAAAAGCTTCACATTAAGGTTGCATTATCCTACAAGGATGACAAGAGATATCTGATTGGTTACTCACATAGAACTTTAGCTATGTATCCTTTATAATGATGATGATGATGATGATGATGATGATAATGATGATGATGATAATGATGATAATGATAACGTTGATGATAATGATGATGATAATTTAGATTTTGTTTTTAACAATAGCCAATAGCTAAAATGATGATAATAAAGATGAAGTTATTTTTTAAATGAAATAACGTGATTTTTAAATGCTGACTTGATAATTTATACCCCTCAAGCCACGGGGGGAATCGATATTATCGAAATTCAATTCCAGCTTGTGCAGGAGATACTGACTGATAATATCATCCAAAATATCAATTCGGTACATGGTAACTTCGTTAATTTTATCCATATAAATCATCCAATAGATGTGGGTGAAGCGTACATATGTATAAACAGTTCAACGATAATGTGCACTAACATCAAATTACAATAGTCACAACATGTGTAATTAGAATGTAATTAGATTATATGTAATTTTATTAATCATTATATTAATTTTTCATATAAATATACATATTCTATCACGCATATTTTTCTCTGGGTCTATCCCCCCCCCCCTCCTTCCTGCCTCTGACGTCACCGGCACCTCATCGACAACACGGAATCGCACAGCCCCACAAAAAATACAGTCACAACAAAATTTTTTTCCCGCCAGGTTCTAGTGACCCCTGCAAACTGACCGAAAATCATGACCGCGTCCCGCTTTTCTCTTCTTTATTGGCGAGCAAGCAGAAATGAAAAGGCCTCAGCTACCGCTCGCGACAAATGGCGGAGGCGCCGGGCGAGTCGGCAAGAAATTATCCGCACGATAAGGAGCAAAAGAAGTAGCGATCAACCAGCGAAAAAAGGACGTAAACACGAAAACAATTCCGCAACAACCCCAAATTAGGCAACTCGGCACAGCAATCAATGATCACACCAGAAAGAGTGAATCAAGAGCTTTCGATACATACCCAATCCGACAAAGGAACAGGCAAAAGAGCACCAAAAACTCGAAAAACCCACAGAGCGACACAAGAGCGTGACACGATAGCATGGTTATCTTCGATAATGTACCCTTGGTATCGTGACACAATGACAAGACTAACCGAAGACGATATTTACGCAATGCGCGATTTGTATGGAGAACCCTCTCCAACTCCACCATCATCGCCTACAGACAACATTACTCTCATTACCGATGTGGATGATGATAACGACAACAGACAAGACCTAGACAATGAATCTGTTCCGGATTTGTGTAAAGTATACAAGCAGATTCAGACTTTTGTGGTTGTAAATCGTCGAATGTTTATATTTTACAAGGAATGGGTTTGGATCTTACACTTTGATAAAGAAAACAATTCTGCTACAAAACCGAGATCGCTCAGACAATATTTAACCTTTTTACCGAAAACATTTAAACAAATCTCTCATGTCTATCAACATACGTCTGGAGAAATTCTAATGGTAATTGGAAATTTTTTTTATCTAATGGACTACCTAGTCTGACAGTTAGAAATGGATGGAATCGCGGCCGGCATACGCAATACCTAGGTGTTCCAGTCGGATCCGAGATCAATGCAATTTTCAGCCACACGTACAGTGGAATTCAATAGAAATGAGACACTTGAATAACTGGTTGTCTATCTTTATTTTGTAACCCAAGAAATTTGACAACACTGTAAAGTAGATAGTAAGGTCGTAGGCACGGAGTGACAGAGCTGACGGAGGCCGTTATTCAAAATTCTGAAACTGAAACGCACGTGGACGGGATTGTTTGGTTTGAAGGCTCTCTCGAACCAACGAAAATTACACAAGTCGTCGACACGTTTTTTGGATTTAAGTTCTAAATATCAAATTTCAATTTCTGTTACGTAACTAATAAAGGAAAAATTAGTGTGTTTAACGAAAGTTTGCTTTTAATTTATTATAAATTATTATTTAATTTGTATGACAATAATTGAACTAACATAATCATAACTATGTCAAAACTAATAAAATTTAGCAGTTTCGACCAATCAGAGAACAATTTAATGGAAATCTCAATGCACTTGGAAAACTACGGTCCCTTCGGGCTATTCCGGAAAAATCTTTTTTATATTACTTATTTATTACTTGCAATTTTCATAGTTTCACCAGCACGTGGCTAAAGTCATCCTATTATTCATAACTGCCTTGTTTCCCGACAATTTTGAGCGTTTGGTGAAGCGGCTTTCATAGTGCCAGAAGAGCGGGCGGCGGGCGGTACGGTAAACCAGAAAAATTGTGAGCAAAGCGATAACTCTCCTGTTATTTGCAAAATCTAAATTCATGGGGTAAACTACACATTTCACCAGCTGGCAGCATCAGACAGAACCCTTCGCTGTCTATGCGACCCTCAATAAACTTTATGGTCCAGCTCATTAACAAATAGTTACTTGTGCTTTCAGAAAGGTTTACCTGCGTATTCGGGTGAATGCACTTTGGGTAACTACTGTGCTGCATTTAAGAAATAAATTCTCAAGACTCGGGTTGTAAATAATTATTGTCTGTTAATTACCCTTTTCTTACAAATTTAAAATAGTAAATGGTAAATGTTCTGAACAAAAATGGTTCCTTTACTATGTCGAGTTCTCTATTCTGTATTATTTTATCAGTCATTCGCTTTTCATTATCGGCTTTAGCCATTGGAAGAATTTATATAGAATGAGAAATCATAAGCATTTCAAAAACCATATAGAAAACATGAAGAATTTAATAATAAGATGAAGTTTAACATCAAAAATAGATGCAACACTCCGAAGAAACAGAAAAACGGTTCCTCGTTTTAACAGGCTAAAATGACTCAGGATGTATAAAAAAATTTTTGTTTACTTAATAGTAATTTACAATAGTGCTTTTTGGCTTGTAAAATGACCACGAGCGCAACGCGCGCGCGAGTGGTCATTTAAAAATCCGACAAGCACGAATCTTTGAAAGCCGGAAATTTCTGGAATCTGCAAAGTCTCGAGCTAAATTTGACATGACAACTTAAACTAAAACTGCAATTTAAAAAAACTCACAAAATTATGAATCTAGTTTTCTATGCACTCTATTTTTATTTCAAAATTTGTGTTTCAATTGCAAGGAATAAATAAGTAATATAAAAAAGATTTTTCCGGAATAGCCCGAAGAGACCGTAGTTTTCCAAGTGCATTGAGATTTCCATTAAATTGTTTTCTGATGGGTCGAAACTGCTAAATTTTATTAGTTTTGACATAGGTATGATTATGTTAGTTGAATTATTGTCACTTATAATATCCCTAGTGCATTGATTATTTCCGGAAATTTTTTTGAATGCATTTCCAAAACGTATTAATTAGCCCGAGTGCAACACGAGGGCTAATTACGTTTTAGAAATGCATGAGAATAAAATTTCCTAATATTAATCAATGCACGAGGGCATACTCGGTAAGAAAATCGCAACGACACAGACATTGGTCCATTATGCCATTATGATGTCATTATTAATAAATAAATAATTTTGATTGGCTGAAATAATTTCCACTTATTAATTTTATGCATGGTGCAAAAATTTCCAGGAAATTTTTACATTGTCATACAAATGACAGCAAATTCTATTTTTCTATTGGCTACTTTTCAGTGTCGTGCAATTTTCCTACAAATTTAATAATAATTTATAATAAATTAAAAGCAAACTTTTGTTAAACACGCTAATTTTCCCTTTATTAGTTACGTAACAGAAATTGAAATTTGATATTTAGAACTTAAATCCAAAAAACGTGTCGACGACTTGTGTAATTTTCGTTGGTTCGAGGGAGCCTTCAAACCAAACAATCCCGTCCACGTGCGTTTCAGTTTCAGAATTTTGAATAACGGCCTCCGTCAGCTCTGTCACTCCGTGCCTACGACCTTACTATCCACTTTACAGTGTTGACAAATTTCTTGGGTTACAAAATAAAGGTAGACAACCAGTTATTCAAGTGTCTCATTTATATTGAATCCCACTGTACATAATTTACGATGACAACTTGTACATTGAATTTGATGAATGCTCGTTTCGCCCCAAAAGACACGGCAGAATGACAGAACTGTTTTTCGGTATACCAACAAATATTTCCAGTGTCTTTCGTTACACGAACGGAATGCTATACTTTTTTCAAAACAACAACAATTACTATGAATTCAACGAATTCAGCAAGAAATTAATTCGAGCCGGCGAGAAAGATTTATCAATGTTTGGCATTCAATGCCCCACCACCAGCATTTTGGAGCAATTAAAAGAGCTATTGACAAAACTTGCCAAATGGCAATAGGAAAAATTTAGTATCAAGATGACGCTCCTACCGGCAAGTTATATTTTATTAGTTGCTTTAGTGCAAGACATAATTTATATTAATCATCCAATGGATGTGGGTGAAGCGCACATATGTATAAACAGTTCAACAATAATGTGCAATAAATGGATCAAAATGAAACGGGGGTATGTGAACGAGAGCGGCATGTACGTTTTCCAGAAGAACTTTTCATCTTTCTCAACCTGGGACAATGTTTATTACAAGATTCGATTACAATTTATGAACGAAAGTGTGGTCGAAAGCAATGAATGGGAGATGTTTTCGTACGACGACAACGATGACAACAACAACGATGACCACAAACGGTTGGAACATCCCATATTGTTAGCCATGTCTGTGACAACAGTTATTTTTGAAATTATTTGTATGTTGTTAATATATATTCGTACTTAAATACACACAAAGTCTTCAAATCTGCTCGTTTTCTTTCTTTGTTATCAACTTTAAAGTTGGAAGTGGTAAATTGTTTTTATCGCATTAACAATTGTTGCGCCAATTCCAACTTTCCCTCTCATTTTTCAGCCAACATCTACAGATGTAAGTTGTGTTCTCGTGCTCTCGTGTGCCCTTTACACACCCTTTTATTTTTTAGATGGAATACGAGCCATACATTGTGGAAGTCTGGGTGGAGGCGTTTGGGGGGCGCCCCGTGGTATGTTTTTTTTAATTTTTCAACAAAAATTTTCTCTTTTAATTTAAACTCTAAAGAAATTTTTTTTACAGCCCCCATAATATTTATAGGGGAGGCAAGCCCTCCCATAAGAATAGTGTCATCGACATAGGTCCTAGGAGCCATACAAGTAGGTGGAGCAATTATAAGGGGGGTCTTGGACCCTGATGGGCACCCCTTGTGGGTGCGGGTGTGTAAGTAATTCTTTTTAAAGGTAGTAAATGAAACTAATTTTTTTTTCTAGCCACAACGGAGTGGTACCTTCATAACACGCTTACATTATAATTTGAAACTCTCGTAAACGTACCTTAACTGAGTCAAGGATAGGCCCTCGGTGGTCTGTAAGCGCTGTTTTGTAATTATTAATCAATATATATATATATATTTTACCGCATCTATTTTTTTCTATTTTCCCCTCCATTTTTTATTGCAATCGCAAACCCCTAGCTAAAAGTGATAACGTCAGCAAACAAAAATTTGCGGACGTCACCACGCTGCTGCTGCACAGCCAATTTTCGCCGTCTATTTTTTACCGCAATCGCAAACCTCTAACCAAAACCGATAACGTCCGCAAAATATTTGTAATCCCGCCATTTTGTCAAATTAGTAACCTTTTTTCCCGCCGTCAGGTTGGCAGTCTTTTTTTTTGGTGTTTTTTTCGTAGTTAGACCACACACAATACACGATCGAGGTGCGTGAACCGCTCACCCGGTGGTTAGGCAACACACAATACACTTTCTCCCGTTTTAGAAAACGCTCCCGTAAGAATACACAGGCAGTGTGCCAGACCGCCCCATCTTACCCTATTCAATTACTATGAATTCAACGAATTCAGCAACAAATTAATTCGAGCCGGCGAGAAAGATTTATCAATGTTTGGCATTCAATGTCCCACCACCAGCATTTTGAAACAATTAAAAGAGTTATTGATAAAACTTGCTAAATGGCAATAGAAAAATTTAGTATCAAGATGACGCTCCTACCGGCAAGTTATATTTTATTAGTTGCTTTAGTGCAAGACATAATTTATATAAATCATCCAATGGATGTGGGTGAAGCGCACATATGTATAAACAGTTCAAAGATAATGTGCAATAAATAGATGGAAATAGAACGAGGGTATGTGAACGAGAGCGGCATGTACGTTTTCCAAAAGAACCTTTCATCTTTCTCAACCTGGGACAATGTTTATTACAAGATTCGATTACAATTTATGAACGGAAGTGTGGGCGAAAGCAATGAATGAGAAATGTTTTTATACGACGACGATGACGACGACGACAACCACAACGATGATGATCGCAAACAAAAGTGTATTTTAGAACAGCCCATATTGTTAGCCATGTCTGTGACAACAGTTATTTTTGAAATTATTTGTATGTTGTTAATATATATTCGTACTTAAATACATAAAGTCTTTAAATCTGCTCGTTTTATTTCTTATCAACTTGAAAGTTGGAAGTGGTAAAGCGCTTTATCGCGCGAATTTCCTTCTCATCTTCCCAACAGTTGATGGCTAAATAGTGAAAGGCGTAAGTTGTGCTCTCGTGCTCTCGTACACCCTTTACACACCCTTTTATTATTTTTTTTTAGATAAATTACGATTTTATATATATAAAAGAGGCTTGGGTGCAGGCTTTTGGAGGGCGCCTTATAGTATGTTTTTTTCCTTTAAATTTTTTTAAACTCTAAAGAATTTTTTTTTTTACAGTCCTCCATAATTTTTATAGGTTAACTATGTTGTTGCTAGAAACTTCTTGGCGATCCAAAGCCCTTATCAAAATCGTAGTCTTCAACAAAAACGGTCACACCGTCTACGATTTTAGACCTCTACATTCTGCCGTGTGGAAAAATTACATGGACATAGTAAAATATCTCATCGAGAATGGCGCTGAGGTGATCATACAAAACATCGCAAACCCCGCTAAACTCTACGAGTTGGTGCGGTCACATTGAAATTTTTACGATTCCAAAAATCAATTAGACATTAAATCATTCTACACTAAAAATCAAATTTTTACCAACACAAGTGGTTTGAATGAGCTACTTGGTAAACTGTTCTCCATTATTACAACCAAGGCGTCTGAATTATCCTGGCTACGAAACATACGACAATGGACAGGAATACGAGACTTCCAGGCACTGCAAAATGCTGCAATTGATAGAGTCATATGATGAGAGAAGTGATGCCCGTCTACGCGGGGATCTGCATGGCACTTTAAGAAGAAGAAGAAGACCACACACAATACACGGTCTCCGGGAGGATTTAGTATCGCCATAAGAATACACAGAGAGGTGCCAGAATCCCCCATCTCTCGGGGAGGATTTAGAAATGCTCCCATAAGGAATACACAGGGAGGTGTTCTAATTCCCCATCTACCCCTAGACGTCGACAACAAAGCGTAAATACACTTTTCAAAAACCCTTGTTGATAAGCTGAAAAAATATGCTAATGACGATTTGAAAGCCGCACGCGTAGAAGTTATATGGACCAGTCCCGGTGTCATTATCACAATATTAGTACCAATAACGGACTGATTATCAGGTTCATAATAATGACACTATTAATTGTGATGGAATTATTTCAGAAAATGAATTTCGCCCGAGTGCTATGTTTTGTAATACTTCTGATAATTTATCAACTAACACTTTCATTTTAAGTGATATACAGCGAATCATGAAGACAATCCCTATCAATGATATCACATATGACTCTCAGATGAAGAGAGTCATACGTGAAACTGTAGACATGGATGGTGACAATTGGTTTCCGATTGATACACCTGGAATAGATCCCTCATTAGGCTCTGATATATCTTCAGACATAATTCAATTGGCGGCTAATTATCAATCAGCTAGTAAACGCGATCATTCATTTAATGATTCATCATTAGAAATTCAATCAATGATTAAGAATTGCACAGTTAATTTGTATACAGAAAACGGATCGATATCACACTGCTTTGAAGGTATAGATAATAAAAATAACCACTTAATTCCTAGTGATATCAATAGTGAGACGATTATCAATTTAATTCGATTAATTACGAAGAGGGGTGAATCTTATTTAAAATCTAAAAGAATTCTTTTAGAAAAGAAAATAACGGATAGAATAATTAAAAAATATGTTGATTTGGTTTTTTCTGATAGTGATTATACATTATATAAATTCATAAGATTTGAACCTTGTTTGCTATCTTAAGCCTAAAACACCAATGGTGGAAAAATGCTGTTTCACAGATATCTTAGAAAATGAAATTACATTTGATCTTTTTTGAGAGCCTCGTTTATTTAAAGAGAAGAATTTTATAAGGTCTATATCTCAAGACTTACCAAAGGTAAATTTATGTCAGCTTATTGCAGGAGCTATTGTATTACCATGTAATGACAATATTAACAAGGAATGTGCATTTAGAGGTAAAACTTGTGATTTAGACTCTCCTCATATATCGATTATAGGAGTTCCTTATGATCATTTAAATTAAGACAGATAACTCTACTAAATACTTAGTTTATATGTGATTATTAGAATTATACATGTAGGATCTGAAGGCGACGATCCAGGCGGGATCGCGTCTCGGACAAGAGGGCGAGTTCAGCAAGAGCTGCGCGGGGAACTCTGTCACTAACGAGTCGGGAAGGTAGGCGCTACGACGTAAATTTCGAAACTTAAGACGTGTGTTTTTCAGACGAGCCGCCGCCCTTTTCGTGCCCTGCCGTGGTTCACATATTTAATTTGTTTATTTGCTTAGTTTGTTAGTTTCATATGTTAGTTTATTAAACTTTATTAATTTGTGAATTTGCTTTTTGCCCGCTATCCCACATATTTTGGGGGCTCGTCCGGGATGGGGCAATAATCGCGAAACGGTAGAAAAGACGTGCAGTGTGCAGTGGTCGTGAATTAAACGAAAAGTGCCGTTTGCCATCGTGTGTAAATCAGAACAAGTAAAGAGGACGACTGCGTACGTAAACAACGCAAACGACGTAAGTGTACGAACTAATTTGCATGATTTGAATCGCAAAACTGCACTAAATCAGTAAAAGACTTCATACCCGAATCCCGACGTTTTCTCGAAAAAAAAAAAACGCAAGCAGTGCACACCTGCAGCCGCTAACCCCAGTGCCCTTGGTTCGGTGTCGTCATCGCGCTGACTTGTGTCGGCTGGAGCCGTAATAAAATCTCGATCGTCGCGTAACTAAATAGTGCGGGGGCAGAACTTTTAACGAAGCCGACGTTGCAAGATATTCCAGCTGTGAAGAAACACATCGCCGCCGCTACCGCAAATTCCATCAGGGTGTTACACAGGCTGATTTTTGAAAGTGAGGTAGATCGAAAAAATCGTCAACGTCTTCGAGAGTTTTCCGGCTTCTCGATTAAAGGGGTTCCAAAGAATATGGCGCTAAAATGACGTTTATCGATGAGAATTTTACTATCAATGACTTAATCTCAATTACTAATATGTTGTGTTTAGATCATAATGGTTCAAAGGAAGAGTTGAAAAATAGAATTTGGTCAGGGTTGTCCGATCCTGTTTCTTTGAATCACGACGACGAAGATGAAGAAGAAAAAGAAGACGAAGAAGAAGAAGAAAAAGAAGAAGAAGAAGAAGAAGAAGAAGACGAAGAGGAAGAAAAAGACGAAGAAGAAAATGAAGAAGAAGAAGACGATGAGAAAATTCAAGATGACAGAAGACAAAAGAAGAAAGAAGTGCAGAGAAGTGCCAAGAAAAAAGAAGTAATGAAGAAAACTAAAGATCGCGGAAAAATTAAGCAAGATCAGAAAAGACTTCAAGAAGATGATTCAACTGACGAGGAAGACGAAGATTATGGTGACTTAAGAAGAACAAACCGTCGCTTTGCATGTTCAATAAGCTTGCGTGACGTCGATGACTCCGTACCGAAATTCAATGGTGATGATGGGTATTCAATTACGAAGTGGATCCAGGATTTTGAAGAAACAGCTGATGTCTTACAATGGAATAAGATAGAAAAACTTGTTTATGGAAAGAAGTTATTACGCGGAACTGAGCAATTGTTTTTAAGGTCAGAAACTGGTCTTACGTCATGGGGAATATTAAAGAAAAAATTGGAAAAAGAATTTGGAAAACCAATCAACAGTGCAGGAATTCACCGTACGCTTAGTACCCGAAAGAAAAAATCTGATGAAACTTTACAACAGTATTTACTTAAGATGAGAGAGATAGCATCCCAGGGTCATATTGAAGAATCTGCTTTGATCGACTATGTAGTAGAGGGAATACCTGACGAAGAAGTGAATAAGTCAATTCTTTATGGTGCCATCAGTTTAAATGACTTGAAGGAAAAATTTCGAGTCTATAATAAATTCAAGAAAAGTCAAGCAAAAGGAGGAACCGAAAACCGACAGAAGAAAAGTTTTTCTGACAAGTCAAAAACATTCTCTGCGGAAAAATCAGAAAAAGAGAAGGAAAGATGCTACAACTGTGGGGGTCTAGGACACCGTTCTAAGGATTGCAAGAACAAAGAAAAAGGAGCTAAATGCTTTTCATGCAATGAGTTTGGTCACAAGTCTACCAGCTGCCCGAAGAAAACCAAAAAGGAAATAAATGCTGCGCCAACTAAATCTGGCAGTTCATATCAAGTAAATCAGGTGATAACACAAAAAGCTGAGCCACATATGATGAAGGTAATAACAGTAAATGGCTGTGAATTTAATGCTTTTTTCGACACCGGAAGTGACTATAATTTAATGAAGGAAGCCCAATTTTCAAAAATAAAGGAATCGACAAGTTATGAAAGAAAATGCATTCTCTTAGGAGGATTTGGCAATGGACGTGTTGAGACATTCGGAAGATTCACTGCGCAAATTAAGACCGATGATGTTAACTTCAGCACAACTGTGTATATCGTTCCAGATGATGCCATGTCTTTTGACTTTATAGTCGGAAATCCGTCGCTTAAAGAAATAACTGTGACTATTGATTCAGAATTTCTTCATGTGAAGAGAAAGATGAATTTTGATCAGATACAGAAAAACGAAAATCCCAGGAAAAATCAAGTTATCGAAAGTAACATTTTTCAAATCAATATTACAACAGAATGTTCAGAAGAGATTGACGTGGGAAATCTAAAGTATAAGGAAGAAATTACTCAAATGATGAAGACGTACAAGCCAAAGGAAATAAAGAAGTCAAATGTAACCATAAAACTAATCCTAACTGATGAAGAACCTGTGTTTCAATCACCCAGAAGACTGTCAATGATTGAGAAGAAAGAAGTCGAAGAATTAATTAAAGAATGGGAGAACGAAGGCGTTATAAAATCAAGTTCCTCAGACTACGCAAGTCCTATTGTATTGGTAAAAAAAAGAGATGGTTCAACAAGAGTCTGCGTTGATTTCAGAAGGCTAAACAAAAAAGTAATTAAGGACCGATACCCTTTGCCCATTATTGAAGACCAGATAGACAAGCTGTCTAAAGCAAAGATTTTTACGACCATAGATTTGAAGAATGGATTTTTCCATGTTCCGATAGAAGATGCGTCCACAAAGTATACGTCGTTTGTAACCCCATTTGGACAATACGAATTTTTGAAAGCACCATTTGGATTATGTAACTCACCGGCCGTTTTTCAAAGATTTATCAATGACATCTTTAAAGATTTGATTTACCAAGAAATCGCATTAGCCTACATGGATGATTTAGTAATACCTGCAGCGAGTTATGAAGAAGCAATGGAAAGATTGAAAATAGTATTGCAAAGAGCTGAAGACTACGGTTTAATTCTTAATTGGAAGAAATGTCAATTTCTGAAGACAAGAGTTGAATACTTGGGTCATGAAGTCGAAAACGGAGTTGTTAGTCCATCATCAAGAAAAATTGCTGCCGTGATAAAATTTCCAAAGTTAACAACGTTAAAGCAAGTGCAAAGCTTCTTAGGTCTGACAGGGTACTTTAGGAAATTTATTAAAAATTATTCATTGTTAGCGAGACCGCTAAGTGATCTATTAAAGGCCAAGAATAAATTCAAGTTTGGAAAAGAAGAAGAAAAATCTTTTGAGTTATTGAAGAAGAAACTCTGTGAAGAACCAGTCTTGAAGATCTATGATTTTGGGAAGGAAACAGAACTTCATACCGACGCAAGTCTAGACTGTCATGGTGCTGTGCTACTTCAACGTGATGACGTTGATGGAAAATTTCACCCACTTTACTACATGAGCCGCAAGACCACTGATGCAGAAAGAAAGTATAGTAGTTACGAGTTAGAAGTTTTAGCTATAATTGAAGCTCTAAAAAAATTCCGTGTGTATCTTTTGGGGATAAAGTTCAAGATTAAGACAGATTGTTCGGCGTTTACCATGACTATGAAGAAAAAAGACTTAGCCACTAGAGTAGCAAGATGGGCATTACTTTTGGAAGAATTCGACTACTCTTTAGAACATCGACCAGGAAACAATATGAAGCACTGTGATGCATTGAGCAGATGCCTAATAGTAATGACGATCAGAAATGAGTTTTTGGAAAAACTGATTCTTGCTCAACAGAGTGACCAACATCTAAGAGCAATAATAGAAGTCCTAAAAGTTAAGCCATATGACAACTTTATAATGGAAAAAAATTTGTTGTACAAAGATGAAAAGGGGAATAGACTTTTAGTTGTTCCAGATAAAATGGAAGATGAAATAATCAAGACAGCGCATGAGAATGGTCACTTTGCTGTAAGAGAAACAAAAGATTTGATCTTGAAAGAGTATTGGATGCCAGCATTAGAAGAGAAGATAAAGACGATAATTTCCAATTGTGTTCCATGCATCTTAGCTGAGAGAAAAGCGGGAAAACAAGAAGGCTTTCTAAATCCGCTTGAGAAAGGTGATCGACCACTCGAGATGTACCACATCGATCATTTGGGACCGCTGTCTCAAACTCCGAAGGGATTTAAGTACATATTTGCCGTAGTAGATGCGTTCACTAAGTTCGTGTGGATTTACCCCACAAAGACCACAAACGCTGAAGAAGTCATACAAAAAATGGAAAGCCAAAAGTCAATATTTGGAAATCCTAAGACAATAATAGCTGATAGAGGTTCTGCGTTCCGATCCGAAAATTTCGAAGAATACTGCGCTCAAGAGAAAATAAACTTAGTCCACATTACAACGGGAGTTCCGAGGGGAAACGGACAAATTGAAAGAATTAACAGGACCATTATTCCAGTTTTGACGAAGCTGTCAATGCAAGACAGCGAAAAATGGTATAAACATGTCAGAAAACTACAAGAAGCATTGAACACCACGTATAATAGAAGCATCAGGAAAACACCATTTGAACTTTTCTTTGGTGTAGAAATGAAAAGATCCGAAGACTTAAAACTACGAGAGTTAATCGAAGAAGAATTTGTCAATCAGTTTGTGGCACAGAGACAAGAACTGCGGTATGAAGCGAAACAACAGATCAAGGAAATCCAGAAGGAAAATTGCAGAACCTACAACAAGAAGAGGAAGCAATCAAGGAAATATAAAATGAACGATTTAGTAGCTATACTGAGAACACAGTTTGCTCCTTGCTCCAAGCTGCTACCGAAGTTTCTGGGTCCATATCGAATTACGAAGAAGTTAGGAGTAGACCGCTACGAGGTTGAGAAGATTGGAAGCTACACAGGTCCCAGAAAAACCCAATCCAGTGCTGACCATATGAAGCCGTGGTCATCATTCGAGGCGAATGAACCGGAGGATGGCCGAGATGTAGGATCTGAAGGCGACGATCCAGGCGGGATCGCGTCTCGGACAAGAGGGCGAGTTCAGCAAGAGCTGCGCGGGGAACTCAGTCACTAACGAGTCGGGAAGGTAGGCGCTACGACGTAAATTTCGAAACTTAAGACGTGTGTTTTTCAGACGAACCGCCGCCCTTTTCGTGCCCTGCCGTGGTTCACATATTTAATTTGTTTATTTGCTTAGTTTGTTAGTTTCATATGTTAGTTTATTAAACTTTATTAATTTGTGAATTTGCTTTTTGCCCGCGATCCCACATACATATACTATATTAATCATTATATAATATTAGTTAATTATATTCAGTATATTCACATGTACCGTTCTTTACGAACAATCCGGATCTATGCGTGGCGTCAACCCTCTTGGAATATATAAAACGCACGGCTCTCCTTAGAAATGATCAAGAGCAGTTGTTTCTAACAATAAAACCACCACATAGGCCAGCGAACAAACAAGCAATCAGCAACTGGGTCAAAAAGACGTTGGGAGTAGCTGGAGTAAATACAGATATCTTCAAGCCACACTCTACTAGGCACGCCTCATCTTCAGCGGCTTTCCAAAAGGGGGTGTCACTGGAGGTAATCCAGAAAACAGCAGGCTGGTCCCGAAGATCTTCAACCTTTGCCCGTTTTTATAACAGTCCTATAAAAGAAGCTGCAGCATTCGCAAATGCAGTGATATCTGGTTAAAACATTTTTAAGGCTCTTAAAGCCTAAATCAGTCCTTGTTATGTTACACAACGACAGGTGTTTAATAGTATTAAACAGCATTTTCTAAAAATTGCAACTTCGGTAAGTACTCGTTTGACTGTTAAATTTTCTGTCATTGTCGATGAAGCAACCGACAAGAGAACAATCAAACATTTAGCTTTAGTTTTTCGTGTCTTTCACAACAATGATGCACAGCATTTTTTTTGTGTTTAGTAGCTGTCCCAATTGCTACCGCAGAAGCACTGTATCAGGCCATTGTGAATTATTTTGAACAGTTAGATTATTAATTATAAAGAAAACCTAATAGGTTTTGCTGCGGATGGAGCCAATGTAATGATGTGCGCCCATAATTCCTTGTCCACTAAATTGAAAGCGGACATACCACATTTATTTATCATGAAATGTCTCTGCAATTCTTTTAGTTTATGTGAAAACTACGCATGTGAAAAGTTGACAAAAGTAGTTGAAGACATTGCCAGAGATGTTTACACGTATTTACAATACAATACAGTTATAGAAGACACACTAACTATCTGGAATTTCAAAATTTTTAAGTAAAATCGATACAGATCAAGCTATAAGAGTGCCCTTTAGACGTTGGGAACTGCATGAATTACCCACCTTGAAGAGAACCAAAAAAGATGTATAGAGTGTGAAAACGACTACGAATTTGGAACGACCACAATACGTCATTGTCGGCTTCCAGACAGACCGGAAGGATAAAGCAGATAAGGATATCTCCAAGTTTGATAATCTCAACATAATAAATATTCGTTTGTGGTTAAACTCTCGTTGTTTTCCATTTGAAAATCAAAACCTTGATTTTGACAAGTTCAATTACACGACAGCCTATCAGGCATATGTAGATTTTCAAAAAAGTTTTTTTAACCACACGTTTGCTTCACCGATTAGCGATTACAACACATTCAATAGAAGAGCTTTGTTCGTCATCAACTGTTCGAAACAAGAAGAATCGTTTCAAGCGTCCACGGTGGATGTTAAACTCGAATTTGAAAGTAAAAACGTATTTCCTGACAACACTAAAGCTTACTGTTTAATAGTGCACGATTGTCTGATTGAATACAATCCTCTTAGCAGCATCGTTCGTGAAATAATTTAAAATATCAAAAAAGTTACATTTACCGAAGATCGATCACAAGTTTTTGAATTTGGCAACTCGGCGGAAGATAGAGAAGCGAGAAACGATTATTATTGGATGATGTATGCATTGGATGCTGAAAGATTTAAACGTAGAATAGAACCAAGCGCGGGGTGAATTGTGCAAAGTTTTTAACCCTGTTCATCGTGATGCAAAATATCAGTCTTTGAAGAGACAGCAACAGATCAAGACGAAGTTTGTAGTAGTTGATATTCAAGGGTTCCGTGTGAATGGTGCATTTGTGCCCAACGAGTTGACAATTGCGAATGGAAAAACCGTTGCCCATTACCACTTTAGTGCGACAGTGCCGTTTTCCGAATTGAATAGTGCCGATAAAAAACAAGTTCGACATTTGGAATCATTTCATCATGGATTACGCTATAGCGGTGGCATAGTCGAAGTTGAACAAATCTCCAAAATACTACAAAAACACATTATTGATGAATCAATCGATCGAATCTACGTCAAGGGACACGATAAACACGATCTTTTACTCAAATCATTACTTAAAGACAACGACAACGACGACGACGATCAGCAAATACAAATTGTGAATCTAGAAAGTAACCCAAAATGTTCTAATGTGATGTTTGTTAAGCAATCGATTTGTCCAAATCACTTTAGAAATAATTACATATGTAGTTATCATAATTGCACAATGTTGTATAATTGGGTGTGTAGTATGTTATAAAACTATTAAACGTCAGATTAACCACATTCAAATATTACAAAGTTACAAGCATCATGTATTTGTTTAGGCTACATATTACGCCATATGGGCACATTTCGGGTCCAAGCGTTTAGCACCATGTGTGTGCACTTTTCGATACATATTTATCTTCGACCATTGTTTTCACAATTGTATCCAAAAATCCACTGTTTATTTCTATACATTTCGTTCTGTTTATTTCTGTATATTTGGCAAAAGTTTGTTAAGTATCCAAGTGTTTCTCATGTCAGGGCGGTCTCAACCCCCAACTAGCTAATTTTATTTTATAAACAAAGGCCCTAATTTGTCCGTTGTCTTGCCCTACCAAATGTAGGCCACCAATTATCTAACTTCACTATAATAAACAAATGCCCTAATTCGTTTGGCGTTTCGCCCTACCGATTGTAGGAGGATAAACTCAACTTATATAATAATTGTAACAGTCATTTGTAAATCATTCTTATTTTGAAATTAGTCGGTTCAGTACCTTGTAATCCGTATTTACTTGTAAATTTTCGAGCGTTAAATAAAGTGAAACTTAAAAGGTTATCGTTGAGATTTCTTCGTCCCGTAACAAGTAATTTACCTTCAATAAATAAATAATCTTTACACCGTCTTGTTTGTTTCATTAGCGTTTTGCTGTTCATCATGAACAAACGTTTGTGTTTTTTGCGGTGCTTATTTTTACTGCAAATTACCGTAGCAACAAACATCACCAACGACGCTCCAGAATATTTGCGACATTATGGATATTTCCCCAATATTACATCGGATACTGACGTGTCATCTATTAGTCAAGGAGAACTAAAGACAGCAATTAAAACCTTTCAAGAACTCTATGGATTAATTGCCGATGGTACTTTAAACGAGGAAACCATAAATCTAATGAACAAACCTCGATGCAGTGTAACCGATGATCCGTTTCAATATAAGCTTTATTCCAACAAATGGAACAAGAGTTATATGAACGATGCAAAACACCGCCACTGCACCTGTTTTAGGAACGAAATCGACGACCACACAACAACCTCGCTAATCCCCAGCTTCCGCCAGATCAACCCGGCCCAGATGTCCAGATGGCCTGCAGAAATTAAAATCGACACTCTTGATCTTAGCTGCACTGGCAACACACGTGTTTCCTAAAATCTATTAAATATATTGTATTCTTTTTAATAAATTAATAATTAAAATCGCAATCTTCAAGTTATTTAATTGGCGCAGTCGGTAGGATTGGAAGAGAAACGTAAATTCGAAATTCATCGCAAAAATTCGAAGTGACTTACATTCATCGCGAATTAATAAAGTCAGTTTCTTCGGTGTTTCAACATCCGCAAAGTTCCAATCTAAGAATCAGCTCCTGATCAACGAGTCATCAACATCTTTCCCTCTGGTTAACTTAAGTACATATTGATATTTTTATTACATGAGTGATCCGAATCTAAAAGCGATTGAAGAAGCTATTGAGAGATTTCGTAATTGTCTTTTAACAATAGACGACGACGACACTGTAGAAAATATCCGTCCAGTGTAGGGATCCTGGAAAAAGCGATTGCGATCGAGTCGATATCTTTACGATTTCGGTCGCTTTGGAGGGAAAGGGTTTAGGGGAGGATCTTTTCAAAAATGCGAAACCAATCACTTTTCAGCAATTTGTTAAGGTGAAAAGACTGAATTTTCAAACTACCTAACCTAAGTATCGTGAACGTAAACCTCGTGGACCACAAGTCTTATTTTTTCGAATGCATTTTTAAAACGTATTAATTAGCTCGAGTGGAACATGCATGAGAATAAAATTTCCGGAAATAATCAACGCACTAGGGATATTATAAGTGAAAATCGCAACGACAGAGACATTGTTCTATTATATCATTATGATGTCATTATTAATAAATAAATAATTTTGATTGGCTGAAATAATTTCCACTTATTAATTTCATGCAAGGTGCAAACATTTCCAGGAAATTTTTACATTGTCATAGAAACGACATCGAATTCTATTTTTCTATTGGCTACTTTTCGGTGTCTTGCGATTTTCATCAAAATGGATACCAACGATACATGATAAGTAGTACATGTGCAAACATTCGGAAAAATTGATCATAAGAGTCAAGAGTTACGACAATTTTCAAGAACTCTTCCTCCGTTATCAACCGTTTTCGAGAACATGTTTATTAAGAAAAGCCGTTTAATTTTTTGATTTTATATCCGCCTCTTAAGTTTGTAACAGTTATTCCGGGACACTATGTATACAAAAATTGAGATATGCGTATGAATTCAAACTTGCGTTTCAATCTGACAGAGTTAGAATATAAGCTACTGTATATTATGAATCCAACAAATTATTATATATGTAACAAAATTTGTGGAGGATATTATTTTGGTATAGAAACATACTTTATGGTACGATTGTACCTAGGACTTTTGTTTACAGATATTTTTTCTGAATGTAATTACAAATGTCCAAGTTGACTGGGATATAACGTTCATTCAAGGAAATAATTAAAATGTTTGTCGACATTATGATTTTGTAAAATTTGCAAGCACGTTTTGAAGAAAAAATTCAAATAATCTAGAGATCATTTAAAAGTGGTTTCGGAAATAAAAATTGTTATTTTTTACCTACAAACGTTATAATATTGGTACATATTATGAACAACAAGGTAAAGATTATTTAAAAACCCCTTGTTAATCTCCAAATAACGATAAATATGCAATATCCGAAGAATCGCTTTTAAAGCAGCACCTTTGGAGTTGTAGAAACGATTTCCACTAAGAACAGGTAAACTTGGGTGCCGGAGGCTATAACCCTTCCACTTGTACCTGAAAATATTTGAAAATCCATCCCCTAAGCCGTCATCTACCAATGCCATTCATAGGGATGCACCTTCGGCACACCAAAAAATGCGATAGCCTCTCGGAACTCTCTGTTTAAACGATTGCGACTCGGTTGATATCTATCCAAAGCAACCGTTTTCGGTTGCTTAGAAGCGACTCGATCGCAATCGCTTTTTCCAGGATCCGGCTACTGAACATTTAACCATGGCTCCTCCAGCTTTAGATATTAAATTATTCACCTTTGTACCGATTTCTGATGGTAGTTCGAATAAATTAAACCGATTTATTCAGCGTGTCGAAAGCTTGATACTTACCTATGCGGACCCTGAAAACCCTAACAATACTCAAAATGATCTTTTGTTAAGAGGAATCAGAAGCAAAATAATCGGACAAGCTGAAGAATCTTTGCTAATAAACAATGCTGAATCATGGGTTGACATAAAAAAGACGCTTGTAGAAGATTTCTCCGATTATCGTCGCGAAAATTCTCTCAACCGCGATTTAGTTAATCTCCGGGCAAATTAGCAATGAACCCCCGTTACAATTTTTAAATAGAGTTTTAGAAATTTTAAGCACCGCTTGTAATTACATCAATATTCACGAAGACAATGTTGATGTAAAGAAAGCAAAATTAGAAACATTTAAGATAACCGCATTGAAAACTTTCTTGGGTGGATTAAAAGACCCTTTAGGTCGTACCATACGATCCATGCGTCCCAATAATCTTCACGAAGCAAAGCGCTATATAATGGAAGAATTAAATGTCCAACATTTAACACGGAATGATTATGGCATGAAACAAAATAATTCACAATCTAGTCTAAATTTTAGTAACCTCATGCAACCTAAAACAAACAACCCATCCACCTACCAATCTAGTAATTTTAATCTACAATTTCCCTCTCAACCAATCAACCTAAAAAATAACTACAGTTACAATCCTCATTATCCTCATTATAAAACTAATCAACAAGTATTTGGAAAACCAAAGCCCCAGAGTAACGTATTTAAACCTTCTCCACAAAATAACCAGGCAAATTTACCAAAACCCACACCCATGAGCACCAGCACCAGAAATACTTTTCAAAATTATCCCCCAGCACAGACTAACCAATATAGATCCAACAACTTTCAAGACTTTAAACAAAATCAACTAAATTTTGTAGCAGAAGAGTTGTATCAAACTGATCACGATACTCCAGAATCAAATCAACAGTTTAATGACAATTATGAAAATACCCCGAATTATGATCAATCCCAATTAATTGCCCTCATTATTTTATTAACGACGACAATAACGATCTAACTGAAAAAAATTACCAGGATTTTCTCAACCTGAGCCTGAAACCCCCAAATACTTAGACGAATTAAATAATCTGAAAGACCTAGTTCTCCCCTATATTGAGATAAAGAATCCCCCATGTTATAAAACTATTAAACGTCAGATTAACCACATTCAAATATTACAAAGTTAGAAGCATCATGTATTTGTTTAGACTACATATTACGCCATATGGGCACATTTTGGGTCCAAGCTTTTAGCACCATGTGTGTGCACTTTTCGATGCATATTTATCTTCGACCATTGTTTTCACAATTGTATCCAAAATTCCACTGTTTATTTCTATATATTTAGTTCTGTTTATTTCTGTATATTTGGCAAAAGTTTGTTAAGTATCCAAGTGTTTCTCATGTCAGGGCGGTCACAACCCCCAACTAGCTAATTTTATTTTATAAACAAATGCCCTAATTTGTCCGTTGTCTTGCCCTACCAATTGTAGGCCACCAATTATCTAACTTCACTATAATAAACAAATGCCCTAATTCGTTTGGCGTTTCGCTCTACCGATTGTAGGAGATAAACTCAACTTATATAATAATTGTAACAGTCATTTGTAAATCATTCTTATTCTGAAATTAGTCGGTTCAGTACCTTGTAATCCGTATTTACTTGTAAATTTTCGAGCGTTAAATAAAGTGAACTTAAAAGGTTATCGTTGAGATTTCTTCGTCCCGTAACAAATAAATTTGGTGTCAGAAGTGGGATCCAGCAACGTTTTGAAGAAAAACGGTCGATTCCAATCGTTTGAAGAGAGAACGAGCCAACGTTTCTAAACCAGAAACTAATGATAGCTATTGCAGTCTTACTGTAAGTTTTTGAACACTTTCTACCTGTAACTCGAAACTGCCAGGCGCGGAAATTAATTCAAGCATCATAACTGACAATAACGTCGAAATTTCGGAAGACGAATCGCACACAGATCAAAATGTAAATGTAACTCGCGAAACTATACCCCTTTCCATTTAATTTAAATTCATACAACCATATGACGGGTCAAGGGAAGAGCTAAGTTCATTTCTAGCCGATTGTAACAGGGCTTTTAGAGCCTCTAAAGCGAGTCAACGCGAGCTTTTACTCGATTTCGTATTCACGCAAATTCGCGGAAAAGCTAAAACTGCATGTACTAACCACACTTTTAAATCATGGGAAGAGTTGAAGGATTCCTTAAAAACTATGTATCAGGACAAAAAACATTATGCACAAATTCTAAATGAGTTAACATCTATGCAACAGTCCAGTAGCGAGTCCGTTCAACAATTTGTTTTTCGCATCGAGTCTTGTTTAAAGCGAGCAATAACGGCTGCTCAACAAAATAATAAAAAACCAGAAGAACTTTCGGGTCAGATTTCTATGCTAAACTTAATTGCGCTAAATCGACTTATATATTATTGCGTTCCGGAAATTTCCACCCACCTGAGAAACCGGGACCTAAAAACGATAAATGAAGCCGTCTCGCTTGCCCTTTCGGAGGAACAAGTACTAAACATGTATCGATTCAACCCATTCAAAAAATCAAGTGGTAATTCTAAGTTTTGTAAAGTATGCAAAAAGTCGGGTCATGATTCAACCACCTGTTTTAAATTAAAAAATCGTGATGTTCACGCTCTCACCACGGAAAATGATACGGAAAATGATGACAAGAATCAATCCGTAAAAACTTGTAAGTATTGCAAGAATCGGGGGCATTCCATTGAAGATTGTTTCAAAAGAAATTATAATAACAAAAATAAGTCATATTCCAATAATCAAGCTCCAAAAAACGGGAATGCGCTCCCGGCGGCTGCCGCCGACCGGGAGGAGGACACTCACCAATTCGACTTGTCCGAGAGCGAGTAATTCTTTGTTCCTAAGAGCCAACTTTCTTCGTAAAATTGAAATGTACCCAGGCTAAATTAGGATATTTAAATTTCTTACTAGACACTGGTGCTAGTATATATATAGTAGATATACGCGGTGTAAACAAAGATAAAACTGATAAAACTATGGGTTCAACTTTTCTCAAAATAAATGACTTCAATCACAAATTTTACGTAATTAATGTCTCTACAAATATACCTCATGATGGTATTCTTGGTAATGATTATTTGAAATCAACCAATTCTTTAATAGATTTTAAAAAGGGAATGTTGTTTAACGACGCTACTTCTGTTTCAATATTTAATATTAAATCTACAGGAAGGGTTAAACTAATACCTCGTAGCGAAACAATTGTCGAAGTAGACGTTCTAAATCCCGAAATCAAAGAGGGTATTATCCCCGAATTTCCAGTCCCACCGGGATTATTTATATGTAGAGCAATAACGAAGGTCAATTCGAACTCCAAAGCTTTTGTAACCATTTTAAACACCACGGAAAAATCAAAGTATATAAAAAATTTCAAAATCGCCTTGGAAGTGATCCCAAAAGAAGCGTTTGCTTTCATTTCTTTGAAAGATTCACAAAGTTCTAGCCATACAAATAGGCTACAAGTATTAGAGGACAATAAGGAAAAATCACCTGAATCCCGAAGAATTCGAATCTCTAATGCATATTTGTCGAGAATATAATGACATATTTTATTTAGAAGGAGATAAATTAACTTATACTAATGCTATTTTACACGAAATTCCTACTACTACAAATGTTCCAGTTGCTGCTAAAACTTATAGATATCCAGAGGTCCATAAAGAGGAAGTTAGAAGACAAGTTGATAAAATGTTAAAACAAGATATTATAAAACCTTCCGTTTCACCTTGGTCGTCACCTCTTTGGGTAGTCCCCAAAAAATCTGATGCATCTGGGAAAGTTAAATGGCGTATTGTGGTAGACTATAGGAAATTAAATGAGGTAACAGCAGGAGACGCTTATCCCTTACCAAATATCACGGATATTTTGGATCAATTAAGTCACTCGTGTTATTTTACAACTTTGGACTTAGCTTCAGGATTTCACCAAATTCTAAACAAACCTGAAGATTGCGCAAAAACGGCTTATACAACCCCTTATGGTCTTTTTGAATACAATCGTATGCCGTTTGGACTTAAAAACGCTCCAGCTACCTTTTAAAGACTCATGAACAATGTCTTAACAGGATTGCAAGGATTGCAATGCTTTGTCTATTTAGATGACATTATTTTATATACTAATTCAATCCAAGATCATGAAAAGTAGCTTAAAGCTATTTTCGATAGGTTACGTGGTAATAATCTTAAACTCCAACCGGACAAATGCGAATTTATGCGCAAGAAGGTCTCTTATCTAGGTCACATAATTACGGATCACGGAGTTAAGCCGAATACAAAAAAAATATAAATCATAAAAGAATTTCCAGTACCTCAGACTCCTAAAGATATAAAATCTTTTCTCGGACTAGTTGGATATTATAGAAAATTTATTGAAAACTTTGCAAACATTTCTAAACCACTTTTAAAAAAAGAATGTAAGTTTTAATTGGACGTCCGAACAACAACAATCATTTGAAACGTTAAGAGATAAATTAATAACTCAACCGATTCTCCAGTATCCGAATTTTTCTGAAGAGTTCATTCTTACTACTGATGCTTCAAATTACTCTATAGGCGCGATACTTAGTCAAGGAGAAATAAGCAAGGATTTACCTATTGCTTACGCGTCTCGCACTCTAAATAGTTCTGAATGTAATTATTCGATGATAGAACGCGAACTACTTGCAATTGTATGGGCAACAAAACACTTTCGACCATATCTTTATGGGAGAAAATTTAAAATTGTAACGGATCACCGTCCACTTACGTGGCTATTTTCTGTAAAAGATCCCGGCTCAAAATTAGTTAGATGGCGTCTCAAATTAGAGGAGTACGAGTACGAAATTTGTTATAAACCAGGCAAAATAAATGCTAATGCGGATTGCTTATCCAGAATCATACTTCCCAAAGATATTTTACTTGCCGCAACGAAAGACACCTTTGAAGACTTTTACAAATTTCATTGCCTTGGTATGAAACCAAAATACAACAACTTAACTGAGAAAACTGGTCTAATTTCTGAAGAAAAGGGAAATGTAGCTTATTTCATTTCTACAGAACTCGATGATTCTGAGATCGAGAAAATTCCATGTTTTCAAACGAGCGAAATTCCAGAACTATATTCAATAGTGAAAAATACATTAGATAATCAGGCAACTATTTATAATTGTTTTATCAAGGAAAAACATTTCGATAAAAATTCATACGCGGATTTCTTTTACACCCTGCAAAATTTACGAATTCAATTAGAAAAGGACAAACAAGTTGAAATCACTTTATTTAATCCCGACGACGAATTTTCACTATTAAAACTAGAAAAATGTATTGAAATAATCTTATTTGTATTTAGGAACTCAATAATGATGGTGCTACACTTACGTCAGGGGCGGATGGAATGAATGATAAAACCGATTAGACGTTCCTACCAGAGAAATTTAATTTGCCGACTTTCTCAAATTTACACTCGAAGACGAACTAGATACTTAGCTATTGATATAGAGCTTGTGTTATTTCGATTTTAATTTAAGTGTTTATTAAGAGGAACGTCTCCGCTTTATCATCTGTGATTGTAGAACCAAAGAATATCTACGTATAATACGAACAAGAAGCGACACTTGAGATTGCGGATTTGTTGTTAGAAGTTTAATGAAAAGTCTTAGATGCAATGAGTGTTTAAGTGCTCTAGTAGCTCCATTTGGTGAAGATACTACTCAAACAAAATTAATATCCATTAAAAGTCGTGGCGGATTAATCTTTCCTGCTGAAGATGTGGTTAACATTGGCGAATGCGCAGAAAAACGTATTAAACAAGTTCTAATCATAAGCGGTGGAAAATTTCTTTCCGCAAAATTTACATCCGCTTATTTGGTTTCCAGTGTGCTGAAATATTATCAAGGCAAACCCGTTTTTGTTAATCTACAGAACCACTCATTCGATCAAGATCCCATTGATAATCACGTAATTTTGCTATTAAAAGCAGTTGCAACCAAATATGTTAATATTAGGCTTCACTACATTTGTATTGTAAATCATATAACTTTTATTGATTAAAAAGTTACGACAACTTTTCTTCTCATTTTCGGTGTTTTAATACCCTAATCATTATAAAATTACATCTACTCCCATACGTTCACGTGAAAAGTTGGGTGTGCTTTACAAGTTGCCTATAGTAAATGTTTTTCCTGCCCCTGCCCGCACGCGGCTTTACTTTACGGCGCCCAAAAGCCAGATTTCACTCCCTCTCGTCTACTTATAACCTCCTTGGCCTATACCCTACGTACTCA
Source organism: Schizotus pectinicornis (assembly GCA_951805265.1). Lineage (NCBI taxonomy): Eukaryota > Metazoa > Arthropoda > Insecta > Coleoptera > Pyrochroidae > Schizotus > Schizotus pectinicornis. Next base: position 18,932,787 of record OX638204.1, on the reverse strand, counting down.
CATACACATTATAATAAAAACCATAACATACCTATATAGTTAAAATTAACTACTTATATCTAAATTTAATAAACAAAAACAATAAACAATTAAAAACATACATTCAAGATGTACCAGGGCAACAAAATTACACATTTAATTTGATAGCATCAAACGTAAAGAGCCAATGAGACTGATGACAAGTGGCATTCTCTATAAAGATTTGGCAACACCAAAAGATGGGTAAATAAAAATATTTTAAAAATATTGCTACAATATCTTAACTAATTGGAAATCAATCCTTTAAAGTTGTTAGAATTGTATAATTAATCGATCGAGATGGATAACCACAAACTGCCTAACAATTCCTTTCTGAACAGAAGATATTACACATTTGATGTCATCGAACGTGAAAAGCCAATCAGACAACATATATGGTTAAAAGTAACTACTTCTATCTAAATTTAATAAACAAAAACAGATCAAATTAACAATTAAAATACATATATTCAAGATGTATTAAGGCAACAAAAATACACTTTTTATTTGATGTCATCGAACGTGAAGAACCAATCGAACTGTGACAACAAGTAGCATTCTCTATGAAGATCTGGCAAAATGTCAAATGATTAATAAAAATATTGAGAAAATTGCTACAATATTTGAACATATTGAGAACGAATTACATAAGTGAAAGCTAAAGTTGTTATCATTGTACTACCAGGTCAAGCGGTATCCAAAACTTCAGTGCAGCTCTTTAGCCTTTTGCACGTAACCCAACTAGGGAACAGACACCGCATCGAACCAAGAACAATGATTCTTCAGGAACGCGGGAAAATTTTCATATTTTTTTACCACATTGATAAATCCAATGAATCGATCCAGGTGGTGGTTATGAAATAACCACAAACTGCCTAACAATTCCTTTCTAAACAGAAGATATTACGCATTTGATGTCATCGAACGTGAAGAGACAATCAGACAGACAACAAGTAGCATTCTCTATAAAGATCTGGCACAATGTCCAATGATAAAAAAAAAATTGAGAAAATTGCTACAATATTTGAACATATTGGAAACGAATCACATAAATAAAGACTAAAGTTATTATTATTGTACCAGCTTAAGCGGTATCCAAAACTTCAGTGCAGCTCTTTCGTCTTTTGCACGTAACCCAACTAGGGAACAGACACCGCTTCGAACTAAGAACAATAATTCTTCAAGAATGCGCTAAAATTTTCATATTTTTTTTGACATTGATAAATCCAATAAATCGATCGAGGTGGTGGTTATAAAATAACCACCAACTGCCTAAAAATTCCTTTCTGAACAGAAGATATTACACATTTGATGTCATCGAAAGTGAAGAGCCAATCAGACAGGACGACAACTAGCATTCTCTATAACGATCTGGCAAAATGTCCAATGATAAATAAAAATATTGAGAAAATTGCTACAATATTTGAACATATTGGAAACGAATCACATAAGTGAAAGCTAAAGTTGCTATTATTGTACCAGGTCAAGCGGTGTTTAAAACTTCAGTGCAGCTCTTTCGTCTTTTGCACGTAACCCAACTAGGGAACAGACACCGCTTCGAACTAAGAACAATAATTCTTCAAGAATGCGCTAAAATTTTCATATTTTTTTTGACATTGATAAATCCAATAAATCGATCGAGGTGGTGGTTATAAAATAACCACAAACTGCCTAAAAATTCCTTTCTGAACAGAAGATATTACACATTTGATGTCATCGAAAGTGAAGAGCCAATCAGACAGGACGACAACTAGCATTCTCTATAACGATCTGGCAAAATGTCCAATGATAAATAAAAATATTGAGAAAATTGCTACAATATTTGAACATATTGGAAACGAATCACATAAGTGAAAGCTAAAGTTGCTATTATTGTACCAGGTCAAGCGGTGTTTAAAACTTCAGTGCAGCTCTTTCGTCTTTTGCACGTAACCCAACTAGGGAACAGACACCGCTTCGAACTAAGAACAATAATTCTTCAAGAATGCGCTAAAATTTTCATATTTTTTTTGACATTGATAAATCCAATAAATCGATCGAGGTGGTGGTTATAAAATAACCACAAACTGCCTAAAAATTCCTTTCTGAACAGAAGATATTACACATTTGATGTCATCGAAAGTGAAGAGCCAATCAGACAGGACGACAACTAGCATTCTCTATAACGATCTGGCAAAATGTCCAATGATAAATAAAAATATTGAGAAAATTGCTACAATATTTGAACATATTGGAAACGAATCACATAAGTGAAAGCTAAAGTTGCTATTATTGTACCAGGTCAAGCGGTGTTTAAAACTTCAGTGCAGCTCTTTCGTCTTTTGCACGTAACCCAACTAGGGAACAGACACCGCTTCGAACCAAGAACAATAATTCTTCAAGAATGCGGTAAAATTTTGATAATTTTTACCACGTTGATAAATCCAATTAATCGATCTAGCTGGTGGTTACCCAATAACTACGAACTGCCTAACAATTCCTTTCTGAACAAAAGATATTATACATTTGATGTCATCGAACGAGAAGAGTCAATCAGACTAACGACAAGTAGCATTCTTTATAAAGATCTGGCAAAATGTCCAATAATTAATAAAAAAATTGAGAAAATTGCTACAATATTTGAACATATTGAGAACGAATCACATAAGTAAAGGCTAAAGTTGTTATCATTGTACCAGGTCGAGCGGTATCCAAAACTTCAGTGCTGCTCTTTAGCCTTTTGCACGTAACCCAACTAGGGAACAGACACCGCATCGAACCAAGAACAATAATTCTTCAAGAATGCGGTAAAATTTTCATTATTTTTACCACGTTGATAAATCCAATTAATCGATAGAGCTTAATGTTATGGAATATCCATAAACTGCCTAAAAATATCTTTCTGAATAGAAGATTGTAGCCAATGACGTGCGTCTTTTTCGCATGAATTTAAAGTCAAACACCATACTCCATGAAGCTAGAGAAGGTCAACAACTCAAAGAATGAGTGTAGATAATGGCAATGGAAATGTTTTACGAAAAATAAGCATGAACGAAGTGATATAGAAATGTTAATTCGATTTCATCGTATCTTTATAATCTATTGCATTCACAATTCTAAGTTGTAATTTATACATAAATTTATTGTTAAAAAATGGTTTCAATGATCGAAATAGTAAAATACAAATGTTCAAACTGCCACACATGGCAAGTAAGGATAAGAAGACCCATACGATAAGAAGGCACGAACAGATGGACAGCATCCGTCGTCAGATGATAAAAGCAACCGCTGCAGACACTAACCATAAAGAGATAAACCACACACGTTCCATTATGGCCAAAAATTCCATCCCAATCTGTCTGGCATTCCCTCCTTCGCTTTATTTCTATGTTGGCAGTCGAGTTTCAGAGCCATCTGGACATCTGGACCATACCTAGTTCTTATATTTCAACTAGATCTACTTGTCGGTCACTTTGACAGTAAAACAATTAAAAAGATCATAAATACGGTAAGGTGAGATCCAAATTCACAGTAAAACAAAATTATCACATCACTACCTGCCGCGCCATTGGAAACTAGAAAACAAAACCGAACAAAGGATAATTCACTTGATGCCTCCCAAGAAGAACCTCCAAGAACCAACGCCCCTTCGAAGCATTTATCTTGTATTTCCGGCACCAGTTGCTCTCCCGCCCCTATCGCCGGCACCTCCCTCGTCCTTCATTCGAATTAGTAGTTTCCTCAACGCGTTCTTTAAATATTCAATTTTAAAATTATATTTATTTAACTTTAAAATAATTTTTAATTTGATGAATGAAATAAATCAGTAATTTGGACGATTAGTAATTGTCGATTACAATTATGTAATGCAGAAATTGTTTCCCTCAGCCAGTATGAGAGTACGATCGATTACTAACTTTTCATTGATACTCTCCCGTCATATTAATTTGAATGCCTTAAAATAGGTTTTTACTGTACAAATTGTTAGAAACCGTAAAACCCCCTGTAAATTATGAAAGTAATGCTCCAAGTCCAATAATCAGATCATAAACCGAGATGGGACCGTTGCTAGCCGAGCCCCCTGCTCGGCTAGCAACGGGCCCATCTCAGTTTATGATTACCTATATATTTATGATTATATATTGCTTAAATTGTGATTATATTGATTTTTATCTACTGTTTCTGTTGCAAGTGCTGCAGAAAAGGGTGGTTTTCTTCATTATTTCAACGCTTGTGCAAGAAATCATGTTGTTCGTCCGTTTGTATCAACAGCCATAATCAGATTAACACAACGGGACTACCAAGTAAATTGGCAGAAATATAACGTTTTCGAAATATTCGTCAATCTCCACCATCCCTAGGTTCAAGAATTTCAATTCATCAATCTGATGAAGACTTAAATGATGTGATCAGCCGCTACGAAAGGATGAACATTCCATTTCCAGTGCCAACCGAACGTGAAAAACGCAGCGGTTTAAAGATTTAAGTTTTTACATTTTCAATTTTTATTTTACTTTTCTATTTTTTTTACTTTTTACATTTTTTATTGTATAACTTTTTTCTTTTCTTTTACTTTGTACTCTTTTTATGATTTTTTCTATCTTTCAAATCATGAGAGACAGTATTCAGCTTCTTCAGAGTTAACATTGTTAGTATTCTTTGTCCGTAGACACAATTTTTAAATTCTTTGTCAGTACTAAACCTATATTTGTCAATATATTAAAGTAAAAGTGCGACAAGTGTTTCATTCAACGTAAGCAACGTTTCCCGATTCCTGGTTCACAACATTTTTGGCGCAGTCGCTAGGATTGATAAAGAAATAAATTGAAGTATTTTCTATTGGAATTGGCAACGGTATTAAATTAAAAATTTGAAAAGTATCCTTTGTTACTAAAGGAATTATAAATGCAAAAATTAAGATTTTGTCAACATAAACTACGGATAATGAGTTTAGTGAATAGTATTTGTAAAAATCGTCTTTTTCGAAATTTATTGGAAATTCTACAGAATTACCCAAAGTGATTTTCAATAATTCGTTTTTCAAGTGTTTGGGGGTAATAATTGAAGGATGTAAAACATTTTGTTTTAAAAAAAGAATTGATGCTATTATAGTATCGTATTCTTCATTTAATTCGTTTACTAATTGAGTTAAAAGATTTAAGTGATCCGTAACTGTTTGGAAATACGTTAATTGGTTGATTGATTGAACTGTCGAAATTGCGAATTGATTAAATTTTTGAATATTCTCATTCAATTTTTGTTCGTTTGCTTTTAATGATTGAGCTGATTTATTGTAATTATTGATTGCTCCTGATATAATGTGAATCTGTTGTTTCATTAAAAGTTGAATATCATAATTTTGATGAACTACGTTATTAATTGCTTCTGTTTAATATTTAGCATCATCAGCATCAGGTACACCAAATAACCATTTAAAAGCATAACTAGCGCCATCAAAAATTCCACGCTTTTGGCGTTCAAGGAAATGACCTGTAAGATGACCAATTGAATCCAATTTATCTTTCAAGTTAGTTATTTGAATATCGATAAATTCTAAATCTTCTTTACATTGGAATGTGACTTGTGAATCAATTGTTGGAATTTTTGTAGTTTCAGGGTTTCTTGGGTGTTTGCAAAGATTAATAGATTTTGAATAGATTGTATCAATAAAATTGAGTTTCGTGTGATAGAAACTTAAATTGGTATAAGATAATAATGTAAAATAATCATCGGAGAGTTTAACTCGTCCTAAATCTTGATAGAAAATTCCAGCTTTTTCATTAATAACTGAAATGTTATAAGGTAATTGAGCTGAAGAGATTTGCCATAAAGAGGCAAAGAAGAGGAAGGTCAAGGAAACCATTTCCTGGAACAAACAATTTCTTTAGAACCAGATGTTGCTGTTTACAACGAAGAGTTTTTATCTAATTTATGAACCTTATTTATGGGACTTCGAGAGGCACTTGGACGTGTCAATGGTTCCGAAGGGTTGCCTATTGATTGACTGTGCAATGAGGTTAAGTGTTAGGGTACGTGCACAACGGAGCTGTGATGATCGATGATAGCTGAGCTGATAGTAGGGAAGATAGAGTATACTCGCTTATGGGTGTGCACAACGGAGCTTCGATGCTTGCGCTGGTCGTCGTAAAAATGTCGGACAGTGAGGACGATTATTTGTGTTTAAATGCTGTAAAGTGGTACATTCATAATAAAAAATTCCAATCTTCTCGTAGAAAGTATGCTGTGCATCCCATAACTGCAAGACGGCGAAATTTGGGTGAATTTCATTACCCATATCAAGAATTAAAGGAGTATTCAGATCGATTTTTTGAATATTTACGATCGAAGCCGACAACATTCCACTATACAGGGTGTAAGCAAAATAAGTACATTAATTTTAACCAGTGGTAAAATTCATCAAAACAAACTTTTTTTTTATGTAGGACCTACCATTTTTTTGAAATCGAATTTTTTTAAATCATTTTTTTCCTACAAATTGACAAGTCTTGACGTTGCTTCCAGTGGCGTGTAAGAAAATTGTGTAAGATTTTAAAATAATTTTAACACAAAAACTTAAACGTTTAAAAAAAATATATTAAGAAAAATTTTTGGTCTTGAAGAGTTTTATTACCAGTTAAAATTAATGCACTTAATTCGCCTTGTGCTTAAATAAGCACAAGGTGCTTAAAAATCTCTGCAATTAAGTTTTCAATATTCATTTTGTCGTAGTATTGTGAGACACGCTCGTCTACAGCTCGCAGAAGAATGGTCCGCTCAATTCTTATTTTTACCAGCGCTGCTACAAGCGCTTATGTCCTCTATCATCGCTGCTTCGACTTGCACGCATCCATTGAATCATACAGTTCAATTCTATAAGCGCTGCTTAAAGTAAGCTAGTATCTCAGCTATCATCGATCATCACAGCTCCGTTGTGCACGTACCCTTAGGCGATAAACTCAAGTGTCAAAATTCACGCGATTAGGGTGTTGGTCAATTTTAAAGAACTGTTGCATTTTTAGTTCTCAGTTTGCTTTTGACGAGGTTCAACGTGTTTGAAAGAAAAAAGAATTGTGCAATGGAAAATAACTGTTAGAAATAATTCGTTTAGTCTAATTCGTTTAGTCTACGAACAGGCAATTCTACTTTGATTCCGCATGCGCATTTTAGCCGGCGGTGGTCCGATCAGTCGCCAGTCGCTATGCACATATCCAAATAACGCGGGAAAGCGTAAATGTCATCCACCACCACATATGCCACATAACATCGTTAACGTAATCGTGTGTAGAAGTAGCGTGTGTTTATCTCAAAACAAAAATGAATAAGACGTGCGTTTGTAACGAGTGCAATAAACATTACTCTAACCATTCTAATTTAATAGCTCATGCAAAGAAATTTCATGCAGGTAAATTATCTAATTATTAGTTTTGGTCGTTTTTACAGAATCCTATTATTCATTTCAGACAAACTTGCAACAATAAACCCCAAGAAAGTGTACAACTATCAATGTACAATATGTGCAAAGAATTTTAATCATTTGCACAATTTAAAACACCACCAAACGAAAAATAATCATTTAACAGTTTCTAATTCTGAGAAAAATGACCCTAAAAAAGCTAAAAAGTGTGCCTTGTGTGAATATTTTGGCACAAAATCGGAAATAATGAACCATTTACGTTTGGTTCATGAATTGAGCATTGAGTCGAAAACTTTAAAATTTTCAACAACAATGGAATTTGATGAATGGAAAGTAAATCTTGAAAAAGAAACAAAATCATCATTTGTTAAAGAAACTGGTACATATAACGGCAAAGATTTTAAACGAACCACATATACGTGCCACAGATCTGGCGTGTATCAGAGTAGAGGTAAGGGTGAAAGGCACTTGAAAACTCAGGGCACCAATAAAATAAATGGTTATTGTCCAGCTGCTATAAATTTAACAGTGAAAGGAGCAGCGTGCGAAGTTAAATTTACAACGACCCATATTGGACATGAAAATGATTTAGGCCACTTATGTTTGTCTAAGTCGGAGAAACAAGGGCTAGCCACCAAAATTGCTGCAAAAATTCCGTTAAATGTTATACTGGATGACATAAGAGATTCTGTTGTAACTAGTGATCTTGAAAGGTTGCATCTTTTAACCCGAAAAGACCTGTATAACATTGAACATTTATACAAGTTAAATGCATCTTCTATAAGACACAAGAATGATGCAGTAAGTGTTCAAGCATGGGTGAACGAAATGAGTAGCACAGGCTGTGTGTTGTTTTATAAACCACAAGGTGAAATAATGGACACTCAGCCTAATCTGAAAACAGAAGATTTTGTGTTGGTGATCATGAATCAAGGCCAGCTTGAAATGTTAAGGAAATATGGGCATGACTGCATTTGCATCGATGGAACACATGGCTTAAATGCATATGGGTTTGAGCTGCATACGTTGCTGGTACTTAACGAGTTACGAGAAGGATTTCCATGTTGCTTCCTCATCTCAAACAGATCCGATGAAGATGCTTTGAAAATATTTTTCTCATCTATTAAAGAAAAACTCGATGGCTCTATTAAACCAAAAGTATTTATGTCGGATATGGCCGAATCATATTATAATGCATGGGTGCAAGTTATGGAAATTGCCGATTTTAGGTATGTAAGAATGGTTACTTTATTTTTTATTTCTTATAAAAATTTTCTAGATTATATTGCACGTGGCACGTAGATCGTGCATGGAGAAAAAATTTAAACAAAATTAAAAACAAAGACAAACAGGTACAGTATATTAAAATATATATTTATTTTGTAACTATTCCAATATCATTTATCTTTTGTAGGGCATAGTGTACAAGCAACTGCGTACGTTAATGCAAGAAACTGACAAAAGTGCATTTGAAATAATGCTGAAAAACTTCTGTTCATCTCTTTTAGATGACAATGAAAGTGTGGAATTTTTTGAATATTTTACCAAAAATTATTTAAAGAAATTGGAATCATGGGCTTACTGTCATAGAATTCATAGCGGCTTAAACACTAACATGCATATTGAGCGTATGCATAGAACCATAAAATATTTATATTTAAATGGGAAATACACGAAACGCCTAGATAAATCAATCACTGCCATATTAAAGTTTGTCAGGGACAAGCTTTTTGATCAAGTCATTATTTTAAACAAGGGCAAGTTGTGTTCAAAAATTAAAGATCTCAGATCGAGACATAAAAAGAGTGAAAACCTGAGTTTAAATTCCGTTTTACGCTCAGAAGGAGGGTGGCAAGTACTCTCGTCGTCATCTGAGGAGTTTTACTACATTCAAGAGGAGAAGAAAAATTGCCACTGCAAACTGGTTTGCTCAGATTGTAAGATATGCCTTCATCGATTTACATGCAGCTGTTTAGACTCCAGTATTAGATGGAATATGTGTAAGCATATCCATTTGGTATGCAGATATATTGGCACCTCCCAGAATGTGGAACTACCGGCCCAAGATTTAGGTGATTATGAGAATTTGGAATGTGTTTCTACCTACCGAATTGTTATACGTTTTTATAATGAGTCAGTTAATATTTTTATTTATAGAATATTTCATAAATGATCCACTGACAGTGAACACAAAGCACTCATGTGTAAGGTAATAAATAATGTTTATGAAATAACTTGGGTTATGGATTATGGCTGTCTTTTGGTTGGTTTTGGTTTTATATAAGTAAGCATATAAAAGTTTTGATACAATTTGCTTTGCATTGTAATTACAATTTTTTTGTTATTTATTTATATCTTCAACATTTTCGTTTATATCTCCATACAGTAGAAGGTATCATGGGATTGTGAGTTGATTTCTGCGTTTCCTTGCTACTAGCTATCATCTACTTATATAATGTTTACGTACCTACTTATAACTAACCGTTTGCATTTTAGATCAAAATGAACTGTGCATGGATATTGGAAGGCCTGAAGCTCAAGCTCAGCAGGAAACAGCAGTCATAGCAGCACAACTTGTAAATAAGAATTACACCGACAAGGACATCAACTTAGCTGTTAGAAAGGAAAAAGTTAAAAGTGAACTTTTGGACGCATTAAAACTTTTAGAAGATGCCACATCACTTGCCGAGGTTGATGTAATCGAAAATACATTGCGTCCATTAAAACCTACCTTGGCTGCTCTAAAACAGTCCAATATAGAGCATAAACCATTAGGTGCAAATTGCAATAAAAATAAAAATATATTACCACAGCGGCGGCTTTTTTCAACCAGAAAAACAAAAATTAGCCACAGGAAATCACTAAAAAAGCCTTTAAACTGTGAAACAAATAAATTGTCAATTGCGTTATTAGTTAAAAATAAAGAGTAGGTAGTGTTTTTGCATTTACATGCAGCCTTTTGTTTCCTAATCTCCACAGTCCAATACAGTTGAGTATAGTAATACAACAAAAAAGTTAAGGTTGTTGCTAAGAAAAACGTAAGTATATTATCGGCCAAGAAAGTAATGTCGTAGGGGAAAACATTGTAAGAGGAGCACCTAAGTAAGTACCTAATTATAAACTTTTTTATTTCATAGATAATATTAATATAAAAAACTTTAATTGATTTTTGGGTAGTTTTCAATTTGTTTGAAAAAGAAATAATAACAAATAATATTATTTTTAAAATATACATGCAGCTATGTTCTCATAAAATACGAAACCAAAGTAAATGATAATATTCAACTAGTCCCGCGTATTCGAAGTCGAAGTATAAGCAGAATGCGCATGCGGAATCAGAGTAGAATTGCCTGTCCCTAGACTCTTGTCTGTTGTCGAGGCATCCATCTTGCTAACTAGTTCCGTAAGCCACGCCGACGCGAATAAACGTGTATTTCAATGTTCTTATTTGTGTTGCAATAAAAACCAAAACTAAGACCTACTTTTCACTGCAAAAAACCCAACAATAACAACAAGTGGGCTGTCTCTGAGAAGAGTAAGTTTTTCTTATTATTATTGTGTTTGTGGTTTTTTTTTATTAACTTTTAATTTGCAATAAATAAATATCTAATAAAAAAAATTCTTTATTTAGATCTCATCAATTTTGTACGCCCGCTCATGCTGGCACATATCAACGAAGAGCTTCTGATTGATTGGGTAATTTTACCGTTTTGTACGTTTTTTTTTTTTAAATTTCATTTTTGATTCTTTTAGCCTATATTAGCCATCAATCAGATTAATTTCCCTCACCAGCTTCCGGAAGGAGCTGTAAAATTATTTCTCGGAAAGTGGTATGGATTCACCCTTGAGGTGTGGATGCATCCACAGGACCCGTACTACATGTACGTGATCATCTCAAGGTAAATTATTTAATTATTTCTAATTATTTATTTAGTAATTATTTTTTTTTTCAGACTGGTTGGTTGAAATCCAAAAGGATTCTCTTTAAGGTTATATATTTTGTTTGTTTGTTTTTTTTATTATGTAACCCTTTATTATATTATATATTCGGCAAAAATCAAGGTTGGTTCAGATAAACCAAAGAGGTAAAGAAAGCGCCACCAATTTTACCAAATTAGAAATTATAAAAAAAAGAATAATTTACGGAATTGAAAGCAAAAGAGGAGTTTAATGTTAAATTTTGAATCAAATTGAATTTAGAATAAAATTTGACAAATCGGTTTATTAGCTGGCGCAATGTGCATATTACGTCGCCAAACAATTGATCAAGAGAAAAGTAACAATATCTGAAGAACTTAAGGAGGGCGTTCGAAAGGCTTGAAACTAGCGCATTTTTCGCCGCTTTTGGTAGTGGTTACCAAGGGTACTAATTAACCTAGAGAAAATCCAAAGGTTTTTATGGAAAAAGAAAAGAAGAACTCAGGTGTTGATCTATTTTATTTTATGATTACTGACGTAGTAACTCTCCAAAAAAATCGCAAAAATGTGTGAATTTGAAAATCACTTAATGGCTCCAGATTTCGTTTCGTAACCGTTTTTTGAAATAAAAAATAGATGAGCACCTGAGGAATAATATGTAAAAACATATGTATGCAAAAAAATTGAATTTGATTATCTATTTTTTGAGAAGACCACTACCAAGTGATTCACGTGGTACAAGTACTTTTCGCCGGGTTTTAGGCAACTTTCATTACGAAACCGTGTGTTTTCGATCTAAATAGGAGCTAATGAGTACAACCATTCCTCACCAGCTCACCATAGGCGCTATATGCAACAGAATACGTAGCCAAAAAATATGAAACAAAACAGAAGAATTCTATGGATATCGCACTGCTTTAGCCGTTATTATTGGTTCTAGCTGCTGTGGCAAATGCGAAGACAAATTGTAAAAGTTGCGGTAGGTTGTCGATAAACTTGACGATGAGAGATTGGGATTGTTCCGTTATTATGGGTAAACTTTTATTATATACAGAATGAGGCAATAGTGCGTCCGACCTCTATAGCTCGAGTTCTATGAAATTCGATATGTAAGAACACAAATAAACTAGAAAAAGAAATCTATAACCGAAAATTATTTTTGAGCATACAGTGTGAGTCAAGACGATTATACAGGGGCAAGTGTAATTTTTTTTTAAATAAATGTAAAAATAAATAAATAGTGTGTAATAGAAGATTTTTTGCAGCTTTTTTCTAGACTCTTTTCACTACAATATTTGAACAACATTAGAAGTTTTCTAAAATAAATTTCAATAAAGAGGAACTTGTAAACATGATTTTTGTTTACATTATTTAAATGCAGTAAGAGATCACCTACCTAATATCCACCCAAGGCAATGGAGCGGAAGAAATTGCCCCATTAGATGACCTGCTAGATCACCAGATCTTACAAAAATGGATTTTTCTTATGGGGATATGTTAAAGAAAAACGCCAACAATAATCCAAAATATGAAAAAAAGATTAATAATAAGATTAATAGATTGTGTAGTGTTAGGAACCTAGCATTAGTCTTAGATATTTGCATGAATTAAGTCACGTAGGCATACACTGTAATCACCAAATATTACGACACTCGCTTTGGGTAATCGAATATTGCTTCAATTAAGAAATAATGTCTTAGATTATAAACTAAATTTGGCTAAAACTCGTAAAATTTAATGTATTATTTCTTGCACAAACACATTAGTTTCACACCATTTATGTCGCTAAATTGCTGACCTTAAAGGGTTATCATAATATTTTTCGCCTTGACGGCGCGTGTTATTACTTTATTTCTAATATAAAAGAGCCTGTAAAAATACTGATTGAGGGAGGGAGAGTGTCAGTCAGTCAGTTAAGCCAGTTCTGTATCAAGTTCTGAACCGAGTTCTGTCTCAACCTGTCAGTGCCAAATAAAAGTGTTTAAATGTAATTATGCTCCTACTTACTAAATCTCTAAATTACTAAATTCCTAAATCGTCGAAGTAACGTAACATTAAATTGGCGCAGTCGGTAGGATCTCTCGCTGTTTTCCCAAAACAGTTTGAATTTTAATTCATTAAGAGAGAAACTGCGAATCCAGAAAATCTACGCAAATCCAGAGCATCTTCGCAAATCCAGAAAATCTACGCAAATCCAGAGCATCACAGGAAAAATTCGTAAGCCTTAAATCTACTCCTAATTCCTTATTTAAATTTTAATAATTGATCAAGTTCCAAAATGAGCGAAGCTGATAGTTTAAATGAAATTGAACAGGTTCCCGCTGAAAATAATTTCAAGTTGGCATTTCTTTGCACATTAATTCCAAAATCCTTTGATGGAACACGTAATGAGCTACATGAATTCTTATCGAATTGTGATAACGCTAATAGATTCGCTAATCACACACAAAAAAATGCTATGCTCGCTTTTATCACGTCACGTCTCACTGGTAGCGCAAAGACGCAACTTAAAGACAAAGAAATCGATAACTGGGAAGAATTACGCACTTTATTACTCCAACTCTATGCGTACACAAAACACTATACAACTTTAATAGAGGAATTAAACACCATTAAACAGTTGCCCTCTGAAAGCATATTGACTTATCATAATAAAATCGATCGTATTTTTACACGCATCCTCAATTCCTTAACTCAACAACCTGCTGTTGAACGGGTTGGACGAATCGAAACAATACGCAAGTTGGCATTGCAACGCTTCATTTATCATTCTAATGCGGACATTTCGCGGTTCCTCCGTGGTCGAAATTTGAGAACATTATCTGATGCACTTAATGCCGCTGTAGAGGAAGAACGCGCATTACAAATTACTAATCCGCCCAAAACAAAAATTTGCTCCACTTGTCAAAAACCAGGTCATCAGGCTCGCGATTGTTACCGCAATAAACCAAAGTATCGCTGTAATATCTGCAAAAGCAATTCTCATGACACACGGGTGTGTTACAAGAAGGTCGCCACTATTAATATGAATCAACCCTTTGCTGAAAATAATCCCGCAGATTCAACTACGCATGAAAATTGTCATATTGCTGCTCCTGAAAACAGGCCTCAACCTCGGAAAACTTGCAATTACTGCAAGAAACCCGGTCATCTAATCCAAGAATGTCGCAAACTCGCTTACAATAAGCAAAAACGACAGGAACAACAAAATCAAAATCAGCATCAGGTCAATTACAGTTCTTTAAACGCTCAGACAGACGTCGTAACGGAAGGCTGGGATTAAAAATCATTCAACACGACGAACTTCATTCAAAATCAATTAAAAATACCAATCAAACTAAATTACTCACATCTCCGTACCAAGGTTTTTGTGGACTCACAAGTTCACAACGAACTAATGTAGTTCCAACTTTTGAACCAGTTCATTCACCCAATAACGATCCCTTGGGGATTTATAACCATTTGCCAAATTTAATTCCGATAATAACATTAACTCCAGATCAACGACGATTAGTACGTTGGAATACACGAAATTCTAGATCAGCTACATCTTTTCCCCAACCACCTTCAAATACTTGGTCTCAAGTTTATAATCAATATCAATCTTTAAGGCTCTCAAATGAACAATCCAGAAATCAAACAACTGGACTTCGAAATTCAAATGTCCATTCTTTTAATCTTTCCAGTCGAGAATGTGATTCTAATCAGAGCTCTACATCAACACAATACATTTATTTTAAGACCAAGTTACAAAATCTACCCTATAACTTTTTAGTGGATACTGGGGCTTCTATCTCTCTAATTCAAAGTAATAAATTAAAAGGGCTTAATTATCAAATAAATTCAGGGGATCAACTTTTAATTAATGGATTAATGGCGAATAATTCACTTATGTCAATTGGTAGTGTCATTTTAACACTAACCTTACCAAATATCGCTACTCCATTTCAACACAAATTCTATGTCCTACCCGGACAGACCAATATTCCTCTAGATGGAATAATTGGAAAAGATTTCCTAGTCAAAGAAAAAGCAACGATTAATTATCGCGACTTGACTATGCAAATTCAATCTTCAAACATTAATATTATTTTACAGGAAGACGGAAAAGGAACGTCTAGTTACCTGATAAAACCCCGAACAGAAACTTTAATCGAAATCAATATTATTAATCGCGAATTAAGCGAAAGAATTTGCCCTGAACTCTTAATAACAAAAGGAATTTACCTTGCTAAATCGATAGTAAAAACGAATTCAAACGGTAAAGCCGTAACTACAATCTTAAATACAAGCGATAAAGCTTATCGAATTAACGAAATCTCTGTTACTCTTGAACCCTTTAATGAAAATCAAGCTAAGATATTTTCCCTAAATTCTAACTCAAATATACAAGAACGTTACCAAACCCTTAAAAGCAATTTACGCTTAGAACACTTAAATCCAGAAGAAAAGAAATCAATACTCAATATTTGTAATCAATATCAAGATATTTTCTATCTCCCCGATGACCACTTAAGTCATACATCAAGCACAGAACATAAAATCAATGTCACAAATCCAATACCGGTAACTTCTAAAATTTATCGTTATCCTGAAGTCCATCGTCAAGAAGTAGATAAACGGATAGAGAAGATGTTGAAACAAGGAATCATCAAACCCTCTGTTTCACCTTATAACAGTCCTTTCTGGATAGTTCCGAAAAAACTTGACGCATCAGGTAAACGGAAATGGCGAATTGTTATCGACTATCGGAAATTAAACAATATCACCATTGGAGATGCATTCCCTCTTCCAAATATCGAAGATATATTGGATCGTTTAAGTCATGCCCAATATTTCACAACTCTTGATCTAGCCTCTGGCTTTCATCAAATTAAAATGTCCCCAGACGATTCAGAAAAAACTGCTTTCTCTACTCCTAACGGACATTATGAATTCATCAGGATGCCTTTTGGTCTAAAAAATGCCCCTAGCACTTTCCAACGTTTAAGAACATAGCATTAACGGGATTACAAGGTCTACAATGCTTCGTTTATCTTGATGATATAATTATCTTTGCAAGCTCATTAGAGGATCATTTTCAAAAATTAACTGCTGTTTTCGACAAACTTAGAGTAAACAATCTTCTGTTACAACCTGATAAATGTGAATTCTTGAGAAAGGAAGTAATCTATCTAGGACATATTATCAGTGACAAAGGAATTTCTCCAAATCCTGATAAAATTTCAGCAATCAGTAACTATCCACAACCAGAAACACCTAAACAAATCAAACAATTTCTGGGTCTTGTTGGCTACTATCGAAGATTCATCAAAGATTTTTCTAAGCATGCTAAACCACTTACAAGTCTTTTAAAAAAGGATACCCCATTTCAATTTGAGGCTGAACCACTTCAAGCTTTTGAATATTTCAAAAGAATCTTAACTAGTCAACCTCTTCTACAATTTCCAGACTTTACCCAAGAATTCTTACTAACAACAGATGCTTCTCAATATGCAATTGGTGCAATACTCTCTCAGGGTCCCATTAACAAAGATTTACCCATTGCTTATGCATCACGAACTTTGAATGCTGCTGAATGTAACTATTCTGTGATTGAAAAAGAATTATTGGCAATTATCTGGGCTACAGAACATTTTCGTCCTTATTTGTATGGTCGTAAGTTTACCATTTTAACAGATCATCGTTTCTTAACCTGGCTTTTTAACTGTAAGAACCCGAGCAGTCGTCTCGTCCGTTGGCGTTTACGTTTAGAAGAATATGATTATGAAATTAAATACAAACCTGGTAAAATTAATTCCAATGTTGACGCCTTATCTCGAAATCCAGTTCTTCTTAACTCTATTCTGACAAACCAAACATCACCACGATATAGTGACTTTATCCGTTATCATTACGAAACTCAATCAATTCTTAATATAGAAATACTCAAAGAAAATATCAGTGATAAATTTCCAAATGCATTCATCTATGCAAGAGACCTCGATGAAAACAATCCATACTACCAAAATCTCAGTGATTTACAGGATCTTGATAGCCTACCAGAGGAATTAAAACAATATGGGATATACCCACTCACAAATGGTAAAAGCCAAACAAGCCTCTTATTAATTGGAAAACAAAATCATTTTGACAAACTCAGTTATAATGACTTATTTTATTGCTTTCAAAATCTATTAAGTTATCTCCAAACAACTAAATTTACTAAAATTTACCTAAAAAATCCAATTGAGGAACATCCTAACTTGAAACAAGAAATGTTAAATGAATTGATCGAATTCATCTTTTCCAAATCAAAATTTCTTATTGTTCTTGTAAATAAACCAAAAATTAAACCAGAAACCAAAGAGCAACTATTACAAATCTTTAAAGAAAATCACGAACTTTCAATAGCTGGACATCCTGGATTCTCACGAACTTATAAAAGAATTAAAGAAAATTATAAATGGCACAACATGAAACGTGATATACGTGAACTCATTAAATCCTGTCCGTCATGTCAAATTAATAAAACAAATCATAAACCAGGGAAAGCCCCCATGGAAATCACAACCACTAGTGAAAGACCTTTTCAAAGATTAGCACTTGATGTTGTAGGTCCACTACCTATCACTGAAAATAATAATCGCTTTATTCTCACAATGCAAGATGATCTAACTAAATTCTCTCAAGCAAAAGCTATTCCAAACCATGAAGCTAAAACCATTGCTAATTGTCTACTTGAATTCATTACAACCTTTGGTATTCCAGAAACAATTCTAACTGATAATGGATCTGATTTCACATCTAATATTCTTAAAGAATTAAATAAACTTTTTAAAATTAAACATATCCTGGCAAGTCCCTATCATCCACAAACTAACGGAGCTTTAGAAAGAAGTCATCTAACTTTAAAGGAATACTTAAAACACTATATTAACAAAGATCAGAATAATTGGGATGAATATGTGCCCCTTGCAATGTTCACCTACAATACACACTATCATGCCTCTACGAAATACAAACCTTATGAACTAGTCTTTGGAAGAGAACCAATTTTACCTACCTCATTAACTACTAAACCTGAATTTCGTTATACTTACGATGATTTCTATAATCACTTGAAACTCAAACTAAATCAATCCTTTGAAATTGCACGTCAAAACTTACTTAAGTCTAAAGAAACTTCAAAACACTATTATGATACAAAAATTTCTCAAAATACTTATCAGATTGATGACTTAGTTTATCTTTTTAACAAAAATCCAACTCCCGGTCTTAATCGTAAATTACAACCCAATTATAAAGGACCTTACAAAATTATCAAAATACATCCTAACAAAACATACGAATTACAGTTAAAAGGAAAGAAAACTCAGATATATCATCATAATTTATTGAAACCTTTTGTTGCAGAACAACAAAATGAAGATTAAACTCTTTTTCCTATTAATAATCCCCTTAGTTCTTTGTAAAGTCCCTTATCAAATTGAACCAATAAAAAACAAAGCCGGTATCTTCTTTCAACAAATTGGAATGAGCAAACTAACAATTGATTGGTATACTTTGCTTTCATTTACTAATATAAGTATCATTAAAATTAAATTAAAAATAATACAGAATACGTACGATCAAGCCTCAATTTACTGTCATCATCCAAATTCACAAGTCGCTAATTCCTCCCAGAATCAAATACAAGTCTTCCGCTGTAAAGATCGGTTAATTTCATTAAGATTTAGAGTAAGTGAAATACAAGAAAAATTCGAATCTGTCAGTTACCTCACAGGTCACACGTTTGACGAGCTTAATTATCGATACAAAAGAGGCATATTCGAAAGAGCTTCATACGCTTTCAAATGGTTATTTGGAATTCCAGACGCAGATGATGCTAAATATTATACAGATGCAATAAAAGCGGTGACTCAACAAAATCATGATGTGCAAATGCTTATGAAACAACAAATACATATCCTCTCAGAAGCAATCACATCTTATAATAATTCTGTCCTTGCTTTAAAATTTAATGAGAAAAAAATTAATGACAACATTTATAAATTTAATCAATTCGCTGACCAAACAATAGTGACCATAAACTCTTTAACTTATTATCAAATTCTACATCAGCACTTAAATTTACTAAATCAAATGATCAATGAATTAGAAGAAACGTTAGATGTTATAACATCTACAATCCTTTTTGCAAAACAAAATGCTCTTCACCCCTCAATTATCACCCCTAAACATTTTCGTGAAGAATTAATGAAAATCAAATTAAAAGGAACTTCTGAATTTCCCATTGGATTAGATAATATCAATGATATTTATAAATATATGACAATTAATAGACTCTCAGTTATATACTTTAATTCAACCCTAATTTATGCAATAAAAATTCCATTAGTAGCAAAGGAATTTTATCAACTATATTCATTAATACCCTTACCAATTCAACTGGCAAATACATCCATTTATTCCTATATCGATCCACCCTTTCCATACCTTCTACTCAGCATAAGTCGGACTTACTATGGACAACTAAAGGATTTGACTTCATGTCAACTTGTACCTCCTGGAGATTACCTATGTAATCATCCGACAACGCATCTAGTCAAGGAAAGGCCAGTGTGTGAAACAGAACTTAAACTTCGACAGCTAACAAAAATTCCACCAAGTTGCAAAACACGAACCATCAAGTAAGAAATTGAAATTTGGCATCAACTTCAACCAAATCAATGGCTTTACATCTTGACAGCACCTACAACTGGATCCATCAATTGTCTTCAAGATACTATACCTATTACTGACATCGAGTTGCAGGGTACTGGTATATTTACCCTCCAAAGTCGCTGCAAATGTTATACACTGTCAACAGTGTTAAGTGCAACTACAAATCAAACTTCGAACTATACTAACTTTGTTCCTCCAGTTAACATTAATGGTGACGACTGTTGCACCCAGCATCAGGAATTTCTCCAAACAGAAACAATGGATTCCATCAAACTTCATGACTTAAACCTTAACGAACTTCGTCACGCCCAACATAAACTTCAACAGTTCGACGAAATCCTTCAACAAAATCTAAATCAACCATTCATAGTGCAACATAGCCAGTGGTACAATATCTTTTTCGGAGTGATCGTGATGATAATCTTGTTATTTTTACTCTATTATTTTTGTTGTAAACATTGTCAGTGTTGTCGCACACTTTTCAATTGGATTCGTAAAAGTTGTACAGGTCAACAATATCATACGATCTGCATTAATAGTCACAATACAATCAGCCGCAGTTCTGTTCAGTCCCGCGAATCTCGTGAAATGAGAATGTCTCGCCTTCAAACGGAGTCTCACGCTGAATCCATCCCATCTCTTCAGGACTTAATGGACGAAGCCGCTTCTAACCTAGCCCGATCAAAACGTTATAACGAAAGGAAATCTATAAAAATTTAACCATGTATGTATATTTATATCTGTAACTTTTAAATTAGATTTGTTCAGTAGTTTTGCTAATCTATAATCCTTTAGCAAAACACTTATAGGAGGAGGTGTTAGGAACCTAGCATTAGTCTTAGATATTTGCATGAATTAAGTCACGTAGGCATACACTGTAATCACCAAATATTACGACACTCGCTTTGGGTAATCGAATATTGCTTCAATTAAGAAATAATGTCTTAGATTATAAACTAAATTTGGCTAAAACTCGTAAAATTTAATGTATTATTTCTTGCACAAACACATTAGTTTCACACCATTTATGTCGCTAAATTGCTGACCTTAAAGGGTTATCATAATATTTTTCGCCTTGACGGCGCGTGTTATTACTTTATTTCTAATATAAAAGAGCCTGTAAAAATACTGATTGAGGGAGGGAGAGTGTCAGTCAGTCAGTTAAGCCAGTTCTGTATCAAGTTCTGAACCGAGTTCTGTCTCAACCTGTCAGTGCCAAATAAAAGTGTTTAAATGTAATTGTGCTCCTAATTACTAAATATCTAAATCTCTAAATTACTAAATCCCTAAATCTTCGAAGTAACGTAACAACTAAATGAAACAGTGGCACAAGTCAAAAAATAATAATCCAAATTCCAGTAAATCCAGTAAATTAAGTAAACAAGAAGCTTATGTGCTATGTTTCTGGTGACAGAAAAAAATATGCCTATATTTTTTTTTACCTAAAATAGACCTACTCGGCCAAACTTTTATTCTTTATCATGAAATAAACATTACTAAAGTATTTTAAATAACAATATAAAATAAGATTATGATTTCACGTATTGTTCAGTAGAAACCTCGGTAGAAACAGATATTGAAATTCTCAAAAATTACATCAGCAAGAAACAATTTTCGTAGGTAATATGGTAAAAAGTTCGTAAATACGATAATTTAGTTAGCTACATACTTCTTGTATGAATCATTGCACTGAGCATACTGTTCTGATTTCTGAAATTTTTCCTTTGATAAAACGTGTTCTTCAACTCAAAACTACTTCCGGCAATTTGCTGTGAATTCATAACAACTCAAAGAAAAAAGTAATAATTATTTCTATTAGTTTCCTATATCTCCCGTGGTTTCTTCCGTTTAACCGAGTGCCGAGTGCCGCGACAAATTTTTATATTTATAAACAAGAATGTTGGCTAAATGGTTGATAACAGAGTATTGCAGTAATCGAATGGAATATATTAAAGTACAACAATAAAAAACAACTTAAGTTTGTCGCTTACCTTACATTTTGGATGAGATGCCTAAATCGGTCCGCGAGGGTGTTAGGGAGTCTCTGAAGCTTCACACACAGGAAAACAAGAAGTTGGCAGCATACTTCTTGAATATTCGCTCAAGTGCAACACATTCAACACTCCGAACACTCCAACAGTTCGTCTGCTACTAATTAACAATTAACTAAACCAAACACCAAACTACCAAACCGCAAACCCCACCACGCGCAAACCCATAGAAGTCACGCGTGCTCATCTGTACGCAAGCGCAAAAAGCCCAATCCGGAGGGAAACGAAACCTTATGCATCGGTTCCACTATTTCATACAAGAAGGTTCCTACGATACCGACCTCTTAAAACCTGTTAGCAATAAAGAAGGTTCCAACTATACCGACCCATTGGAACCGCCGTCCCTCCAAGGTGGTCTCGCTCTTTTATATCTCGACTACCTTACCTATCTAACGCGTGCTGTGTATCTCGTCTCGCTACACTTTGGTGATATCGGAATAAATCGGTTTATCAGAACCTGTTTATTGACGATTTTAAAAAGGTTGAATCTCTCTGGTGGCAACTCCACGAAATTATATACAACAAATTAACGCCAACCCTCTCCGAAAGATAGCGCTAGTAGTTTAAGATTTAGATTATTTTCTTGGTTTATACAGGTGTTCTGAAAAAAGTGTGCAACATTTTACCGACGGCTTCTACAATAAAAAATATATAGAAAGTTGTCTATAAAGGTACGGCTAAAAATTCTTTCTGAGAGAACTAGAGCCCTCTAAAGGTAAACTTCTGTTAGTGGTTTGCATTGAATATCTTCAAAGCCAGTCAAGGTAAAATAATGATAATGATAGGTAATAATGATGAATAATGAAAATAACAAAATTTTGCCCAACCATTACTATTTTTGTATGTAACAATAATAAATGTTATTTTATTCGCAATATCTGCCGAGTAAAATAATCTTTAAATCGATTTAGCTAAGAAACGGTGTACCCTATCGGTATTCAACAAGGGTACTTTTTTTATGTAGAAAACTCTAGATATTTAAAATCTCAGAGTTAAAAATTGAAATTGGTACATACAGAAAAGTTAGGGTTATTTTCACTTAGCAGGCTCTGCGCTTGAGACACCTATGTATACATTTTTTAAATTATTTTTATTTCTACTGGTTACATACAAAAATGCTAATGGTTGTGCAAAATTTTATTATTATAACTTGACTGGTTTTGAAGATATTCATTGCAAACCACTAACAAAAGTTTACCTTCAGATAGTTCTATGTAGTTTCCTTAGAAAGATTTTTTTGTTTTATGTTTATAAGCAACTTTCTTTATGTTTTTAATTGTAGAAGCCGTTAGCAAAAATATTGCACACTTTTTTCGGGACATCCTGTATAAATAATTTTTGTTGTGATTTATTCATCTCAAAATGGATAAAAAATCCTCCAAAAGCGGTGCATAACACAAATTGTTGTGTGTACAACTGCCATTCCAGGAAACAGAAAGATCGAAATATACATTTCCACTACTTTCCTCAAAAAATGCTTCCTCTGTGAATATTACAAACTTCTATGGTATTGTGAAAGTTGTTGACTGTAGAAAAGTCTGTAAAAATGTACTGTTGATTGGCAAACCAGTGACTAAGAACAGGAGAACTTGTTCACACCATTTTCAAAAAACGGATTATTTTCCAAAAGATGTTTCAAACAAAAATTTTAAAACAGATAAAAGTGCCATTGTATTTTAGAAACTGCGTTATCATTATTGCGTCGGCCGAAACTAAAAGCGACTGCAGTCCCTTCACGCAATTTACCAAAGTTGCCACAAATCAAGAACTGTTCAAGGAACAATATGCGAAGCTACAGGTTGAAAAGACGGAACGTCCTACAAGACAAAATCGTATATGTGGAGCCCTCACATAAAACTTGTGCTACTCGAGAAATTGAGGACCAACTTACCATGGAGTTGCAGCCAAATAAACTTAGTTTCGAGGATCTGACGATGGATGAGCGATTAGTAGTGCAATCACTGTTAGAAACGCAGTCAGGTTTAGGTCCACAAGCAAGTGAATGCAACAGAACTGTTGTAGACAAAGAAGTACAAGTCTCTAGTGACGATGTACTAACTAGTTTTTCATCTATGTACTATCAAAACAGAAGGGCAGCTTAATTCACTAACAGGAATTCCTACTTTCTTCATGTTAAATGATTTTGTCGAATAGCATGTGTCTGGATAAATTTTTAATTTGATAGGGGATGAAGTTAGGTATAGGGAATGCTTAAGTAACTCATCCCAAAATACCATTTTCTATCGAATGATGCAAAAAAATTAGTAGATGTTATTTAAAAAAAGTTACTTCTTGACCATTTTTGGTTGCAATATTTAAAAATTGTCTGCGCCCATATGGTACAAAATAGAACCAACATTAAGATATCAGAAGTTAGTCTAGGCTTCGAACTAAGTACTTTACAAATTGACTTTCATAAATTCTAAACCGTCTGCCAGATACGAATTTTTTCGTAAGCCACCACATCGACCATTTTTTTCACATAAATTAACATAATGACAAAAATTGTCAAATAAGTTCACATAACAACTGTTATAAAAACTCAGAGTTGGAAGACCGATTGAATCATGTAGAAAAAATGGTACATTTTTATTTAAAATAAGAAAGTTGATACCAACTTTTGGCACATCCTGTATAGCTAGAGAGCTCAAAATATTTTAGATAAAATGAGCATGACTGATTATGACTGCCTCCCGAGTTTCAAATTTCTATTCCAACTGGAAGTTGAAAAACTTCTAATGCACGGGCTACGCGAATCACCCTGTATAAAGGAGATCAAATGGTTAAATGTATGATAAGTGTACGTCCAGCAGAGCTAATAACTTTTGTTTCCAAATGTTATGGGGGTAGAAGTTCAGATAAAGCCATTATTGAGCAAGATGGCATTATACAGAAATGTGAGCCATTTGTTGACAGTATCATGGTAGATAAGGGGTTCATGATTGAAGATCTTTGCCATAAATTTTCTATCAAACTTATTAGGCCATTTTTCTTGCGCCACAAAAAACGATTCTCTGAACACGAAGCGTCTTTAAATGTTTGTATTTTTAGGGCCCCGGTACATATTGAGCGCGTTAAGCATTTAAAATTTTTCGAAATATGTACTAAGAGTGCTCTTGCCTTAGAGTTTGCTTGGTAAAATTGACGATATTTTGCTTGTTATATGTATGTGCAGTAGTAAATTTACAATCACCTATACTCCATAATCGAAAATTTAATGAATAAATTAAATATTGATAAATTTCATTAATTGGTGATCTATCTGATACGAATTAATTATTTTAAAATGTTTTATTATGCTCTTAGTTCATAAAATAATGGTATGATTCTCTTGTGACTTAAGGATGTTTTGGGAGGTTTTGAATGCAAATTGATTCACAAGCTCACTTTTATGCACCGCAGTCTGTGGTCAACTTTATTACAGAAATCTGGAATACATGTAATTTTAACACCGTAAATGTGAAGCTCTCACATCAAGCTTGTACTACTGAAGAAGTTGAGGACCAACTTACCCTGAAACCACACCACCATGAGGTTAGTGTTGGCGGCGCGTTTATTTTAGTGTGAAATGCCCAGCAGGGCTATTCCACGGACGCGACTGATCATTTATTTGCATATAATAATAATAGTTGTTTATTGTCGTTATTACACTTAGGACATGTACAGCCGACTGCAGAAAAAATGTCCACGTTTCAAACTTTAAAGTCGTTTATTTTCCACAAAAAACTCATATTCATACCAAGCATATGAAATAATAGAACAGATGCATTGGGTTTCGTTTACCTAGTACATCATCTGTAGAACGAATTTAAATTTTAAAAGTGTGAGATAAACATTTTCAATGTCGTCAATTGTACAAATAACAACAAAAGATCTGTGTTCAACTGACGTTGATTTTCAACATGGCCAAGAGGAAAAATATACTGAATTTGCCTAACGCTAAACCATCATGCATATGATTGTCAATGCCTATTTTCGCAAATAAAGTGGATCATATGTGTGAAATAGGCTCTTGTAATTTTCTCAATTAATTAATTTGCAAAATCTTCATCAAAAGAATACTATGTTTAGAAGAAACTTATCGCATGACTTTCTATTTAATAAAACCATGCCAAGTTGAACCGGCCCATAATAAGCATGCTTCGGTTTCAATGTAATCCCTTGAAACGAGATATCCAAATACTTGCAATGGTGCACAAATTCTATGGAACTCTCCGTTTTACCTAAGCAAAAATTAGTCGATATAGTATATAATTTATCATATAAAGAAAAATCTTACCAATAAAAAGACACTTAATCTCCACCAACTTGTATGGCTTTCCCTGACAAGTGACTATAGCTTCAGGAGAATATCCCAACCAAGGATACAACTTGCAAATAATGATTCAAGAATTTTGTAGTTATTGCTAAGTCTATACAGGTGTCGCGAAAAGTGTGCAATACTTTGCTGACGGCTTCTACAATTAAAAACGTGAAAAAAGTTGTCTACAAACATAAGACAAAAAATTCTTCCTATAAGGCAACTAGAGCTTTCTAAAGGTAAACCTCTGTTAGTGGTTTGCAATGAATATCTTCAAAACCAGTTCTATTTTTGTATGTAACCAGTAGAAAGAGAAATAATTCAAAAAATGTATACAGGGGTGTCTCAAGCGCAGAGCCTGGTAAGTGAAAATAGCCCTAACTTTTCTGCATGTACCATTCAACTTTTAACTCTTGAGATTTTAAATATCTAGAGTTTTCTACATAAGAAAGGTACCCTTGTTGAATACCGATAGGGTACACCGTTTCTTAGCCAAATTGATTTAAAGATTTTGTTACACGACAGGTATTGCCAATGAAATCACATTTATTATTGTTACATACAAAAATAGTAATAATTGGGCAAAATTTCATTATTTTCATTATTCATTGTTATTACGTATCATTAACATTATTTTACATTCATTGGCTTTGAAGATATTCAATGCAAACCACTAACAGAGGTTTATCTTTAGAAGGCTCTAGTTCCCTTAGGAAGAATTTTTATAGACAATTTCCTTTGTTTTTTTACTTTAGAAGCCGTAGGTAAAATATTGCACCCTGTTTTATTTAAAGCTTCTATTTCGTACTGCAAACCATGCTGGACATATTTGTATTTAGGGTAAAAATATGCTGTGCTTTTTTTAATCCAGTCAGGTTAGCTGTAGGTAAAAATGCTGTAACAGCTTGATCCTAGAAAATTATTATCAATAATATTGTTACAAAATATAATTCAATAAATTACCAGTCAATCAATATTTTCTTTGGATCTACCTCACACAGGAAAGAAAATACTTTTTGGCAACAATCTCGCGGTTTATAATTTTAAATGCCAACATTCAGGCTTGGAAGAAATGAAGAGTCTTTGATGTTGTCAAACAGAGTAACCAACCACTTTAGTGTTACCTATTACCTATTTTCCAGCGGTTATCCTTCCTTTCCTGTAAAATCAATTTCTGTGGATAAATATAACTAAATAAAAGTGTGATACATACAGGTGCTTAGCGAGTGCTGAATCAGGACGACTTCCTAGGAAGCGCTTGACACATAACTGCTCTCGTAACTGCTTCACGTCAATAGTCAGTAGCCTACATGCGTTCTTTGACATAGTGCCTCATAGTCCTCTCCAATCTTTTTCTTGTTCGCTGTCCAATAACATTTCAAGTCCGTCCCTTATAATTTTTCAAGTACCAAAAGATTTCCCCTAAAATCACAACAAAACTTCAAAGAAGGAAACAACAACTAATTAATCTTGTGTAGCATTTTCAAAAATTACATTGGCTTGATAGATTATGCCACAAAAAATAGAAAGTTAATACAATCTTACACAGTTCAGTAATGTAGCCGCTATGTGCTTGCATTTTGCTGACGCTCTTGCTTTGCAACTACACAAAAATTTTAAAATAATAACAGTCTTTTCTGCATTAATCCTAAATTGTTCGGAAATCTCATGAGGCTTTCCTGTTCGCAAGGCACTGCTTTGTAAGCACAATGCAAACATTTTGAAAATATGGAGTTCGTCATCCGCCTAGATTCCATTATTACAGCACAAAATTAATTGTTTTATATTCAGCACCTGCTCGCCCTCAACTGCACATTTACTATGTGGAGTTGCGTCAAGGTAGTTAAACATAGTAATTAAATTTAAAAAAATTCTTCCCCATCCATTATACAACCTGGGTAGACCACAACCTGCAACAAAATACGTATATTTAATATACACTTTACTTTTGAACCATTAATTTTGCTCTTACCTTACAGAATCTGAATTAATAAGCACTTTCACAGATAAAAATCGTCAATTACTGTTCGAGAAAACTGTCAGAACAATTAGGTTAACTGTTGGCTGTCAGTGCTGTCACTTTTCATTACTCTATATTTGTTTACGTACCACAATCAGCGTTGCCAACCCTATAGATTTTTCGATAGCTCTACCGATTTTTGATCAAGTCTAACGAAGTTCCGATTTAAGGTCCAATTCTACCAAAAATGTAATAAATTAATTTGATACTTCAACAAATAAACTACGTATCTATAAACAAAACTTGTTATAATATAAATTTCTGGCTTGATGTTGCCATCTTGGGATAGAATAGGGTACTTGCCTCATGTTTGGGAATATGATATTTATAAAATGTAGACGATTTCATTAGACCAGTATTTTTAATTTTGGTCCTAGGGTCAATATTACGCCCAGAATTATTTTTTTAATTTTTGGAGTGGGAGATTTGTGACGTAGCCGGCCCCTGCACGGCGTAGTTCTAAAAGAAATCGTATGATGGCGCTTTACTCAGATTGCTTGCATTCTATTTGTAAATCAAATACCAATCCGCTGTACACATGTGGCGCACTCTGTTAGCAGCGCTGCATAGTAGCCAAAAACAAGAATAGATTTAATATAGGTGTGCGTCTTGGATACGGGGGGCCAATGCGTCATCAAAAACAAAAATTGCAAATATTTACGAAAATATGAAATAAAAAATGGGGAAAAAAATATTTAAGCCTCTTTTAGTTATTTGCATGCGTCTAGAGAATAAAAAGTGCAATATTTTTTTAGGCAAGTACCCCATTAGATAAAAACCCGGGAAAATATATCGAGCAAACTTAAACTGCATAGTTGCAAAATTGAATAACCTCTCAACAACAAAATTATTTTTACAATTCCTAGTAGCGTGTGGTTTGAAATTTCACTTAAATTTAGAAGATTTCGTTACGTTTTCAAGATTGTGTGCTAAAAGAACAAGAGTTACAGATTGTACAGTCTTTTACATTGCCGGCTATGTAGCCAGTAGATGCATGAAAATGGTAAGACGACTAACATCGAATTTCGAGAAGAGAACAATGAAAGTTAAAGTGTGGCGCCGGAATGAAAATTATGAAAACCGCATCAATAATTTCCTTAAATCATTAGATCGATTGAAATATGATATTAAAATGTATGAAATAACAAAGGAGATTAGTGCTTTTAAATTACAATGAACAAAAAACATGTTCGATTTGATGAAAATGTCTCAATCTATTTTATCGACGCTATTGAAGAGAGGAGATCAATATCGATGGAATGTGCAAGAGATCGTGATCGATTTCATAGACGAATCAATGAAATAAAGTAAAATTATTGAACCTGTTTTAGAAAAGAAAGTGTTGTAGTATCGATTAAAAATGCTTGACATTGTAAAAGATGTTGATAAATAATAAAGATGAATTATTTATTGAATGTTTTTTATTTCCAACCAGTTAGACTAGCTATAGAAGTTATTGAATATCGAAGTTGATTTGATAATGCTGGATAAATATTCATAGCTTCAATAGGGATGAAAAGCAATCAAATATTTTTGATATTATCAATATTTTATTAAAAAAAAATATAACTATAAACTATATACTAATCGCTAAATTTACTATTATAACTAGTCGTTTATAACGACGTCGCTTGTAATGACAAATCGCTTATAACGACGGATCTTTGCGGTATTGGTTGGAATTCCTATATCACCAATACAGTAAATAGTCGGATATAATGACGGGCTTCATCTTAACATTAACAGTCATCAGTAGGTAATCATAAGCAAAACTGAAACGTTTGGTAGTAAATTAACTCATTCATTTGTGCTGTAAGTAGTGTAAGTACATATTCGCAGGTGCTATATATTATTTTGTCTGCAGTGTACTATGTTTTTCAGACAGTGTCTACATACAAACATGGAAAGAAAAAAGAGGAAAGTTCTCTCGATAAATGACAAATTTTCAATTATATCGAGAATCGAAACGGCGAAGCAAATATACTTATTGCAAAGCACCTTAATCTATCACACTCAACTGCGTCTACAATTTGGAAAGAACGCGAAAAAACTAAAAGAGCTTTTAACGACAACTTACCAGAAAAAAAGAGTACAACATACTTAAATTGATTTGTGCTTCTTGAGATGTAAATATGAAACTTTACATTTACTGATTATTGTCGGATATAACGACGATTCTGATATAACAACCAAATTTCTCGGTCCCTTGGTCGTCGTTATAAACGACTTTGACTGTATAACTATAAACTATATACTAATCACTAAATACAGTACTTCGCTGACTTATCTAAAATACTACTTACTAATTTTCTTTCTATTCTATAACTATCACGCTGTTCAATAACTTTAGCTAGTTGTCCTTTTAATTTTTTAATTCGCACTTCCGCCCGCGCCTCTTTTTAAGCGGCCACCGGGGCCCGCCTTTTAAATGTGGTTTTGAACACGCGGAACTGGTGTTCCGCCCTCTCCTCCACCTGCTCTCCCCCTTTGAAGTCCATGTCACTGCTGCACCCAAGCACCAACTTGTTCATATTTTTTCCTCTGGGGGTAGGATAGGAGTCTTTGACGAGCCAGGTGAGAGCGCGGGCGACGCCAATGGACTTTCCTGGGCGTTGGTGGATGGGTGAAATCCTCATTAAAAATTTGGCTAATTATTGGATCCATCCACGGTTTAATAGATAGAAAAAAAACAATATTAAATATACAACTCATAACTTGATTCATAAAACTTATGGATAGCGGAATATCCTGTAAAATATTTACTGCTGGTGGTGGTGCGGTTGGGGTTACCATTTTTTTCAATGATAAGTTAGTAGGGACCATATTGAATGCCCGCTCCGGTAACATTGCCGCTACGGAACGGAGTGCTCGCCGCCACTGGAGCCGGAGCCGCTGATCCCTCGCCAAATACTAGTGCCGCTGGACGACCGTTTTAACGTTGATTGAGATATTTACTGGAAGATGCCCAGCCTTACCGCCAGAATCGTGCCTAAAAATGATGCTGGCGGATAAGGGTTCAGAATCGGTCCATCTGTCCGCCAGCATCATTATTAAATGCAGTTTAGTCGGGTTCAGAAATTACAGATAGCTGTAATATTACGACAACAAGATGAAGCGATGTTGCCACGTAGTATAGTTCATTTCAGGCGTTTTCTCGATCTCTTTTCCATTCATGACACCAACAGAGATGGAACAAACGAGCGGGAGGCGAGCTTATTGTACGCGATAGACAAGAAGTGGTGCGGGTAAATATCTTTTGCACCACGGCTTCAGTGTCCAAATGCTGTAAACAAAATATGAAAGAATTTTTTTTTATTTGTTAAGAAGTTTGTTAACCACAGAAAATGTGCTTAACTTTTCTCATTAAATAATTATATATATTTCGATAATGTGTAGTAAAAAGTAGAAAACATTTTGCAAAAAATTAAAGATAAATATCAAAGCACACAGAACCGTAAGGGTTGTGGTGCAAATGTACGGTTTCTTTGGCCATCACGGTTGGCACACGGCAGGTCCGAGCTCATGTGTGCGGTCTGGGCTTTTACGATTTAGAGGACTAAACGGCTGAAATGAACAGTACCTTGCCGAACACTGTAACATGGTGCCAATCAATAATGATGGTGCTACACTTACGTCAGGGGCGGATGGAATGAATGATAAAACCGATTAGACGTTCCGGCCAGAGAAATTTAATTTGCCGACTTTCTCAAATTTACACTCGAAGACGAACTACATACTTAGCTATTGATATAAAGCTTGTGTTATTTCGATTTTAATTTAAGTGTTTATTAAGAGGAACGTCTCCGCTTTATCATCTGTGATTGTAGAACTTCAGCAAAATGCATTAACGTGATTTTTTGTATTAGCAAGGGCACGTATTAAAATCTTGTTTTACACACAACATTCCATTTAAAAAAATGTTATTAGCTTCTGTATAAATTGGCTTGGCTCATCTTGTATGTTCAGAAATAATTTTCGGTTATAGACTTTGTGTTTTTAAAGCAAATTTCTAGCTGTCATAGAACTCAAGCTATCAAAGTCGGACGCACTATTGCCTTACCCTGTATAATAATTCTTGAATTTTTTTTATTTAATTAAAATTTTGTTTACATTGATTTGGTTTATGTGATTAAATCTTAAAAAACAAACGAACAACTGTCAAACCACACAGGAAAATAAAAATTTGGTCCTAAATTAGTTTTGTATAGATAGGCGTAAGGATCTTTTTTCGTATAATTTTTGAACTTTTTGTAAATTGTTTTTTTATTTAATTAAAACTTTGTTTACTTTGATTTGGTTTATAAAAATATAATATTGCCTGAAAGGCGACTTTAATCATCGAGACGTGTGACCTGAACCATGAAACGCAGACCTAACGGAATAAATACACCGCAAACATATCTCGTCCCGTCCCGTGCAGCTATGGTCCCGTGGTCCTGTGCCCACATCCCACACCATAGACAATTTGGCAATGTCGCACACGTACAAATGCGTAAAGTGAGCCTTCTGGAGCCGGTACCTGATTCATAAAACCAAAAACCAACGTTGGCCGTCTGTGGCGCCACCGTACAGTGCAGACAATGTGGGTGAGGGGGCGCAGGGCAAAGAAGGGAAACTCGGTCGACTATTAGCACGGGGTTGGGTATCTTCCAATAGTTTTAATGTCCTCTAAGCCCTTCGCTATAATTTTAATTTCTTGTAGAGCTCGCTGCAGCGATTCCTTAGTGGAAGTACGCCGCCGGCCCTTGTTTTGCCCTTCGTCGACTTCACTCTCCATGTCAATTTTGCCGCCAAAAATCGACGGGACGGGGAGTCATCGCCCTCAACAACACACAACACGCGTTTTCCTGGTGACGCTCTCGCCCGCTAACACCTGGCCACCTGTTGCTTTTCGCAATTTCGCCGAACACACAACACACACCCACACACGTAGGTTTATCCCAACTTCTGTTTTGTTAGGTCAAAGCACAGAGAAGACTCTCTTTTGTTTTAAAGCTATTTATTGACACACTATTTTGTTAAAATCAGTTCGCACGCCACGACGCCACCCGTCACCACACATCTATCTCCCTCCCGCTCTTCTCCTTCCCACTCGCCACATCACCTCTCCCGCTACGCTAGAGCGCCGGTCAGTGGCGTCGTCTCGACTTAGGCTTCAACAATAACATATAAACATAATTAATTGCACATGTAACAAATGATTATTAAATTAAAATTTTAAAGTAGATATCAAAATCCTTTTCCATTCGAGCCCTGCAACACATACCGGGTGTCCCAGCGCAACTAAAACAGAAATAGCAAGGGAAATTGTAGGTCCTATTTTCATAAATTATATCGTCCTTGATAAAATTCGGTAAAAACGAAAGGTAATTGTTTACAATTTCCACTCTTTGCTTTTTGTGCTGTTTTTTTTGGAAACCATCGTAAAACATAATTAGAATGCCATTTTGAGCAATGAAATGTTGTGCAAATGATAAATAATTTTATGCAAAATTTATAGGGAAAAAAAAAGATGTGCTAGGGCAAGAAAAATGAGTAAAAATAAAAGTAGTTTGCACAAGAAAAAATATTGATTTTCGTAATGTATACATGGTGACGAATGCGTTGGTAAAATTAGTTTTTTGAAAATCGAAGAGTGGGTAAAGTAAACAATGACCAAACGAAAAACTCTACACGGTTTCTGTACAGGAGAGGCACTCTTTCATGTAAAATTGATGGTCAGAAAGGCCTTAATCAAAGCAAAGGTCAAAATCTAAGAAATAACAAGTGATCGGATCAGAACGTTTCTTCTGAACATGAGATTCGAGGTTTAAATCCCGACCAAAGCGACATTTTTTTATCTTTTTAAAACTATAAATTTTACATGAAACCGGACCCCCCATTTTAAGAATCCGCGTGGAGTTTCTTGTGGTGACTTAAACTGTATGTGGGTACAACGTGTTAGTTTTTGTTGCGTTAAATTTCCCGGGGTTTCAGCAGTTTCCTCACTGCATCTTTTGAAGACGGTAGTTATAATTTACTGTAATTGTAATTCTCGTTTTTGTTTTGTCATTTCGGTGTTGTGGTAGGTACCCAAAATCAACCCCACTGGTTTTCTGTACTTCTCAGTGGAGAATTCTATTAACTTGTTCTACTTCCTTGCAGTTACATTTTCTATTCTTTCTGAGTGTTCCTACTAAAGCGCAAGTAGCAACTTTGCCAAAGAGACGCTGGTGTAGTAATTGTCAACAAATATGGCTTTTCCTTTATCCAAAATGCAAGAATGCACATATAAAATTGTAAATATAAAAAATAAATACCTACACAACGAACAATATGGAGAAACGTAATAATAAAAGCATGGAGGTAGATTGTAATGTATGTAGTTATTAAACTTTTCAGAGAAAAAAGAAAATATATCGACCAAACTTAAACTGCATAGTTGCAAAATTGAATGACCTCTCAACAACAAAATTATTTTTACAATTCCTAGTAGCGTGTGGTTTGAAATTTGACTTAAATCAAAGTTCCAGTGCCTTAGATAATTTTAGGTGTTTCCTAACAGATGAGGAAATTGGTAAAGTAAGTTCCTTAGAATCACCAGAAATAGAAGAAGATTTCGTTACGTTTTCAAGATTGTATGCTAAGAAAAGAACAAGAGTTACAGATTGTACAGTCTTTTACATTGCCGGCTATGTAGCCAGTAGATGCATGAAAATAGTAAAAAATTGTGCAGGCTGCCAACATGCGCTTCAATATTCAGATTATTATTAAACCTGGGGCTTATAATGAATATAAATTGACTCAGTCTGGTAGTCTTTTGTATTTTATCACTAAGGAAGAGCTTTCAAGACTATTTTTAATTTTACCCAGAACGTGTCAACTCAATAATGTGAAAACAGAACTAAAACGTCTTTTAATTCAAAAACTTTATGCAAAAGTCTTGAATTGAATGAATTGTGCAGAACATTTTTAATTGCAGTATTGCATTATTATTGCAATTATATTTGATTTAATTTTGCGGTGCTACATATTTTTTTGGATTAAAACAATTAATTCAATTCTTAAGGCCAGGGACGAGAAATTTATCAGCCATTGCCTACAGTTGTCCAAAGAGATAGAATCACTTCTTGATCCAATGAAACTTATGGCATACAAGAAATGTTTAAAATAAATAAACAAAATAGAAGAAGTTAAGATACCTAACAGCTTTACATAAATATACGTGAAATCTCACTTGAAACAATGCTTATAATTTTACAATCTTTACATGCATAATCTGTCAAGTAAATAATTTGGTATAATATTATAGGTAGGTATACATATATTATATTTGTTGTAGTTAGCACAAAAATTATTAAAATAAAGTTGTATGTTGTTTGGATCAATAAAGTGTTAATTAATAACGTGTCACTTTTGTCCATTTTAAAATTAGGTGACTGAATAATCTTAAATTGAAGTCCAAATAAAATGTTAAATTGAGATTTAAATTTTCCCGCCTTATCTATATTACAGTTAACTGTAATAGTTCCGGATTATCCGCTGCACGTTGCACGGCGCTGACTTCATTGCTCTGCTCTGTGCTCTGTGTGCTAGTGTCTGTGCTAGTGTGCTAGTCGCTAGCGACTAGTTCCTAGGACGCAACTTTTGCTCCCATCACGGCTGCGCATTATGTACACTTCGCGCATAAGGACGAAGTACTTCAAAGATAGAGCGCTAGGCTAGTTGCTAGTCAGGTAGCCTTAATGTATATAATTAATGCCATGCTAAAACTCGGCCACTTTCCGGTGACCTGGAAAAATGCAGTTATTGTCCCAATTAAAAAACCAAAGAAGGACAGCAGGAAACCGGACAATTACAGACCGATCAGCTTGCTCTCCGCTCTGTCGAAAGTGGCTGAAAAGATAATACATAGAAGGTTGGTTAAATATGATAATAAGTTGAAAATTACAAAAAATATTCAGTTTGGATTTAGATCAAATCACAATACGATACAGCAGGCTGCTAGGATTGTCAATGATATTACTATTAATTATAATAAAAATTTTGTTACCAATATGCTTTTATTGGATTTCCAAAAAGCTTTCAACAGGGTGTGGATCGAGGGACTGATTTATAAGTTAATTAATTATAATTTTCCAAGAAATTTGATCAAAACCTTACACAGCTATTTGGTTAATCGAACCTTTCAGGTAAAAATTTACAACGCTCTTTCGGACAAAAAAAACATTAGAGCTGGCGTGCCTCAGGGCTCAGTTCTGGGACCCAAACTCTTCACGATGTTTATTAACGATATTCCGTTATTCCCAAAAACGCAAACTGCATTGTATGCAGATGACACGGCCATCTACGCCCACAGCTTTCTTGCAGTGGCTGCAAATTTCCAACTGCAGACTCACGCTAGTATTTTGCAAAAATATCTAGATAAATGGAGAATACAGCTTAATGCATCAAAATCTGAAAATATAGTTTTTAGCAAAAAATTTACAAATATAAAAATCTTCCGCCCGCTCATTATTAATAACGAAAAAGTACCGGTGGTAAACAGCGTGAAATACTTGGGAATAACCCTGGACAGAAGGCTTAACTTCTGGGAGCATATCACAAACTCTTTAAAGAAAGCATACGTCACTTGTAGACTGAACTATCCATTGTTATCGGAGCGCTCACTCTCTCTGGAAAATAAAAAGTTGTTGTATGCTGCTATAATCAGACCTCAAATAACATACGGGGCGCCTGTCTGGGGAGGGCTGGCGGGCTCGAATTTAGGCAAGTTAAAGGTTTATGAAAATAAAATTTTACGATTAATCACTAACTCAGACAGATACACTCGAATAACTTCACTTATAGATAGAGTCGGTATTCTCCCAATTGATGAATTTATATTAGAAATATCCAATAAATTTTACAATAACAGAAATTGCAAAAACCAATACTTTACTAGAATATTAGATACTAAATTACATAACGTCAACTTCAGAATTAAACACAGGTTAATTCACCAACACCTGCCCGTGTTTACAGAAGAGGATTAACACAACTCTTTCTCAACCAGTACTGTATTTCGGCCCACCACTGGTGGGGACAGTAAGGGAGGAGAGATCTGCACGTCTAATCCTCTTTGAATTGGACCATTCTACACATGGCAGCTGCTAGAATTAAAATGGAGCCTCACTCGTTAATACTGATTCAGGCAATTAAATGTACATTAATAATTAAATTTCCGATAAACATTGATGAGAGTAATACAATTCTAATTAAGAAAATCCTAGATTAAGAATAGGTGTAACGTAAGTAAATAGTAGCGTAGGAATTATTTAAAACAGGTTTTCACAATTTTTCCTGTAAATATCTTAAATAATTAGAGTAAGAAAACTGTAAAATAAAATCAAGGATTAACTATTGTAAATTAACATGTATTTGTAAATAATAGATGAATGGAGGGCTAAATCTGAGAAATTAGATAGGTACCATTATACATAATTTAAGTTAAAGCTGTTAGGTCATATTTCGATGGAAATATAAGCTGGCCGCAAAACTTGTAAGAAAATATCTGAATAAATCTTGTTATTGTTATTGTTATTGTTATTGTTGGAAGTGGACGAACGAGGTCGTGGGTTCAAATCTTGGCCCAGGACAGGAAATTTTTTTTTTTTTAGAGGCACGCAAAAAAGAGTTTTGTACAAGGTCAGTTCAGGGCCCTGTAATTTTTTTTTAAAGCACGATTAGAAATTACCACTAAAAAGCGAGAAGGTGGCATTGTAAACAATTACCCATAATGCGCAGCCGTGAGCAAAAGTTGCGTCCTAGGGGCTAGCCGCTAGTCTAGTCGCTAGGTCGCTAGCATGTCGCTAGTCAGTCAGTCACATAATACTACTAACTATAAACTAGGGCTGGGAATAATATTCGAATTATTCGAATATTCGAATTGACGAACACCTAAAATTCGAATAACTATAAAATAAACGTAACATGGTTGGGGCAACTGGGAATGGACTTTTAGTTACTGGATCATCCACTGGAACCAGACAGCGCTCGAATCGTTAGATTCGAGCGGATTTTTCGGTCTAGTAGTCTGCATTTTAAAATTTTACTTTTGTCAACCACTTGTCAACAAACTTTTTGCATGCTGTTTTTCGATAATATTCCCGCATTATTCGAACTTTTTGCTTCTGTTCACTGTGTGTTCTCTGTGCAACAATATCTAACCATTATGGATGTATTAATGGAATCTGGTGCTAAAACTAAAAAGTGTTGTGTGCCTAATTGCGAAGATTGTTCGTCAAAGACTTGAGTATTTTACGGAGCCTTTTCATTTCTAGACTCTTTTTATTCCAATATTATTGCTGACTTTTTCCAAACCACTTGGATAAAGCAATTTTTTTTGTTCAAATGATGGCATTTGCAGATGCATGCTAAAAAATTCACTACGGTCACAATTACGAGTTCTAAGAAAAAATTATGTAAGTACTAGTTAAGAAACATCCGTAGGATGTCCTTAAATTGTTTTTACTTTTGAAAAATTATACAGGCTGGCTAAACTTAATTTATCGAAGTTGGACGCACTATTGCCCCATTCTGTATATTATATTTGTTGTAGTCACCTCAAAAATCATTAAATTAAAGTTGTATGTTGTTTGAATCAACAAAATGTTAATTAATATTGTGCCACTCTTGTTCATTTTAGAATTAGTTGACTGAATCAAATCCTAAATGAAGGTCCAAATAAAATATTAAATTGAGATTAAAATATTCCCGATATTGCAGTTAACTGTAATAGTTCCGGATCATTCGCTGCATGGCGCTGACTTCATTTCGAGCTTTACTACACGAGATACTTTTCTAGAGGGGGTATTCTGTGTGGTGCAGTCGTGCAGTCAGTGGAAGTGTGGTGATTGTGTGGTGAGTGGTGTGTGGTGCGCGGTGTCGCGATTCGTGATCGGAATTGTTTATTTCATCATGTCGTCATGTCCATGTTCCGTTTGTATTGTGATTTGCGGGTGGAGTGAAGTGCATAATTATTGGTTACGCCGGTTTTTCTGTTAGTCCTGTTCACAAATTACAGCATGTCTAATTGAATTCCTCATCGAAGTTTTTATAAAAGTGCCTACGCCGTAACTGAGATTGAAACTCCAGGACCTAACTGAGATTTTGAGGTTAGAATCATCGCTTTTTGATGATCAGTAAACACCATCGTTGTCAATTTTTGTTACTGTAATGAGGAATAAACATGCAAAGTACCGAAAGCGAGAAACTGGGGGGTTTGTTGAAATTAAATCGTCGCAAGAATGGCCGGTAAATTGTTGACATCGGCAGGAGGGAGGGGAAGGAAACCATGCGGCGAACTTTCCGAGATGGCCATGACTCGTTTTTTTCAAAGCTTACTAGATGACAAATTCAATTAGACATCCCGCAGTACCGATTTGTTTGGAATAGAGCAATCGTCAATCATCAGTTTGTTGTTAATTATAAACTTATTTGTGACGTGTTGTGACGCGCCTGCCACCTGCCAGGAACTTCAATAGGGGTAAGTTTTTTTTTTGTTGATTGTGTCTAACTTTTTACTGCACGACAGCAAACAAGAATTTTGTTGGCAGGAGCGTGCGTTTGCATTATTGCCATTTCGCGTGGCACCTCATTTAATTAACATCGACAAACGCGCCGCAATAATTATTTTGCCTTATATCAGAAGCTACGTACTTGCTTTTGATTAGCCAAAGATGTTTTGAGACGAGGATCCGTCAAATATCTCCGTCCTGGGGCCACCCCAACCCCTAATTCCCAACAACTCTCTATCTACCGGTTTTTTGACGTAAAAACGACCAAGTCCATACGAGAAGAAAAAATCAAATTTGTAACAGGGCGTCGCCGACTTCTTTATGTTATAAGGGAGCCTCGAGACAGGCGTCTGCTAAATTTTGCCGTCCTGGGGCCACCCCAAGTTGGTAGTTATAACTTTTCTGGTTTTAGCGCAAAGTCCGTATCGTCGTAACCCACACGACATTTTACTTGCCATCCGCTCATCAGGGCTACGTGCTAAGAGAGCGATGATGTACTGACATTTGTTGGCAAATTGTACTAGATGGCGCTAAATTGTACTAAATTTTTTACTGCACAAAAAAATTAATTTTCAGTATAATCGTTCTACGTGATTGAACCTGCACTTTCCGCATTTCAAAAGAATTTTAAAATTTTCTTTTACTTTTAACTTGAATGAAGGACGAACCTACAATATGTAGATTTTGTTTCACATGTAAAATGTATGAACATGTCTCAATAGTTAAACTATTTCTTATTCTATTTTTAATTAGAGATAATTGAGAAAAAATTCTCTCGGCAGCTGCTGAAGAGTGGGGTAACGATAATATAATTTTCACGAGAGGCATTAAGGGTCGTATTTATAGTCGGGAACTTAAGCTTGTCTTACATAAGACCGCCTTAAGTCTAAGTACGAGGTAAGACCGCGATGTGTTTTATAAACGAGACTTCGGTTAAACTCGGCAAAGGCGGTGCTTAAGCTCATATAGACCTCGTGCAAGTCATCAATTTAGTGATTTAATTTTTCACAGAAAGGAGTTGGCAATCCTATCTGTCAAAATCATGCGAAGACTTGTGTTTACGGAGCAGTTTGTCTATGGAATTTATAACCTCAAACTAAAGTTGTAGAACTTTTCGGAGTTTTCTGCATATACGCACATGTCAGAGACAACAGTCACATGTAGGATTATCCCCACACGTTTCCGTGCTGGTATATAAACCAGCACAGCACAGTTCAATGTTTATTTTAAATTCTCACCCCTTCGAGACATCTCACATCGTCAGTGTTTATCTAGCGCATCATAGAATCAAGTAAGTACCAAATAAAATAAAACTTCAAAACATTTACATAAACTTGCTTGTGTAATTTATAATCAACAGAATGGCATCAGAGAAAATTACTTACTCGGCAAGGGAAAAGGCAGTGCTTGCGTCTCTCATGGCTGAACTAGGCAGCATTGTAGAGTCAAAAAAAACTGACGCAGCCACTCTTGAGAGCAAGAACAAAGCTTGGGAGAATATTTCAGTGTCCTACAATGCTCAGCCAGAGGTTGTAACAAAAAGAACGGCCAAGCAACTCAAGAAGTTGTGGTCTAATTTAAAACAGCTGTAAGTTTACCTTAGGTATATGGATCATTTCATATTATAATATGTCTTATTTTAGCAAACGCAAATTAAATACGGAGCTGCAGTTTCAGCGACTACAAACTGGAGGCGGAGAGGTTTCAACAGAAACAGAACCCGATCCAGTTATGGAGCTGATAGATGTTGCAGCTCCATATGTAGATGTACAGCTAGACTGTAGTTTCGACTCTAGCTCGCAATCTGGTAAGTTTTTAAAATCTAAACATGTTCTTATGACGCACCCTTTTGATTCTGTGTTAAAATACTTACTTATATAACAGAATGTAGATTATTATCTATAGTAATGTTGGATTTTCTTTATTTTAGCACTTACTCAACCTTCTACTGCTTCAACTATTGAGTGTAAGTTTTCAAATTATTTATGTGATTTTATGTTAAACGTGTTTGTCTATATTATAAATTGTATTTTAATCTAGGTACTGAGGAGCAACCTCGAAAAAAACTGAAGAAGTTGGTGGACGAGGAAACTGCCCTCCGGGTTCTGAAATTAGAGGAAGCCATCCAACAACAAAGAGAACTCCACCAGCTAAGGATGCAAGCTGCTGTTGCAGAATTGGAGGGAATAAAGCAATTAAACTTGTTAAAAATTAAAATCGCGGAAGCTCAACTAGGTAATTTAAAAAAATAAAGATTTTAAAAATAATTAGTTTTATTATATAAAAATTACAAAATATTTAAAAGTGCTGTTGTATAAACTGCCGGCGAAACTCTAAACCAAGTGCATTATTTTCATGTATTTGTGGTACATTTGGTAATTCTTCTGCCACTTGTTCGGCGAATTCAATATGATCGTTCTGCTGTATGCCAATGTTGTGCAAAACTGCACATGCACATATAATGGCCTGGCTTGTTTGAAGTTTTGTACGTAAAACGCGACTCAGACATGGAAATCGTCGTTTCCATTTGCCAAACGCTCTTTCAACAACATTTCTCGTTGTTTTTTGGGCGACATTATAATTTCGTTCGGCTTGGTTGGCAGGGTGTATTACTGGGGTTAGCAAGTACGTCCGACAAGCATATGCGCTATCTCCCAATAATAATCCAATAACTTGCCTAGTTTCAAATCGAAGTCTTGCACCACTTCGATTAAAAATCAGGCTGTCATGGGCAGACCCTGGATGCCGAACAACAATGTCCAAAATTTCGAGGCTTGGACCAGCCACTACTTGAACATTTAAGGAAAACGTTCCTTTTCGGTTCCTGAACACCTCTGCGTTGTCACCTCCAGGACTTCTTATAAAAATATGGGTGCCATCAACGCAGCCACTGACTGAAGGGAAACCATGAAGCTGGTGAAATGCCATGATGTTCCTTCGCATGCCTTCCTCAGTGGTGGGAAATTTTACAAATTCTGGCAAATGCTGGGCCAAATGAGTTGACACTCGTTTTATTATTAGCGAGGTGGTTGCCTGGCTAATACCCCTCAAATCACCATTGACCAACTAAAACAATTTGAGTTTAGATTATACAGTATAGGTATTAATACGTTCATAAATCATACCTGAAAATTTCCAGTAGCATAAAATCGAAGAGATAATAAAATCTGAAGAACAGGTGGAATTGGTAAACCTCTATTGTCTTCCTTTAGTAGGTTTTCCAAAATTAATCCTAAAATCACCTCTCTCACCACACGTTTGCTAAAGCGATAACGCTTTTGAAACTCATGTTCAAAATAATATTCGAACGGATCTTGTGCGTCCCGAATATATCGTTTTGGTAGACGCGCACGCTCACGTATTTGTACGTTATCGTTCCGTTGGATTTCGTCATCAACGTGTTGATGATGTTCCAAAAATTCATCAAAATTATTCATTATTGACGAGAAAAAATACTACAACCACTGTACTTTAAGGTTACACCACGTTGACTGGCGAACGCACGGACTGATATAGATAAGGCGGACTTAAGTCAACTGTCGACTGAACTTAAGCTGAGATCAGTTCAAGATCGGTTGCCGTGCTCAAGGATGGTTTATAAAACGTAGGTTCGCTCTAAGGCCGACTTAAGTCGAGCTTCAAACTAAGGCAGACTTAA
This sequence comes from Schizotus pectinicornis, assembly GCA_951805265.1. Lineage (NCBI taxonomy): Eukaryota > Metazoa > Arthropoda > Insecta > Coleoptera > Pyrochroidae > Schizotus > Schizotus pectinicornis. The sequence goes on along the minus strand of OX638204.1, from coordinate 18,889,186 downwards.
GATCAGTCTATAAATACGACCCTAAGTTTCCAAACATAGGCTTTCATAGGCATTCTTTTCTTGCTTTATTAATAATACTCCAAAATTGTACCGGATCGGAATTGGCGTATTGTTTTAAACTTTCTGTTACTGATATCAGCTGCCATTCTAAATTTATTTCCTCTATATTTAAATTTAGTTGGGGAAATAAGTTGTGTGCGTCTGCAATCGATAATTTATCACCTGAAACTGCAACCTGTGGTGTAAAATTGGATGCAAATTTAAAATATACGTTTTCAAAATCAAACCTATGCTTAATTTGTGAACACAACTCTACATGGAATTCTAGGCAACGTAATTTAAAATTTTGATGTTTGTGCAGGCTACTATCGATAAATAACTGATAGGCTGCTTGATTTAACTACTTTAATAGCACACTAACATATAACAAATAAAGCGATATTAAAACCATTGACAAGAGCGATCTCGCCGTTGCCAACGTCCGGTCGTAAGTGCGGAAACACAGTGGAAGCAGGTTTTTCGCTTACCGGTAGCCGGCGCCGACCGGCGCCGGTTTCTCGTACCGAGATCGCACAGAGTGGAGTACCGGTAAAAGCGAGAGAAATCGATAAAATCTGCCACTTGCGTCTCAAACTTCGAGCAAATATGTCGTCTTCAGATGATGATATGATTGCTCTAGATTCAGTGTTTACTAAATTAAAAAGAAAAAAAGCTGGTGTACATTCTCTTAATCGCGAAAGGATAATATATGGAGAATATTATCATTTATTTCCAAATTTAAAAAATGATAATGAAAGATTCTTTCAATATATGAGAATGACTCAAGCGACTTTTAATTACATTTTAGAAAAAGTGAAATGTTGTTTAAACAAAAATTGGTGCAATCTACATAAGCAACCTATTTTTCCAGAAGAGAGGCTTGTTATAACTTTGAGGTAAGTAACTGTTTTGTTGTTAATAATTAAAACGAGCTTACAAACGTATGGAAGTATTTAGAATAATCAGAGTAAATCAAAATTACGATTACAAAAAAATGCATTTATTAGTATCAAAATACATATTATTTACATAATATTGATTTAATTCCACGGAGGAATCGTATTTTCATGATGACCGTGAAACATTGGTTGTTGGCTTGGAGGAATGGAAGAATGTGTATTTTGATCAATGTTGTGATAACCTGGTGATGGCGCACTAGAATGGGATGAAATAGAAGATGATGGTGGAGAGAAAACATTGAGTTGATAGGAAAATTGGTCCACTAATTCCTGTACACGACAGCGAAAAGATAGTACCCTGTTTTCGGGGATTTTCCTCACATGAGGCAGCAAGCTTTTGAAAAACGAAAGATGTTCGTCATCTTGATCGGTAGAACAGTTTCTTTTCGCTTTGTTTTCAAGATATTCCACCTTTCGTCTTTCAATTTCTATCATCGACGCTTGGTACGTGTCCGTTTTAACTCCCCTTTTCTTTCTTGTCACAACAGGAGTGGGAAGCGAGGCAGTACTTTTATTTGAAGTAGATGGTGATGATCTACAGGTTTCAACGACGCTTTCCTGTTCGTATTCGCTACCTTGGGCGGCTTCTTCATTCCCACTATTTTCCTCACATTCAAGAGAAAACTGTGTTTCGTCTTGATATGTTACCTGGGTGGACTGGGTGCTTGACAAATTGCCACTAGTGGCCCTTGGTTTAACAATGTTCCTTAGGAAAAGCAGTTGCGAAAAATATGGCCATTTGGATGTAGGCGCTTCTTCTGCGGCATCTCCAGATCTTGGTGGAGGATGTTTTCCCAATTCAACAGAAAATTGGTCACGCAAATACTTCCACTGTTTCCTGACCTTTGCCTCTGAAAAAAATATATAATTTTTATCCTAATTTTGTTACAGATATATGGCAACCGGATCATCATTTAAACATCTTGCATTTTCCTTTCGAATGGGCGCATCCACTGTAGGAAAAATAGTTCAAGAAACAGTTTCTATTCTATGGGATGTATTACAACCTGTTCATATGCCAGTTCCGAAAAAAGAAGATTTTCAAAGGATATCAGAAGAGTTTAATAATATTTGGAATTTTCCCCACTGCATTGGAGCCATCGATGGAAAACATATTCGTATTCTTTGCCCAAAAAATTCAGGATCGATGTTTTATAACTATAAGCATTATTTTTCTCTAGTTTTACAAGGCGTAGCCGATGCTAATTACAAATTTATTGCTGTGGAAATTGGCGGTTATGGTAAACAGAGCGACGGTGGTACATTTCATTCATCGGAACTATACCGACAATTGAAAAATAATCAACTAAATATTCCGGAAACATCTTATTTTGCCCAAACAACAACAAAGGCACCTTTTGTGCTAATAAGTGACGAGGCATATCCACTCCTACCTTTTCTTTTAAAACCTTTTAGTGGAAGAAATCTAAGTTTTGAGCACGAATGTTTTAATAAACGCTTGTCTCGTGCTAGAAAATGTATTGAATGTACATTTGGAATAATTACGGCAAAATGGCGTATACTTTCAAAATGCATTGAAACTAATGTTGAAACAGCTGACGCTATTATTAAATGTATTTGCATTTTACATAATACGATCCTTGATAAAGAAGGTTTCCAAAGACACCTTAGCGATGTATCTGTCGAATATTGTGCAACCAATACCGGAAGACAAATGACAGGAAGACCTCTGAATGAAGCCAAAAATATTCGTGATATTTTTGTAACGTATTTTTCACAACATCCTTTATCTTACCTTTAAATACTTTGAGACAAAATGATGATTTTATCAATCACTGGATTAACGTTTATAAATAAATATAGCAAATACTTACCATCTTGTTTCATTACGACGCTTATTTTCCTCCAATATTTGTCGACTACATTTCGATTGCTGTGCAACTTATGCCTTTTGTCCCAAATAGGGGTTTTTTCAAACACTGCAGCTATTAGTAACTCCTTATCCATCATAACCGGCGCGTACGAAAGCAGGAATTAAACTAAATTTGCATTCTGGTAAAAGCGAGAACGCAGGTTTCCGGTGCTGACAGGTCCCGACCTGCATCCACTGTGCACCTGCCAATTTCATTCATTTTCAAAACTTATAAGCGCGAGTCGGCGCTGGTTGCCGGTAAGCGGAAACCTGCTTCCACTGTGTTCGTACACTAACCCTGGTTTGGTCGTAACAGGGTGTAGAAGAGTAGAGTCTCTTGGTCAGGGGTCAGGGTCTCGTCCAAGAGCTCCCTACTCCCCGATTTCCCCACTCCCAATAGGGGGTGGAACGCGTTACCTGTCGGGGATCGCACAATGTTTAAATGTAGATTCGGAAAAAAATTAAATGGTTTCGCTATAGAGAACTTTTCACCAAAAATTGCAACGTTTAGGTTAAAGTTAGCTGCAAATGTAAAATGTTGGTTTTCAAAATCAAACCTAGATTTGATTTGCATGCATAACTCTACGTAAAATTCTAAACATCAAAGTTTAAATTTTTTTAATTCGGTGTCTGTAAGAATATTTGGCTCTACCTTAACCCCGCAAAAAATATTCTTGATGTCCATGTAATTATGCGGATTCGCAACAGAAATATTTTTAATTGGCGTTTTATTAATTATCTCCCTCTTAATTAAACCCCCTAAAATCAATTTATACATAGAGGTAAATTTTTTTAATATTAGAGGAACCTTCGGTTTCTCACTTTAAAATTCCGCGTTTGCTTTCGTAATAATTTGCAACGTATAAGATAAAAACAATAAATATAGCTTATTCAGCGGATTTTTTAGCTGCCCTAAAATTGCCACGGCTGATGGAAGATTGTCTTCAAGAGCAGCTCTTTGGAAAAATAGTGTTAACGAATTCCAGTGTTCTAAAATTCGATTAACTACCATCTAAAAAACATGAATAGGTAAAATTGAAATTCTTGAAGTTATTAACACTTACATGCATTGCAAGCCACCTCGTTTGGCTGGGATATAGCATCATATGCTGCTTTCTTCCGCAAATATCTGGCATTCTTTTAGCTCCTCAATCCTCTTACCACTGCGTAAGAAATATGCGTAGATATCGCGTGCAAATTGTTCTACTTGGTGTGGAATTTTCTTACTAGCCGCTGAAGAACACAAATCTAGGGAATGACAACTGCAGCCTAACACAACAATTCCAAGTCAAAATTCACGTAAACTGGCTTGAACTCCCTTAATTGACCCTGTTGCGGCTCTGACGTCCTGATTTATTCCGTATTTGTGGGGATTAGAATGAACTTTGTTGCTCGTTGCACCAGATTTATTTACATGCAATTTACATTCGACGGAGCGCCCTCACTTCACAAAGGCTGCAGTGGTTCCGCTCAGCAGGGTTGCCAGATGAATTTTTATTTGATCCCTAGATTTTTTGACAGAAATCTCTAGATATTCCTAGACCCCTTTCCCAGATTTTAAATTGTATTGTTGGGTGCATAATAACACAAATTAATCAGTCAAGTAATTTATTATTGTCATATTACATTGAAATTGGTAATTATAAGAGTATCTGTAATCTGTATAGACATTATACTTCTACATAAAATATAGAATACTAATAATAATATACAATACAAAGGAGTGTTTTTATAGTAATTTTAAACGAAACATGGAACAATTTACAAAGGCAATTTTACATAAAGGTATACATATTATTACAAACTTATTATTATATTTTATGAATACATTTTACTGTTGAATTTTTTCAACAAATCAGGGCCAATATGAAATTTGTAGCAGTTTTCATTTTTCAATAAAGTTTTTGTGTGCAGAATACCACTTAAAGTTTCCGTGGATAATTTGTTTTTAATTTTAGTGTTATTTAAAATTTACAACTGAAAAAATTCTTTCCACGGTTGCACTTGAATGTGGTAAACACAAAACATCAATTATGAATTTTGAAAGTGTGGGAAACATTAACGACTCATCGTCACATTTAATTTGGTAAATTTTTGTTCAAAATTCGGCAATGTCAAGATTTTGGTAATCATTTAAGTCTATATTTCATAACTGACGCCATTCTCGATCCAGCTCATTTAATTTATTTTCCAGAACCAGATTTGGGAAATGAATAGCTAAATGAGAAATTGTATTGTGCTTTTTGGAAATCACCTGCGCAGGACTGATAACAGCTAATTCTTTCAAAATTTTTGTCGATGTGCTCTTTGCATCAAAGCGTTTGTAAATTTGGGAGCAACTCTCAATTAAAAATTCCAAACAACGCTTTTGAAAGTTTAACAATTCTTGATCATTTAATTGATGGGGTGTATTAGAAATGAAACCCATTACATGTGCACCCAAATATATTTTTTCGATTGGCACAAAATGATGAGGATTTTTGTACCTACTTGATATTTTCTATGGGTGTTTTCTCCAGATAATTATTATTCATGTAACAATCCAAAAGCGTTATGAGAATATTTTCAATTTTTCTGTATAACGTGTGAATTTTAATTTTTTCAGATTGCATTTCTATGTTTAAATTATTAAAAAATGGAAGAACAAAATCTAAAAAGTGATAATATAATTTCACAGAACGATCTTTCAGCCTGGTCAGAATGGTTTCTGCTCTATCGATTTTCTGATGAACCTGGTCGGTGAAATATAATATGAGTGCATTATACTGCTCTACCAAGCGGGCAACGACTTGATGCAAAGATAACCACCTTGTCTGAGATGGTTGAAGCATTTTGTGAGGTTTTACTTTAACAAATTCTTGAAATTCGCAAAACTCGGTTTGCCGTTTGAAACTGTGTTGCAAGTATGTGTGAATATCTCTTGCAAGATCTTTAACCATCGAAGGCAATTTGGCACATACATAATTTGAACACAAACTGAAAGAATGACATGAACATTTTAAAATAAATAAATGTGGAATGTTGCCTTTTAATTTTGTGGCCAGTGAATTATTCACCCCCATCATTGCACTAGCTCCGTCTGCACCAAAACCAATTAATTGCTTTGTATAATCTATGTTATATTTTAAAAAGAAGTCCTTTATGGTTATGTAAAGCGCTTCTGCTGCAGCGTTTGGTACAGGTAGTAACGCTAAAAACAAATCTTCTACTTTAATATTGATCACCCGAGACACCATTGCCAAACTTTTTATTGCGCCCTTATCGGTGGACTCGTCTACTATTAAAGAAAATTTGCGATTTTGGATCAAATCCAACGTTTTTTCGAAGCCCCGAGAACCAGTTACATTATTAACGACTGCGGTGGCTTTTGTTCTATTATTAGTGTATCTTTTAGCAATTTATGAATCTGCAAAGCTAGTCCTAATCACCTTAGATAAATGATCCATTAAATTAAATGACAAGTTATGCTCTGCAGCAAATGCTGCCACTCGTATTTCTGCCTTCTTAATATTATTTTTTAAAGTTACATTAGTTTGAAAAGTTGTCATAGATGTTAAGGTCTGTTGTTTAGGCAAAGACTTGGCATTATTATTAAGAAATATGCAAACAAAAGGGCATGCAAACTGACGATTAAAACTTTGTGTAATTCATTATGCATGCTTAACAATTGACTGCAAAAGCTACTAAATCAGAATAAAGATGGAATCGTGAAAAGTAAACCGATGAATGTAGCATGTCATTATATAAGCAGAGACTCACACCTCGTGAGCCCAAACTGCTCTGAGTCAAAAACTATTATACACGTAGGTAGTCGTGAGCCCGAATCAGGGTATACACCTGTATATATATATTGGTGCACGGTATCTTGTCACCTCCGGTACATGGAAGAGGCGACCTTGCCTCCGGTGCTCCCCCTTAAGCTACATCGACAAAAAATGTATATATGGGGTGCTGAAATCATAGACAATCCGAATTCCTTAAGAGGGGAAGATTTTTATTAATTTTTAATACGTCATATATAGGGAGCACGGAAAGAACGATGTGACCTCAGAAAAAAGTATATATCTCTATAGTTTTGCGTCGTTGTTGCTTCCGACAGTGTTGCCATATTATCGGAGGTCACATGTACACATCTTTATCCTCATGCTTGGTTTTTAATATGAATAACTCATGTAGGCGGCTAGTTTTAACTATAGTTTGTGGCAAATGATGAAAGAACACATTATTCTGATTCCGGTAACATGAAATGTGATATTATGTTCATCTAGAATTTGAATATAAACAAAATACACTCAGTTAGAGAAAGTTTTATTCAAAATAGAAGCGAAAAACTGAAAAGGTATGACAATGCAAAAAATAACAACTAATTTTTATTCGAAAGTTTAATTAGATGTTGCAGTTTAGAATTTACGACCATAGCGGTTCGACTTATTTTCTCCTTCTCTATAAAATCTTTTATTAATTGACCTGATGGATAAATTTTCTTCTTTATATATGAAGCAAATTGTCCTCGATTTTCAAGAACTGGACATCACCAATTCGTCGCCTGTTAAACAGAATTAGCAATGCTAAGGTGCAATTCACCAGTAATTTGTAAGTTTTGATGTCATCTTTTTGTTTCATAAATATTTTAGCACAATCGTCAGCATCTTTCAGACATTGGTCTCGGAAGATTTTGATGTCGTTTACTAGAGGCAACAGCAAAGGTTTATTCCACCTCTTTTCTTGAAGGTCCTTGTTAGCTAGGGAAGCTAGTTCGCTGTTCCACCGAGACTCGATCAATTTTTTAAATTTTTTTACATTTTTCAACCAAATGGGTATCTGCGTTTCTGATTTACATCTAAAACCGCGACTTTCTTTTAAAACAAGATGCGTTAACTCGTCGCAAGCCATTTTCAAAGAAGTGCCAAGATGCATTGCAAGACTGGGAGTTTTAAATGTTTTCTTGATGGGGTCGTATCCTACAATACTCCTTGCGGCACTTAAAACATTGTCAACATTTTTCGGGTGGAGCATGTCTTTAAAACTAACTTGTTCCTCATTAGTTTGTTTTCTGTAGGAAATAAGCAGTCTCGAAAGTTCCCTCATTCTAGTGCTACAAACATACGCCATGCGCTCTCTCTTATGTTTTTTCAAATACGATTCCCCAATATGAGCAATTAGAAGGTCTTTTTTAACTTCGAAGGAGATTTCGTCTCTTTTCATCTTGTCGAATACCTGGTAAAATTAGATTTCTATTTTACTTTATACAAGAAAATTATCTACAAGACAGACTTAACGTATAACCAAAATTTATTGTGCCAATTTTTGGTTATGAGTTAATTTTCTCTAAGAGATTTCAAAATTACACGCACCTGGCATTTTACATTTAGTTTTGATAAAGTGTCCATGGGATCTCTGGCACAAGCCACGACTGTTTGTGAATTTGATACATAGTCCGTTCGACGACGTGTCTGTTCAGAATTATTTGGTTTAGAGATGCATTTTTTCGTGTGCCTCTTCAAATATTGTTTTAAAAACAAACCTTTGCAATAAATGCAAGGATAATAATCGAGATTTCCTAAAGATTCTTTGTTAGATTTCCGGTAGGGGCGTGTTATACCAGAAATGTGGAGGTCAAAATTTGTACCTTTTCGAAGTAATATAAATGCCAGCCGTCTATCCTTACTCTTCTTTGGCAGTTTCAATATATCTTCAATTTCCTTTTCTGCACCATGATGCCTCTCTACGTGCCTTATAAAATTTTTTGAAAGCACATCTTCATCACAAAATTTGCATCTGATTTCTTTCTTTTTAAGAGCTCTATTCGCCTGCGAAGCAAAATTGAATGTGAAAAATGGATTGGCTTAAATAAAAGCACTTACTCTAATTTGCTCAGAAAGTGGTTGAGATATTACTGTAGGATTTGTGCTTTGCTCACCGGTTCCATTTAAATTTTCTGAACAGTTTATTATTTCATCTTCACTGATCGCGTTATCAGAAATAGTGCTTGAACTGCTATCAGACAAGTTCCATCCGTTAAAATTCTTATCGCGTGAATCATCGTCTTCAGATGGAGATATTATATTAGGACTCTCATCTTTATTTGGGACAAATCCAATCGATGAGATTGAAACGTTACTTGGACGAATCACAATATTTTGTATTATCTGGAAATATTTAGAACACGTAAAGAGATTCCAGAGTGAATTAATCAAAATGTAGTTCTCTCATTTATTTACGCTGGTTTTTAGTTTTTATGTAAATCTATGTACCTTATAATCGCAGAATACAGAGCAGACTTCTACAAGCAACCGTTTTGTTGCCTTATTTATGGAGATAATTTATTTTGATATTTGAAGGTAAGATAATATCATTCTTTGGATTTACGCCGTAATAAACAATCACGAAATAAAACTATTGTACGTAAAAGTCCGTACTGCTTTCTGTAAGTGAATTGGTTAGACGTATAGGAAAGCCGTATATTAGTAATGGAATGGTCTAAATTTTCTGCATTTTAATTCAGACTTAAATATTTTATGTGCCCTCCTGGTCATAAATAAGTAGCCATTAAAATGTGTACCTAACGCGTAACTAAATTAATTTAAAATCATATATGAACAAACTATTGTTGCATTCCATCTCCATGTGAATAACAGTATCAGTAAGTCTGTTTTTCAGCAAAACAGAAACTCCTATGTAAGTAAATAAAATTAACCTAGTTGAGTAAATAACTTAAATTATAAGACATCGCTCTTTTATATGACTAGCAGTGTACCATATTTTCGAACAGATTACATGATTACAGATACATTGTTGACGTACTTTAACTCCTGTTGACCCCTTAGAAGAATTTGATCCAGATTTAGAAGCACGGGCTTCAATGCAGAATGAATCAGACACCTCACTTAAATTATGTCTCTGAGGTGTTTGAATCATTTGATCTCTCAAGGGCAAAAGCTCTGCATATTCTTTTTCATCCGAGTTTGACACGTCAAAGTCTTTGGGATCATTGGGACTTGAAAAACTTGTGAAGTCACTAAATTTTATGCATTCCTAAAAATTTACAGATTGGTTTTGCATTTAAGTAAATATTCTTTTATTTGCCGTAACTAAGCCACTTGGATCATCATCTCTTCTTTCGTCTTCTTTGTGCTTTTGTGTTATGTCAGTACCATTTATTTCACTTACTTTACCGGAATAATTTGTGTTATGTTTTTGTATTTCACTATGCTCAATGCATGCTTTTGTTGTGTTGCTACAGTCAGTTTCATTACTCAGTTTATTTTTCCCTAAAACGAATAAAACTGTGTCGATATTACCTCTTCCTAATTGTTAATATTAATTATTAATATTCTTTGGTGGGAGTCCCTCTCGGGGCTGATCATCGAATACTTGAACAGATCGCAATAAAAAATAAAGTTGACCTACCCGCCTGGTTCGTCCTCGGATGAACAGGGAAATCTTTATTTATTTCGAGTAATGATTTAGAATGCGGAATTTCCGAAATTTTTGCTTTCAGGTCATTTAATACATCATTTGTAGGGAATCTATAGATATTGTCATCATTTCCGCATTTAGTCTCATTTCGTACATATATTGGCATTAAATTTGTCTCGTTTATATATAATGTGTTATTGTTTGATGCTAAAACCATACGGAAAATAAGAAAGGATAAATACGGTCCGATTCTTAAAAGAAGCTAATTGCTTCACAAAATTATGGTCGAGTTACGCGCAACGTTATAACACGATTGTCCGCCCTGTTTCTTTTCAACATAATGACGCACGGTAATAACGTAGCGCGTAACTCGACCATAATTTTGTGACGTCATTAGCTTTTTTTAAGAATTAGAGTAGTTATTTACCAAGTCCTAATACTTAAAGGCCTTTTGATACTTACTGCACAGTTCTAATATCATCTTAGATCTTGATGTCATCTTTACTCAATGTCTTTACTAGATTGCACGACCAAAGCATTTTTTGAGGGCCGCAAATATGAACTGAAGTGGTGCGAAAACATCCTTGTGACCTCTCCGACGTTGCCATTTAGCGGAGGCGAGAAGGTAACGTGTGTGACAACAGAAATGCGATTTATATAGTCGGAGGCGACAACGTGCCCATATTATACGTTTGGTGCAACACTAGCGCCAGCGATTTATGGCGGAACTAAAATCGTTTTTTGTGAGTATGGGCGCGTCGCTGTCACCTCCAAACAAATTTTCGGTTTTGGGCTTTAGATGTCGCGGTGATGTCAAAACAAAAAAAAAATGTAAAATGCCTTGCATAAACTCACGAATTTTCTTGCGCTTCATAAGTTTCTGTTTGAAGGTTTCAGATGATGAGTCGTCCGTCTCTGAGTCTAGATCTGCTGGGTGTATGGATTTATCATCGTCGCTAGAGTATGGATCTTCTTCCACCTCATAACCTCCGACAAGGACGTGTGATGAGTCTTTCCCCATTTTGGTTTCTTGTGCATTTCTCTTTGGGCGTAGCATAATAGACTTTTGCTTGGGTGTCGTTTTCAATACGTTTAAATTGTGCTGATACACGTCGGCATTTTCGCTGTCCACAGTTGAATCGTAATTGCTTGTCTTGCGATCTTTAGCTACGATTAAAAATAATGTTAGTGTCTATTCGCAATTTACGTAAGTATAAAGGTGCCTATCCACGGTGAGACATTAGAGACTCCTAGACTCTGAGATTTTGTGGTTTCAAGAGATTTTTGTCTCATGACTCAAAAATCTCATGGAAAAGTCTCACCGTGGATACGTACATTTAGAATCACATAAAACAGTTAAAAAAATGTTCAAGACTAAGGGGTCAATTTCAACTCAGTTTAATATGGGCGTAACTCAGCGCAAGCGATTTACGTCTATCCTGGCGACTGTTGAAAGCAGCAAATGGCTTGCGCTGAGTTACGCCCATATTAAACTGAGTTGAAATTGACCCCTTAGCGGCCATCCTGATCTAAATGATTATTTGATTTCTCGCTTTCTGTAACAGATATTGTTGTAAAAAGATTTAATTAAATTTATAATAGGTACCTGTTGTGTAATTTTTTGGAGTGTTCATAATCTGTCTAATATCCTCTTCATCAGTATCTGCAATCGTATATTTTATGGGCATCTCCTGGGCTGTAACAATTAACACTGTTGCAATATGAAGAAATTTTAAATAAAATGATTAGTTATTACCTTTGGCACTTTCTGTAGCATCCATTATCTGCATAGTACCCGCTTTGTTAACCTCTTCTGTAATATTGTGTACGTCCACCTTTTTATCTGTAACAGTAATTGGTTAACAAAATTTGATTTTAAAGAAAATAATATTAATGGAAAGTATACCTGTGTTTTTTTGCAGAGTATCCAACCTCTGAACAGTATTCTCTTCATTAACTTCACTGACACTGGTTATATTGGTGTCTGCATCTGTAACAGTTAATTGTTTAAATACAATAATAGTACTCTATCTTTTAAGCAACAAGTAGCTAATTATTAATTAAATATAATGATTGATTACTAAGGGTCTGATTTTATGTCGAGTTGTGACGCTTGCAAATCCAATATAGCGTTTTGTATTTTGCGACGTTGTATGGCAACTCGGCGTCGGAAGTCAACTTAAAATCGGGCCCTAAGTAGGTACCTTTGCCATTTACAATACCATCCATTATCTGCATAGTATCCGCTTCGTTAACCTCTTTACTAATATTGTTTACGTGCACCTCTTTATCTGTAACAGTTATTGGTTAAAAAATTTGGTTTTAAAGAAAATAATATTAATGGAAAGTATACCTGTGTTTTTTTGCAGAGTATCCAACATCTGATCAATATTCTCTTCATTAACTTCACTGATACTGGTTATATTGGTGTCTGCATCTGTAACAGTTAATTGTTTAAATACAATAATAATACTCTATCTTTTAAGCAACAAATAGGTAATTGTTAATTACATAAAATGATTGATTACTAAGGGTCTGATTTCAAGTTGAGTTGTGACGCTTGGAAATTTAATATATCGTTGTGTATTTTGCGACGTTGTATGGCTACTTGACGTCGCTACTCCACTTAAAATCGGGCCTTAAGTACATTTTCCATTTTCAATACCACCCATTAGGTGTATTGTGTCCCCTTGGTTAGCCTCTGCATTGGTATTGTTCAAGGTCACCTCTTCATCTGTAATAATTATTGCGTTAACAAAATTTAATGCTAAAGAAAATATTATCTTACTCCCGGACCAAGTCGAGTTGAAATTGACCATTTATTATTTATATGTTATAAGCAATGCATTAAAAAATATTAGTTTTGATTTATGCTATACAAGGTTCATTCTCATGCAGATATGTTCGTTAAACTTCCTACCTGATGCAACGGGGTTCTTTGCAAATGTTTTAGAATGCATCTCCTTGGTATGGGACACCACATTGGTGATTCTGTTTGTCTTGGGTTTGACCTTTGAACTTTTGGAACCACCTAAAGGAAACTTCAATATCAAAGTTTCGAAAAATACTACTATACAGAGCAGTACAAAGGCGTAGAGGGGCCACAAAAATTTCCGCTAGTTTCAACCAAAACTGAGTTTGATTTTTGCAATTTTTACTGAACAATTGTAACTTCGAATCTACAATTGTAGCTTGCGAATCTATAACTGTAACTTCGAACCTACAATTGTAGGAAGAAGAACGTAAGAAGAACGAACGCGCGAATCACAGGTATTGAGCCGAATAGCGTCTCTCGAGGGGGAGAACTGTGGCGGTGCATGATATGGCGCACGTGGCGAGGACTGTGTGTGTTCCATCGAAAGCTTAGCGGCCACAGCAATCAACCGGCAATTGGGAAGACCCGGGTTCGAATCACGGTCGTAGAGCCCATACTTCCTATCTTCGTCATGCCACCGGCCAGCAATGCGCAGCTCCACCTGCAATTGTAGATTTGAACCTACAATTTTAGATCGAACCTACATTTGTAACTTCGAACCTACAATCGTTGAGTAAAAATTGCAAAAATCAAACTCAGTTTTGGTTGAAACTAGCGAAAATTGTTGTGGCCCCTCTACGCCTTCGTAGAGAAGTTTAAATTTTTAAAATTGGCAAAATGTAGGAAAACCAGAAATTATTTAGTAATACAAACTTATGAGTTTTTGTCAGTTAAATGCTATTATGTGCTTGAGCATGGTAAAAGCTTGCCAGAGCATCCTCTGATATACTTTTTATCTGTTTTTCTTAGAAATACTGTTGGTATCTGAAGCAAAATTTGGATCAGCTCCATATTTGGTTTTATTATTAGCGAGGTTAGTAGTTGCAGTTTTTCTTGCTTTATAAAATAACACTGTCCCCCCGTTCCAGGTCTGAAGCCAACATTGTTTTTACGTTTTTCCCCCTCTTTCCTATCTTCGTCATCACTCAATGATTATAACACAAGTTACACAATGTATAAATTTTTCAGAATAACTTACGAGCAAAATCGAAAGGGACGCAAAGTAAAAGTTAACTTAGTGATAATTATAATTCTGAGCCAAACTTTGCAATGTGTTGCAATCACTAAAAGTTTTTAGTCCGGCCCTGCCTGCCGATGAGGAAAATTACGTTATCGGTAATCTGTACCACCCATGTAAGGGAAATACTACAATTACCACATAGGAGGCATGCATAGGGCTGTAAGAAAGGATACTTACCGGATTTTCGAACCATCGTACAAGGGATTCACCCACTCACCACCACTAAGCCCGGACTTTGGACGACGTGACGCAAGCAAGCTGAACGCGTCGCAATTATGGCAATGACTAAAAGGAGCGGGAAGCCCAAGCCCGCCCAATACTCAGGTTCGCCAACTTCAACACTACTCACGCCGGTACATTAAACCATTAAACATCGATGTAAGAGAACTAAAAATGCAACCTAAACATAAAAAAAATTATTTCTTCGAAAAATAATTGGTATTATGCATGAAAAAATGTACAATATATAAAATGTAGTTTCGGCTCACATGAAAGTTTAAAAGGTAATTTGGGTTCATAGAAGGATTCTAAAATCTTCATTTTTTCCAAAGATTGGTCTATAATATGTTGCAATATTGACAGCACTGAACCGCCCTTTTGGAATTATTTTAGGGCCTGATACCTATGTTTCAATATTACGTACGGAATTCTAAAAGAGCCGGAATCACGTTATAGACGACAAAAATTGTAACATATAAGATGTAGTTTCGACTCACTTGCAAGGTTAAAACGTAATTTGGGCTCGTCACTGCTCTTCAAGAATTCTAAGGTCTTCATTATTTTGAAATATTGGTACTGTAACATGCTGAAATGTTACAATTGATCCGTCTTTAAGGCAATATTTTTGTTTCCTGAAGTATCAAAGGAATCTCTTATTCGATTACCCAAGTGCGGTCCAAAAAATACAATTGTGCTCTACATTACTCAATAGGATCTCGGATTTTGGGCACTTGAAAAGCACATGTTTATACAAAATGCAATTATTACACTTTTTAAACCTTAACTGACAGTACTGAACCACATAAGGGGCGTTATTTTAGGTCTGGATGGTCCTATTACAATATTATGTACTAAAATCGAAAGTAGTCCGATTTACGTTATGGGTGAGAAAAATTGCAATATGCAAGATGCAGTTTCGACTCACATGCAAGTTTAAAATGTAATTTGGACTCAAAAAAGGATGCTAAAGTCTTCATATCTTCGAAAGAATTGTCTATAACATGCTGAAACATTTATAGTACCGCCATTTTGGAGTTATTTTAGGGCTTGATACCAAAATTGTAATATTATGTAACGAATTCTAGAAGAGCCCGAATCACGTTGTATACGAGGAAAATTGCAATATGTAAGATGTAGTTTCGGCTCACATGCAAGTTTAAAATGTAATTTGGACTCATCATTGCTCTTCAAAAATTCTAATGTCTTCATTATTTCGAAATATTGGTAATGTAACTTGCTAAAATGTTACAATTGATCCGTCTTTAAGGCAATATTTTTGTTTCCTGAAGTATCAAAGGAATCTCTTATTCGATTACCCAAGTGCGGTCCAAAAAATACAATTGTGCTCTACATTACTCAATAGGAGCTGATCTCGGATTTTGGACACTTGAAAAGCACATGTTTATACAAAATGCAATACTTACACTTTTTAAACCTTAACTGACAGTACTGAACCACATTAGGGGCGTTATTTTAGGTCTGGATGGTCCTATTGCAATATTATGTACTAAAATCGAAATGAGTCCGATTTACGTTATGGATGAGGAAAATTGCAGTATGCAAGATGTAGTTTCGACTCACATGCAAGTTTAAAATATAATTTGGCCTCAAAAAAGGATTCTAAAATCTTCTTTTCTTCGAAAGATTGGCTGAAATATTGACAGTACCGTCCTATTGGAGTTATTTTGGGGCTTGATACCCACATTGTAATATTATGTAACGAATTCTGAAAGAGCCCGAATCACATTATATACGAGGAAAATTACAATATGTAAGATGTAGTTTCGGCTCACATGCAAGTTTAAAATGTAATTTGGGCTCATCATTGCTCTTCAAAAATTCTAAGGTCTTCATTATTTCGAAATATTGGTACTGTAACTTGCTGAAATGTTACAATTGAATCGTCTTTAAGGCAATATTTTCGTTTCCTGAAGAATCAGAGGAATCTCTTATCCGATAACTCAAATGTGGTCCAAAAAATCCAATTGTGGTATACATTACTCAATAGGAGCTGATCTCGGATTTTGGACACTTGAAAAGCACATGTTTATTAGGGTGTTTCAAAAAAATCGAACATTTTTTTTTTAAATGGTCGGCAAATTCTGTCAGAGAATGCTAAAATAAAGACCTCGTCAAAATTTGAGCTCTTAATTTAAAGATTTAGTGGTCGCGGTTCGCAACTTTCTATTTCCCATTTAAATAACATAAGAAATAAATATTTTTAATTTTAGAATTTTAAACCTCTGGATTGAATGAACTTATGGCAATGACCAATTCAGATTCTTATAGGAAATTTAATGCTCTACAAAAAAGGTCTCTTATAATTTTTCCATAAATTGAATCCTTCCAGAGTTATTCAAGGTCAAAGTTTAATTTGAACCGATTTTTCGGGTTTTTCAACTTTTATCATTATGTAATAAAAAAATATCACACATTTATATCTGAGACATACGGAAGGTGATAAAAAAAATGAGAACAAATGTTTAACGACAAATTATAAATGATATTCTAAAAGAAAAGGGTAGAAATTAAAAATAATCAATTGTCCAACTGTTATATTAAGGCTTTTTTATTACAATTAGGGTACATCTCTCTGTGCTTTTTTACAACTTGTAATAGATACTGAAAATCTTCTTCATTTTTTGTTAAAGTTTGATTGTACTCAGTTAATAAGGAAACACCACGTTCTGTTGTATCATTTATAACTCGGACTTTACTCAAAAACAAGACAGCTTTTTGGTAACTCTCATTAAATGGCCATAATGAAACGTCAGTGTATACGTTTCTTCCGAGTCGATGCACTCATACGTAAACTTGATTTTGACACTTGTCATCGGTACTTACCGGCAGCGAGGGATTACAGAATAGATAACCAATCTAATATTTAATAATTTTTAAATGATAATTTCAACAGAATAGTTGAAAATAGTACTTTTATTATTAAACACGATGATTACATTACGATACGTTTTCTTTGTTACTAATAATAAAAAACTTAATTAAAGGGGTTATTATTTTTCATTTATCAGATTTTGGCAATAATTGTTGTTTGTCATATTATGAAAATTTATTATATTTCTAACTAGAAAATAATTTTTTTCCTACGTAATAATCACTGTACCATTAAAGAACGTGGTGTTTCCTTATTAACTGAGTACAATCAAACTTTAACAAAAAATGAAGAAGATTTTCAGTATCTATTACAAGTTGTAAAAAAGCACAGAGATGTACCCTAATTGTAATAAAAAAGCCTTAATATAACAGTTGGACAATTGATTATTTTTAATTTCTACCCTTTTCTTTTAGAATATCATTTATAATTTGTCTTTAAACATTTGTTCTCATTTTTTTTATCACCTTCCGTATGTCTCAGATATAAATGTGTGATATTTTTTTATTACATAATGATAAAAGTTGAAAAACCCGAAAAATCGGTTCAAATTAAACTTTGACCTGGAATAACTCTGGAAGGATTCAATTTATGGAAAAATTATAAGAGACCTTTTTTGTAGAGCATTAAATTTCCTATAAGAATCTGAATTGGTCATTGCCATAAGTTCATTCTATCCAGAGGTATAAAATTCTAAAGTTAAAAATATTTATTTCTTATGTTATTTAAATGGGAAATAGAAAGTTGCGAACCGCGACCACTAAATCTTTAAATTAAGAGCTCAAATTTTGACGAGGTCTTTATTTTAGCATTCTCTGACAGAATTTGCCGATCATTTGAAAAAAACAAAATATTCGATTTTTTTGAAACACCCTAATGTTTATACAAAATGCAATACTTACACTTTTTAAACCTTAACCGCCAGTACTGAACCTCGTTAGGGGCGTTATTTTAGGTCTGAATGGTCCTATTGCAATATTAGGTACTAAAATTGAAAGTAGTCCGATTTAAGTTATGGATGAGGAAAATTGCAATATGCAAGATGTAGTTTCGACTCACATCCAAGTTTAAAATATAATTTGGCCTCAAAGAAGGATTCTAAAGTCTTCATTTCTTTGAAAGATTGGTCTATAACATGCTGAAACATTGATAGTACCGCCCTTTTGGAGTTATTTTAGGGCTTGATATCCAAATTGTAATATTATGTAACGAGTTCTAAAAGAGCCCGAATCACGTTATATGCGAGGAAAATTGCAAAATGTAAGATGTAGTTTCGGCTCACATGCAAGTTTAAAATGTAATTTGGGCTCATCATTGCTCTTCAAGAATTCTAAGGTCTTCATTATTTCGAAATATTGGTACTGTAACTTGCTGATATGTTACAATTGATCCGTCTTTAAGGCAATATTTTCGTTTCCTGAAGAATCAGAAGAATCTCTTATCCGCTTACTCAAAGGTGGTCCAAAAAATCCAATTGTGCTATACATTACTCAATAGGAGCTAATCTCGGATTTTGGGTACTGGAAAAGCGCATCTTTATACAAAATGCAATTATTACACTTTCTAAACCTTAACTGACAGTACTGAACCACGTTAGGGACGTTATATTAACTCTGGATGGTCATATTGTAATATTATGTACTGAACTTAAAAGGAGGCCGAATCACTTCATGGATGAGGGAAATTGCAATATGTAAGATGCAGTTCAGGCTCAGGTAAGCATCTAGAACGTACAGTGGGCTCTTGCAATTTTTCGGTACAATTAGTTAGGAAAGGTACGTTGAAGAATATCCATTACACATTAATTATTCTTGTTGTTGACCTTTAACAATCAAAACATATTACAACATTCTCTCAGATTGGTCAAACTGGATTAACCAATAATTTATCACAAAATAAAAGCAATGCGTCAAGCCTTAAAGCGTAGGCGTTGCCCTTGAGAGCTAGATAGTGACCGCCTCGCTGCGAGTTGTTGTTTTAGTCGAAAAGTGTAGGCAACACTAAATACACAGGTTATAATTGAAGACGATTGAAGGCACAAACCAACATAATGCTTTACTATATATCCCCTAGAGGCGCTCATGTAGGCGCGAAAGAAATGAGCCCGAAATACGGTAACAATATATCCAGCTTTTGGGCTCATGAGCTCGAACTCCTTTTTTGACCCCAAAATACATTATATATGTAGATTTTTGAGCCCGAAGTACATTTAAAACCTGAATATTTATATATATACCATGTATATACCATACCATGCATATTGAGGGCCTTTGGAACTTTTTTTCTATCCATTTTAGTTCTCTCTCCCACTCCACTTTAAATTTTTGTTCGTAATTGATTTGCTTAATTTTTTTTGGAGGCGTTTCGCTTCCACTATCACTGGATTCACTTAACATTTTAATATTTTAGTAAACTAGCTAGCAGCGGAATGGACAATAAAATGAACTACGAACTCTTACCCTTGATTTCTTTATTACATACTTTACAACACGGAAAATTACTATTAAGAGCTTTTTGACATCATTTGAAGTCTTTCTCCTACTGACTTGTATAATTTTGGGCATATTTTTTGTTTTGGCTTACTTTCTTCGTTTTCTTACTTCCTTGTTCATTTGAAGACGAGCAGCCATCACTCTCGGTCTCCTTACCACGATCCGCAGCCTCCTTGGATATTGGATCACCTTCTTTCGACGTTGACGGCGTAGGCGACTGCAATGTAGAGGGTGTCGGTGTTGCAGGACCTGGTTGATCTGTTTTTTTTTAATCTCTCAATATATCTGAAAGAAACTTTTTGTTAGAACTTAAAATCATACCTAAATTAATAATAATGGACGTCAGAATTTTTAATTCTTGAAAAAGAAAATTGATTTTGTAACAAATCTCCACCCCATGTACAACTTCTGGTGTATGTTGGGTTGCT
Source organism: Schizotus pectinicornis (assembly GCA_951805265.1). NCBI lineage: Eukaryota > Metazoa > Arthropoda > Insecta > Coleoptera > Pyrochroidae > Schizotus > Schizotus pectinicornis. The sequence continues at coordinate 18,868,812 of OX638204.1, read as the reverse complement.
TGCCACCAACAATCTTCGCCACCCGGGAGATACTGCTAACACCACCCCACCATACCAGACCAGTTTTCTCGAGTTTTTCATGATGACTGGGCGAAATACCCGGCGTTAAGAGTCCTCCTCACCCGATGGCAACTTTGAGCGTTTTTGACATATATACGCAAATTGCCGGCCACACGACAGCGGCTTACTTGTACGGTATAGTTTGCGCAATAAATACGGAACACTGTACTTTGGCCACATGATTCAGGTAAGTTTGTGCAAGCGGCATTTGTCATTACGTTTCACTCGAGAAAGATCGAGCGGAATGATGTTGTCAAGGGAAGAGTTATTGTTGATTCAAGTGTTTTTCTATTGTCTTTTGTTAAAAAGGAAACAAAATAGACGCCCCCGTTCAAAATGGTGCAAGAAATGGCTGCTGAGAAGAAGTGTTTATTCTCATATCAATTTAATGAAGGATTTAAGAGAAGAGCCCGACGACTGGCGGAATTATATGAGAATGGATGCAATGGCTTACAAAGAATTACTACGGTTGGTAACTCCTTTGATTAAACGACAAAATACTGTGATGCGAGAATCTATATCTCCACATGAAAGATTGAGTTGTACTCTGAGATTTTTGGCTACAGGAAGATCATACAGAGATTTGAGGTTCTTTGCTGCAATTTCTCATCAGGCTTTATCGAAAATTATTCCGGATACATGTCGAGCAATCTACCAAGTTTTGAGTAAAGAATACATGAAGGTATGTAGGTATATTTTTTTTAGAAATAATAGGAATTGGTTACATTTTAAGTATTACATATTTATTATCATCTACAAAATTAGCTCACAAACAAAACTTACACTCTATGGGATGGGATTGTAACATTTTATGAATTCAGAAATGGGGGTTTCTTAAAGATGAGTGATGATGATGTTACTGGGGGCCGGTGTAATAAAAGACATTTCTGATGGAAAATTTGTTGTGCTGCATTAAAGAATGTATGACCCCGAAGAGGCAGATAATTGCATTAAATTATTGGACGTAGTTACATTGGAAAATATTTTGTTCGTAGGCGACGGAATATTAATAGAAGAATTTCTAGACAGATTTTCTAACTCTGCTTCAAAAATTGCGTCATTAATTATTTTTTCCAAATAAATGCGCTGATCGTTAGGTAAATGTCTCAGCTTTTGAGCCACATTTTGTCCAAAAATGTCATGTTTATCTTCAGTTCTTACTTCTGTCAAGCGTTTTCCGACAGAAGTTATAACATTATATATTTCTCTCTCCCTTTTATTATTTGGTCTTCTGGATTTTGCTGAAGAAGTTGGTGTTGGAGGAAACGTGTCTAGCTCAGAAAGTGGTTGATTCGGTACAGAACCGTTTAAAGAACTCTGTGATGGTGGACGATACTCTGGGGGAGAATCAATTGTCGAATGAATGTCACTTCCATTCTGAAATAAAATTAATTATTGTTATTTTTTGTTTTAGATCCCAAAGTCTCAAGAAGAATGGAAGCAGGTAGCACAAGATTTTGAAAACAAATGGAATTTTCCAAATTGCTTGGGTGCAGTGGATGGTAATCAAAGAGAGCTCACAAATGAACGCAGAATATTTAATTATCGCCTATCAAGAGCTAGACGTATAGTAGAAAATGCATTCGGAATATTATCTTCTTGATTTAGGATTTTTCATACCAGCTTAAATTTAGACCTAGAAAATATAGATATTGTTGTTATGACGTGTTGCGTACTTCACAATTTTTTAAGAAGAAAATATTCAGTCATATATACACCAATTGGAAGCATGGATTACGAAGATAGAATGCAAGGTACACTATCATTAGGCTTACAAACAACTGATTCTTTTCTTACTGATATTGAAAGAGGACATTACAGGGCTATTTCAAACGATGCTAAGCAGACTAGAGAACTATTTCTTGATTATTTCAATAACGAGGGCAGTGTTCCTTGGCAAAATAAAATGTGTAATATAGACGATACGTAAATAAAGACGCACTTCTTGAGAAATTGTTTTATGTTATCCTACCTGCGATTCCTGCGAAAGCGATTCCTCAAAATTTGACATTGGCTGTCGAGGTGTTTCTTGGTCATCCAGAAATTGAAATAGATCGTAGTACCACAGCGATGGAATGTAAACATCTTCCGTGCGGGCACCTGACTTTAGTGAACACGCTTGTTTCTTCTTTTCCTTGCGATAAGAACTACGCAATGAGTATTATTTTTTTGGTCACCAAATCCCTGTCTGCGTTTGGTTCTACCTGCGAGTTTTAATAAGGCATTTTTAATCACATTGCATGAAATATAAATTACGCAAAGTTTATTATATTAGTGAGATCATTTATTTTAAACTACTCACCTCCTTTAGCTTCTCTATCATTTTCTGATACGCCGCATTTTTTTGAGTTCTATCGGAATATTCTTTTGACTTTACCTTCCAAAGACATGGCAACAATTTATACAGTTCTATAAATTCTGTAATAAATTGCTTAGAGTAACTTCTTACGTCGGATATTGCACAATTTATCTTAACTCATCTCCCAACTTATCCTGCGCCACACGTGAACGACTGAGGAAACGGCTGGCATGCCGTCCACACGCTCAAGTTTTACCGCGCAAACCGAATTTCCACAAACAAAATCTTTGGCAAGTCGAAGTTTACGCAAGCCGCACTTTTTGGTTTGTGCGAGCTACCGTTTTGCCGACCACACGCACGTGCTTCCCGATACAAACCGGTTTGTGCAAGTAAGCGCGGGGTAAAGCCTGTACGTGTGGCCGGCGCTTTAGACGAAAGTTGTTTTTATTTTGCTTTCTTTTGTAGGTTTAATACATTTATCGGAACCGTGTTACCTTTTTTCTCTCACCCATTGCGTTATTTGCTTTAAACAAAGTTATGAACCCCAACAACAACAACAACCGTAGCAAAGTCGGTTACAAAATGACCCCACGTTGGGCCCTATCAACATTTCGAAGTTTCCTCCATTCCCTATCTACTTCATTGAATTCATCCTCTAAAATACATGACAATTTAAATTCAATAACTAATGGAACAATGGAACGGTGTGTTTTTCCTTTGATATTTTCAGGCAATAATATTTCTAATAACTGAAAATCTTTTCGTTGAAAGTCGCACCTTTTGTATATTTGATGAACTGCCTCAATGAGAACAGATAGACAATTTTTTCGAATGTCGTTAATTTGAGCTGGTGAAAATGATGCCGAGTTTAGGTTTGCAGTAGCCCTTTCACTTAAATATATGTCTTCCAGATTTAAAAAAATTGTGTGGGCATTGTTTTTTTTTAGAGCTGTTATGCGAGATAAATAATCAGGTTTTTAGAAACATATTCAACAATGTCTGTACTACAATTGATATTTTTTTACATAATCAATGAATTTTCGGTAGGTCAGGCTTAATTTCCCGATTTAATTTATTAAAGAATGGTAAAACATAATCCAAAAATTCCAAATATATTTTAATAACTGGATTTTGAAGCTTTTCGAAAATATTTTTAGTTGATTTTAATTTATCGGTGATTATTGCATCCGTAAAAAAAGTTGTAGGGCATTCCATTGCTCCAGTATGCGTGAAACTTATTAATGCAGACTCAACTATTGAGTTTGAGCCAGGTGCAATAACTTATGTGGCTTAGCGTTTGCAAATTCTTGAAATTTCAGAAATTTGCTTGTATTTTTAAAGTTGTATTGAAAATATTTATAAACTTCTCTTACAAGCTCTTCTATTTTATTTTATGGCAAGCCGTTTTGCTATTTATTCTCTATAGGTATCAATGTGTCATTTTAATTCCATCTTATTTTCATTTCACTTGCGATAATTAAAATTACGCTATTTCTCTTAAGGAAAATACAATTTCCAATGACACATTGATACCCATAGAGAATAAATAGCAAAACGGCTTGCCATATTGTTAGAACTTTTAGCTGTAGCGTAAGATGTCGCTCAAAAATAAGGTTTTAACAATTATGCCCACCCATCATAGCGTTTGCCCCATAAATGCTTTACTGAACTTCTGTCAGTCGACTCATCAATGAGAAGTGAAAATTGGTTGCGTTTTATCTCATCGATTATTTTATATTTTGAGACTTCTCCAGTAATCTCTAGTGGCATTCGTAACTATATTAGAACATTTTGTTCGGCCACAGCTTAGTTTTGTTGTGATTTTTGGATCCGCGGATACCGCCTTAAGATAAGTTATGTTCTGTTATAAAACAGCTTATTCTAATTTTTGCACTCCTAACTGCATTATCTGAGATAACATTTCGTTCCCTAAATTAAAATAACGTGGGTTGATTAACAATAGCTTTACATTTTTGCTTATGAGTAAATCCATTTTCGTGTTTTACAATTTCGGAGAGATCAGCGGTATAGTTCTTTTTACATAATGTACAAGAGAAAAACGTAGGACTCTTCTTACTTGGCTTTAACCAGGAACGATTTTTTCTTCACTCGTTTCGAAAACGTTATTTTGTGAATAAAAAATTAATGATTTTGATTTTGCACGCAAGTAAGGTCGCTAGCTGCCGAATATCTAACCACCCCAATGTTTATTTTAATTGGAGGCTAACAATGATTTCACGCCTTTAATTTCGTCGTCGTCACTATCACTCCAGTCGTCATCTGTCTCAAAATCGGAATCTCCTGTGTTGACTGTGAACATAAAATTGTCCATAACATGGTTCATAATATGCTCCTTTTGGATATATTCGTCCACAATTTTGTCAACATGACCGCATATTGAAACCATTCTTATGGGGTAATTGACCCAAACTTTTCCTTTGCCAACGTCGTCCATCTTAAATGTAACATTTCTGTCTGCAACCCAATTTTTCACAGTAGCCCATATCTTCTCGATTGGGTTGAACTCAGGATGGTACGGTGGCAACCGTAAAATGTTATGCCCATGTTCATTCAGCAGTGTATCCAATTTATATTTGGGAAACCTTGTTTTATGTGTTTTGATTATAACGAACAATTCAGGTTTTGTGTGTTTAGAATCATGCGGAATATCTCTTTCTACTAACCAATATATCATTTCTTGCTTTCTGGTGTTTGAGGTAGGATCCTGTTCAACTTTCACATTGTGCTATGACGCATTATCTACACTACAAGTACACTTTTGGGTAGAAGATTGGGTAATAATTGATTTTTCACCCAAGTACTAAATGTTCTTTTCAAGTTTATGTCATCATGATAGTCACCGGACTTAGCACCTATAACGTTAATTGCTATTAATATTGATATCTAAAAAGAAAATAATTACTACCTGAACGAAACATCAACAAAGCATTAGGTGTAAATCCAGTTTTGCCACCTGCATGAACGATAATAAGTCTCTTCCCTTTTGAAACAGGCTTCTCCAATCCTAATGTTGAATCATATCCCTATTCGGAACTTTTTGTGTGGGAGCTATGAATGTACGATTCATCGGTGAATATTATTGGTCTCTCATCGGCCACATACTTTTGGAGTATGTCATAAGACTCCATAAAGGCCTTTCGGTTATTTGCGGACTTTCTTCACCTGTAAGAATTTGGTTTTAATACGCTTTAATTTCACTGTTAATATAAAAAAAAACCTGATGCTTCTATTTAAGAAAGTATATCTGTGTTAGAAAAAGATTGTTTTTCAAGCTTCTTGCATACAAAGTAAACCCACCTTTTAGAGTCAGTCGTTTTTTCTCTATAATATAATATTTATGTATCAATGTGCGTATGGTCTCAATTTCTCCTACACACTGTGAACTTTTGTTACTCCTGTGTGTTCGATTTTTGTTTGGGGTTGAGAACGAAGCTGATGCACCCGACTCGACGTTCGCAGATTTCTTTACAATTGTTGTAAGTGCTTAAAAAATCTTCGTTGCTGCAACTACTCTATCTCTTAATTTTGTCAATGGTATGGTTGGAGCTCCATTCGTAGCTTCTTCTTGCATGAACTTTAAAACGTTAGCAATAATTCCTCGTCTTTGACTATGTATCACTTTTCCTTTGCCGCTAACTTTCTTCATTGATAACGGAAATTAGAGAAAATGGCTTCTTTTAGCAGATTCAAGATGCGGAAATATTTTTTTCACAAATGTCTTAGGGCAAGGAAAAGCATAGGCAACACAAAATTCATGCCTCTTGATTTTTACAGAATCTGCTAAAAAAAAACTTTTTCTACAATTTTTATCAAAAATTTATCGAAAATGGAAGAAGGCGCTAAATTAGATAATTACCGACAGTAGAGTGATGTTATTTCTTATAGAACGCATTGGTGGGAGATGCTCAAAGACACAAAACTGTCTTGGACCGGTTCATTATGCTGGGAGGGGGTGTAATGGCTAATGACACATAGTCAGTGCACTACCGAATTATCTTTGTTTTTTTCAGAGCTCGTTTTGATAGTGATTTGTGATGAAATGAGATGAGTCGCATCGAACCTTTATCCGACGGCGAGTAACTACTCTCTGTCGGATAAGAATTTAAGCCCTATTAATTAATACTCGTACTTATACAGTATGTTGAATTGAATTTGTCGTGCATACTGCATGAATGGATTCGCAAGGAAGAATACCTCGACACATCAGTATACCTGTCTCAATGGCACTAGCTGTAGTAGAACTTAATATCTTTGCTGCAACAGACACTTTCATTTTCAAAGACTTATTAGATTGCAAATTTATTTACAAATAGCATTCTCTTAGTTTGTACAGCATCGGAAATCTTTTTCGCTTATCAATATTATACGCATGGATTATATGCGAGAATTTGGCCTGTTTTTGGTTTGAAAATCGAATATACAGTCGAACTCGGCTATAACGAACCCCCAAGGGACCGTGGAATTGGTTCGTAATATCCGAGCGTTTGTTATAAAAGATTGCCGAATAAAAGTCAGAAAATACAGAAGTCTTTTATGATACGTACCTATTACATATTTAGATATAAAAATAAAAACAATAAGTTTAAATTTAAGAAAAAAAGAAATCGGTAACTTTGCTCTGGACCTTTCTATTGCTCAATACCTCTTCATTGATACTCTGTTTTCTAAACCGTCTGCCACCTTCAGAAAATTTTTATTTTCTGGGTATTTTATCTGCACATAATATGATAAGGTAGCAGATAAGGTAGCAGAAAGGGCTTCTTGTACTGTTGGTATTACAACCTCATATCTGTCGGTTTCTTCCTCATCACTTTCTAAATCTATCACCTCGTTTTCTTGTACATTAATTACTGATTGAATAATTTCATTCTCATCGAGAATTTCAGTAATTTTGAAGTTATTATCTATTATGACATAATCATTCAAGTTTAATTGTTTTAAGTCAGAAACATTATTGTTTTGTGCTCACTGGGATAGATCCATTTCAGTCTCTTCCACATCGCTTTGTGTTAAAATCCACTGTGAAAGTGGAATTTCATCCTCTTTGGTAAATCCCAGATCAACATTGGAACCGGCATGTCGGAAACAGTTGGAAGTAATCTTTTGAGAAACGTTTCTCCAGACTGTATTGAACATCAAAATTGCTTTTCTCAAAAAAATTTTGAACTCTTTATTTTTGCAATTCGCCGACCTTCGTTCAAGATCGGGCAAGCAAACTCATCTCTCGATAGTTCGTTATAACCGAGTTCAATAGTTCCGCGAGTAAATAATATAGTATGTTATAACTAGGGCTGGGTCAAAGTATCGATATATCGATACGTATCGATACGGCAGCCGTATCGATACGTCGATACGGTACATTTGGTCATATCGATATATCGATATGCCTATGCGTATCGACATATCGATATGTATTTTCGGTACACATCGATATTCCTATACGTATACATATATAATCAGGTATACTTATTTATACCGAATGTTCCAACGTTGCTGGAATATTGAGAAATAACAGAAATTATGTTTTGTTAAAAAACAGTCTCCCTAGATAAGATTTGTAAACAGTAAAATTCATTTTGCATAGTAATATTGTGCCTGTTCATTAAGAAACTTCTTCGCATTCAACATTTTTACCCAATTTTAACTGAGCAAGAGATTCTAGTTAACAAAACATAATTCTACATGTTATTTCACTATGGGGCAGTAGCGTTAGGACGTCCGTTATGTGTTTATGCATATAAGACAGAAAAAACTGTGGAGAAACAAATTTAATATATATGTACATATAAGATATAGATATAATATTCAAATTTATTTGAATACTAAAGTACAATATAATTATTATTCATTGATAGAAAAACTAATTGTTCGGCATGTTCCGACGTTAAAGATGCTCGATGGTCTTCTATAATTAATCCTCCTCTGCTGAATACACGTTCTGATGGTACACTCGTAGCTTGCGCAGATAAATATTTCTTCGCGAGTTTGGCACAATTTGGAAATTCTATTTCCTTCTGCTTCCACCAAACCAGAGGATCATCATCCACATCAGGTGAGTTACATTTCATGTATGCTTCCACTTCATGCCTAATTCTTTCGACAGGTTGAAATGAAGATGAGGCTTGTTCACTTTGTCGGGTTTGATTTAATATTAATGCCAATCCTTTTAATTTTTTTGGCTTAATTTCCAGTTCAACATCAGAGTCAGCACAGAGGTTCAACATTTCTTCCTTCAACTCTGCTTTTATTAATTCCAAACTGGCTTCATTATCCTTAAATCTGGGGTCCAGGAACATGGCTTTCTTCAAAAAAGATTAGGTTTCCGTTTTGTCAAAATATCTTATCTTCAAGGTATTTAAAATCGGTTCGCCTCATTGCTTAAATAAGTTAGCATTGAAGAGGTTTTGAGTTTCTTCACTTTCGCTGGGGTCCGTTTCTTGACTGATGTCTGATGTCTCTGTTATTTTCGTGACAATTTGTTTTAAGACGGGAACGATTACTGAAGACGTTATGGTTGTTTCGCTTGCCATGTGTGAGGAAATTGTTTCATATTCCTTCATATATTTAATAGTTGTAGCTAACATCTCTACTTCTAATTGCGTCAAAATGAGTGACTTGTATTTCCCATTTCTGTATTCGGACAGAAGAGATATTAGCGCAATATGTTGTTGGGTACAGGCTTCCAACAACTTTAGAAGACTCCACCAGCGGGTTGCTGAAAAGCTTGGAAATTTTCGAATAGGAAGGTTCATATTTTCTTGAACGGCTTTAAGCTTTTGATTAATTTTATAGCTGTGTGAGAACGCCATTTGAATTTTTTTGCATTTATCAATACCCGATGAAATTACTGTAATTTGAAATGATTTCGTTACGGCTGTGTTCATGCTGTGTCCAAAACAGCTAATATGATTGAATTTTAAAGTTTTTGCTGCCAGTAAAACATTGGCTCCATTGTCAGTTGTACACGCTGCTATTTTATTCAATGTTATTTGCCACTCAGCAAGGATTTCGTGAATGATTTCTGCCAAATTAGAACCCGTTTGATCCTGTGCCATATGACGACAGACCAGACAGGCTGATTTCATTTCCCAATTATTATTAATAAAATGCGCCGTTACGCTAACGTATGGTTCTTGAGCGACACTAGTCCAACTATCTGTAGTAATACTTATATAAAGGGCTTCATTAATGTCAATTTGAATTATTTCTCGAACTTTTTGATAAAGAGCCGGAATCTTTTTTTCGCTTAATGATTTTCGGCTGGGAATTTTATATGAAGGTACACAAACCTTCATATAGTGGTTGAATCCTTTCTTTTCCACAATTGAATATGGAAGTAAATCTACAGCGACAAAATAAACTAGAGCGTTGGTGATGTTTTCTTGTGTTTGTGCGGATATGTTGCTGTACTGTACAAGGTTCGACTGCTTCAAGGTTTTTTTGAGGTTTTTGAAGTTGAAGGACATGGTGATGGTGATTTGGCTGCAGGTGATTCAGATGTTGTCGGGGTGAGACAATCATCGGGGTCTATATCAACACAGTCGTCATCACCGCCACTTATTGGATTCGCCCTAAAACAATACCACGTGAATAGGTTTCTTATTATTTAAGAAAATTAAAAACTTACTTAGCCTTAGCAGATTCCTTTTCCATTGCGTAAAACAGAAGAGGATGATGGCGCTTCATATGAATTTTCATGTTGGTGGTATTTCCACTGATAGCAACCTCTTTTTTACATCTCACACAAGTAACTATTTTTTTGTGTTCTGTTCGTTTAAAATATTCCCACAGAGCACTTCGAGGAGACGACATCCTTTTTCAGGAAAATGACAATTGTAATTTATTGAAAATGAAGTTGTGGACAAACAATGCTTACCTGTTTATCTAACATGCACAAAATGATAACACAGCACAGAGGTTAATAAAATGCGAACACTTTTAATCGGTACTTGTGGTGATGTGATGGATTGAGTATTGAATCGTGATAAACAAGAAAATAAAAATAAGTGCACACGCTTGGCCAACTAGTAAGCGACTGCGCATAATTCGATAATGCAAAATGTGATTTGTCTCGAGCGACGCAAAAAATAAAGCTTAAATTTCATGAGTAGATTACGGATTGTTATGGTTGGTCTGCAATAAACCAAATTCGGCGAAATCCAAAGTGCTGAGGTTCGGGGTATTAATATTACTGAATTAGTTTTGTAATCTTTACGTGGAAACGCCTAGAAATTTATATTAAAAAAGTAAGATATTAGGTTTTCAGTAAAGAAATTAAATATATGAATATTGTTACGTAAATATCGATACATACTTATTTCATATTCCTATATTATGTCACGCTACACATCAATATTTACGCTGATATATGTAATTTATTATCGATAATCCGATATGTATCGATACATATCGATATATCTATATGCCGATACGTATCGATGCATATCGATATGCCGATACGTATCGATACATATCGATATACCGATATATCGATACGTATCGATACAATTACCGTATCGAAAGTTGATACGGAAAATACTGTATCGCCCAGCCCTAGTTATAACCGAGTGTTCGCTATATCCGAGTTCGTTATAGCCAGACAGAAACACATGCGCTTGATAGGACCTTCTGACGGGGATTATAAATTTGTTCGTTATAAGCGAGTGTTCGTTATATCCCGTGCTCGTTATAGCCGAGTTCGACTGTAATACCGTGCTAAACCGTTTCTTGCGTTCTTAAGTAAATGAGGCTTATCAAAGAACGTAACAATTTTTTCACCATTTACAAAAAAGTAGAGACTATCTCTATGTGTCCTCTGATCCACTTTTGGGGTGGGGATCGCAACTTTTTCCCTCTTTTGCTCCGCCCTCAAGTCCTTGAGTTTTGTCAGCGATTCGAACAATTCCCGGTCCGTCCTCCCATCTACCCTGCTGATGATTTGCGTCCTCTCAGTAGCGCAGTTACCTCGCAGAGGTTTGGTAGTCAGAGCCACCTGAACAACACTAGACTCGGCTCTACGCAGCTCAGGAAACCTGTCCCTGAATAGCCTCACAATGCCGTCCTCTATGTCTCCGGCTCTGGGCGTGAGTTTGCTTCCAATAGTGTTCTCTGTATCTTCCCTGTGTTTCGTCCAGTTGTAGTAGATATAAGGCGTGCATATTATTGCTTTCATTTTTGCTCCTACGAAGACGCATTCTACCATTTTTCTCATTCTGAGAGGGCTTATGTACTTCAGTAGGTACGTAAAGCGCCACCACCTCATCTTTCCTGGTTTCTTCTCCGAGGGTCTTCAACAGTCGGAATAGTCCTTTTTCGGTCGCATCATGTGAAACCTTTATCACCCTCGTCCTTGCGATTTCCACAGCGTCTTTCGACCTTAGTTGGGCCGTTTGTTCTAGGACCTCCAGCTCATCCTTTGCCCCCCGCAACCCGGGAATCTGTCCCCGTACTTCCTTTGGATACTTCTATTCATGTCCGCATCATCAGGTCCGACAAGTACGACCCTGACCACCGAGCTTTTTCCCTCCAGGGAGTCTCCTGCCCTCATCTCCGTGTTTCGGAACACGGATGGGTCCCAACCCCAACTCTTATCTTTCATTGCTTGGAAGTCCTCCCACGTTTCCATCTTGACAATGGAAAGCAAATTTTTGCTTCTTTCAGTGTTCCAGGTCTCTGTCTGGGTTCCCACCGTGGCACCCACTGTTTTCAGATCGACTTGGATGTCAGCATTAAACACCGGCGTGTCCACCGGCTCATACCTGTGTTTTTGTAACCATTCCTTAACGATGTTGCTGTTACATGCATTTATGTTTTTCCCGATTTTAGCAAAGACCTCTTTGAGGTTCCATCTTAGTATTATTATTGGCTTCAATAATGCCCTCCATATCCTTGACGTAGTTCGTCATGGTGTTTAACGCCTCCGTGAGCTTGAAGACTTCAGGATTCTGTATCTTCTTACACACTTCCTCCTCCTTTGTCCTCGGAGACGCCAATTGCTTCTTTTTGTAACTCTCCCCTGTCGTGGAGTTACACTTTCTGAGTTGCCCCATTAGAGTTTCCTTGCCGCTTTTGTTGCTTTCACAGCTTGAGTGGGCGAAAGTCTTCTTTTATTCCCTCGTCGTTTGCGTTTCCGTTGTCGTTGCCTTTGTCGTCACTGTTGTTTCCGTTGATTCCTTTGTTTCCTGTTTATTCTGTTCCATACATGTTCCCACGATTATGGGACGAATGAAGGTCGCTCCGAAGGTGGCGCCCATCCTCCGGAGAAGGCATTTATACTACAAGTGGCGCCAGGTGCCCTGCAGGCTTTCACGACTTCGCTGTCGGTTTTTTATAGAGGCGTTCTCCTCACGAGCCGGCCAGTCAAGGCAAGCCCCCCGACCTCAAGTCCCTGCATAACGTACCCCCGGCACGCTTTTCGGAGGTTTCTGGAGTGCGGTTGTCATCGGGCTGGGCCGCGTTTGCCCACTTTAGCTAGGGCACCCCGGGTTTGCCAATACCCGTTTCTCTCAGCGTGAGAGGCCTCTGGAGGGGGACCTGACCTGACCTTTTTTTTTTCTGTGGAGGGGAAATCCGTCATGAACACCCCGTGCTTGTTTCGAGCGCACGGGGTAGTGTCGGACTCGTACCGGCTAAAACCCTTACGTATTTCGTTAGCTCTTGCCCACCCAGGGACCGCTTTCGCATTGCTTCTGGGTTGCGCCAGTTAGTGTCTCCGTTATTATTCATTTGCCTACAGGCGGTCGACCACCCTCTCAAATACGGTTACCAGATGAGAGATACTAGAGTTCCTGACAGGATTAACCATAATTCCTGATATATGGGGAAAAGTCCGAACTTGCAAGAACAGAAAATTTTGTATTTCACTAACCGGATTTTAATGTATTTTAAGACTAGGTGCGATCATTTATTTGTTCACTTACTTACCTATATAATTATGTAATAATAAAACCTTATCAGAAAAATATTTTATTAAAGAAACGACAACAAAATTAGTCATATTGAAAATAAAATTTATATACTAGATAATAAAAAAAAAATCATAAAAATAAGAAGAAACTTAAAAGCACAGTTCCTAAAACTAAAACTTGCACTAATATTCTTTGGTTTCATATTTTTGGCAACTACCAATTTCCTTCAGAAGTCCTTCATCTTGCAGAACTTGCCAATAAAACTCTTCGCATGAAAGGCTTTTCATATTAAATTGCGTCAAAAGCAATCCTTTAATCGACGTAACATTTAATCTATTTCTTTTGTCCACTGTGTGCCACAGAGAAAATACTCTCTCAACATTTTGCGCTTGAATGGCGAAGGCGAATTGACAATTTTTTTTTCTCTCCGTACTCGCTCTCGTAAAAAATTCTATCCACTGTTTTCGTGGAGATAAATTAAAAAAAGAATTATCCTGTTCGTTCAAGAAAGTGTTTGGAGCAGTAACTTCATTAAATAATTTGACGTCATCAGTTTTTATTACCTTATTATTGAGGTACTGGATAGCTGATACACGATAGCTGTGGCCGCCTCTGGTAAAATATACCTTGCTGAATATAAACATTTTACCTCGACAATGCCATCTTCACCCACAAGTCCATCTGGTGTTGTTCCAAGATATGGATATGCTTCGTCGAAATACATACCACATTCATCAACGGTAATATTTAAAGTATCTTTCATCGTTTTGATCGCCTGTTTTTCATTTCGTCTTTTACCGTATTTACAGTGGTTAAAATATTGCACATTTTGCACTTAAAAGTGATTTTAGAGCCAAGTCCTTTTGTTCGTTAACAATTACCATTGTACTTAGGGAGCAACCCATTGCTGGACAATGATTACCAGCGGCTATAAGGCTCAAAATAAAAAAAAATACAAGTCTACAATTTGTCTGCCTTCAATTTTATATTCTGCCTCAGATTCATTTTGTAGTTCCATTTCATAGAGTAAATCTGAAATATTTTAGTTTTGTCTCAACACGAATTATTATTTACAATACGCGACTATCGTTGTAAATGATTTAAAACAATATACCTGTATTACATTTTCTGACAACAGAGACATATTGTATTAATTCAGGTTGAAACAATACTAGCATATTAGATTCATTTAGAAGAGTTGTCATTTAAAACAATACCACCATATTGTTTTAATTCGACATTTTTTGCAATTGACGGGTGTTGTATTAATTTTTATTCCTATCCATTTCGACAACATCGACTAGGTATTTTATTCATTTTCAAACTTTTAGTGCCTTTAAAGCAATCCACGTTAATGTTTGTTTTATTTCATACATGGTATTGTTTAAATTCTAAACGAAATAAGAATGGTATGATTTACTCTAACTTACTGAATAAATGGTAATACAAAGTTCCATACAATAGTCTACATGTTTTAAAATCAACTAACTCTTGTATTGTCATAAAAGTTGCAATACACCTTAAATTATTTGAAAAATGATATGGACAATTGCTAAAATTAACTTTGCTTTCAATGGTGTCTAATGTAATAATTATAATTGTCCACATTTGCAGTTAAAGCGTTTAGGGGGGGTATTGCGATTATTTTAACAGTCAACGCAAAAATTTGTTTTATAAATCTTACAGTATTGGTTTAGTTTTGACCGAAATAAAAATTACTAAAAGTGGTTTTTGCTCAGTCAATAAATAGTAAAACGGCGTTCCATACGTACTTATTCATTATCGGAGGTCATATTTCAAAGATATAGTGTTAGGGTTTTCCCGAAACTAATATTGGGGTAATCTCCCAGAACACAAAAACGACGATGGTTGCAAAATCGAAAGACTTACCTTAAAGGAAGACTCTCACAGGCTCAGGGGGTATATTGCAAAAATGGTTGTACAACACAAAATTCGTTTCACAGTTTTCTAAATTTTCGAGTCTACGATGCGAACTCTATACACTCTCGTACGATACTGTTTTTTGGGAATGAATGGGAGGTAGGGAAGGATGGTTTGGCCGTTCGGCCTGGCAACCCAAAATACACGATAATTTCTAACAATAATTTTGGTCCTTCCGCAACCGAACATTCCGCCCACCAAAATACCGAATGTATTTTCCCCAATAAATTAAACTAAATTTGAGTGAAATGAACTAAACTTAAACTACGAAAAACTATACAAAACTAAACTAATATTTACAAAGTTTGTGTCGGTAACGGACACAATTTCCTTAGGGGGCGCATGAAATTTCCCGTCTTAGTTTTGATGGTGGCCACGCGATTGATTCCGTCGTTACCCGGGTGAAGCGCGATAATGCGTCCCATAGGCCAGTGCATGGGTGACGTGGAGTCGTCTCTCACCAAGACTAAAGTACCGATCGTGATCTCGGACGGCCGGGTCAACCATTTAGATCGCTGTTGGAGTGTATGCAAATACTCGTCCCGCCATCGGTTCCAAAATTGCTGATGCAATTGTTGCAAAAGGCGCCAACGACCCAAGGTATTTGGACGAAAATTAGTAACGTCCGGGTCAGGTATTGCCGTTAGTGGAGCAAGAGTCAAAAAATGTCCTGGAGAAAGGACCGAGAGATCATTCGGGTCCGAACTCAAGGGACATAATGGCCGGGAATTTACTAAGGCTTCGATTTGCACAAGAACTGTGTAAAATTCCTCATACGTGAGGAGCTGATCTCCGATCACGCGTCGAAGATGTGTTTTTACAACTTTGATTCCGGCTTCCCAAATTCCTCCAAAATGAGGAGCAGAAGGTGGATTGAATTTCCATGACAGGTTTTCTTCTTCCGCCGCAGCGCGAAAACACGCTGCCAAATATTTTGCCGCGCCAACAAAATTGGTCCCGCAATCCGATACAAGGAGAGTACATCTTCCTCTACGCGAAATGAATCGACGTAACGCGGCGAGGAAAGCCTCGGAGGACAAATCCGAAACGAGTTCCAGATGTAAGGCCTTAGTGGATAGGCAAACAAATAAGCATAAATACGCTTTCAAAACTTTAGTACCGCGTACTCGATTCATGGTAATTGCGAACGGACCGCCAAAATCAACCCCTACCGAAATAAATGGCTTAACATGTTGAAACCGAAATGAAGGTAAGTTACCCATAGGGGGGTTCAAAAAAGCGAGGCTTGTTCCGAAAACAGCGATAGCACTGAGCTAGACATCCACGAATTGCCCGTTGAGGGGATAGAATCCAAAATTGCTGAGACAGCAAATATTGTAACGTCTTCAAACCGGGATGAAGATACTTTTGGTGAAAGTATCGGATAATAAGTTCAGTTAATCGATGAGTGCGAGGTAATAATGCCGGATGCTTTTGATCAAATGCTAGATCTGACTGCGAAAGGCGACCGCCCACCCTGAGGACCCCATGGTCATCCAGGAATGGATTTAGCTTGCGAAACGGTTTTTCGAGAACCTTCTTTAAGCGAATGCGACGAATTTGCGAAGAAAAACATTTTTCTTGTATTTGTTGGACTAAGAGCAAAAGAGCTTCCTGCAGTTCCCGATCGTCGATAGGACCGATGCGAGGATCGCGAGGAGTTCGACAGTTATGGAGAAATCTACTAATATAAACAACAATGCGTTGAATTTTGGATAGCGACGAAAATTTGTTGATTAAGTAATCTACTAACGATGGCTCTACGACTGTGGCCAAAACCGTGGCATGTTGACGTTCACAGTTTATCAAAGATGAATCCTCGGTCGTCACCTTTTCCTCAATCGGCCATTTGCAGGGCGGTAATTGAAGCCAAGAAGGCCCAGTCCACCATAGAGGGTGTGTGATTAGCTCGTTAGGTAACAGACCGCGTGAGGCGCAATCTGCAGGATTCTCTCTTGATTTAACGTGTAACCATGTAGCGTTTGGTACTTTGTCTGCAATGATAGCCACTCGGTTGCCAACGAAAGTTTTCCAACAATAGGGAGGAGATCGCAACCACGCTAGGACTATCGTGGAATCAGACCAAGCGAAGACCTTAACGATTTCTAAACGCGAAGCGTAAGTTTGAATTATATAACGAATTAAATTTGCTAGCAGAGTAGCAGCACAAAGTTCCAAACGTGGAATGGACAGTTTCTTTAGGGGCGCCACTCGAGATTTAGCGCAAACAAACGAAATTTTAATAGTTTGTTGAGGACATTCTGTTCGAAGATAAACTACGGCCGCGAAGCCTCGTTCAGAGGCATCACAGAATCCGTGAATTTCGCAACGGGTGTCTGAATGAAAAGAATAAAATCGAGGTATTTTTATTTCCGACAGAACTTGTAGTTCCGACTGATACTGAGTCCATCGAGAAATAATTGAAGCTTCTGGAGCGTCGTCCCAATCTATACCCGAACACCAAAGTACCTGAATCAGATGTTTTGCAAATAGGGTTAACGGAGATAAAAACCCTAAAGGATCAAAAATCTTAGCTAATTCGGACAGGATAGTCCTTTTAGTACATGGACGGTTCACGGGTTGTACCGAAAATGAGAAGATATCAGGTAATGGAGACCATTTCAAGCCTAATACCTTGATTGCAGGATCTTTATCAAACGACAGCGACGGTTGGCAAAATTCGGGGTTTAAATTTTCCAGGAGACTGGGGTAATTTGTAGCCCATTTTCGAAGTTCGAATCCGCCAGCCCGCATAATCCCAATCAATTCTTCCACAACTCTTCCAGCTTCGTCTAGTGAATTACAACCAGTAACAATATCATCGACGTAAATATCTGATTTCAAAATTTCCGCAGCTAAAGGAAATTTAGATTGTTCATCGAACGCGAGTTGTCGAATAGTCCGTAAAGCTAGAAAAGGAGCAGCCGACACTCCAAAAGTCACTGTTTTTAAACGAAATTCTTGAAGCGGTTCTTCCGGATTGAATCTCCAGACAATACACTGGTAATTTTGATGGTCTTTCTGTACTAAGATTTGGCGATACATTTGTTTAATGTCAGCAATAAATACAACCGAGTGTAAGCGAAATCTTAACAACACGGAAGAAAGATCTGATTGCAGTTTAGGACCAATCAATAATTCGTCATTTAGGGAAGATCCGTTACATTGCGCGGAGGCATCAAAAACGACTCTCACTTTTGTGGTAAGGCTGTCCGGTTTGAGAACGCAATGATGTGGGATAAAATACTTCGCATCCAAGCTGTGCAAAACAGGGAGAACTTCTAAATGTCCACTATCTAGATACTCCTGCATTATCTCACAATAGTTGCGTTTCAAATCGAGATTCTGCGACAAACGTCTTTCGAGGGAGAGAAAACGACGGCTAGCAAGTTCACGTGAGTTCCGAAAATTAGGTTCCGGACCCTTGAAAGGCAAAGCGACAATATAACGCCCAGAACCGTCGCGACGAACGGTTTGAGTATATATTGATTCACAACGATTTTCGTCGGACGTAAGTAAATGCGATTGAGGAATTTCCTCGAGTTCCCAAAACCGTTTTACAATCTCCGAGAGAGAATTCGAAGATGAAACAAAAAATGAATTTACCGGCTGAGGAGATGAGCCCGTTTTACCGGTGATAATCCATCCGAAAACGGTATTGAGTGCAACTGGTTGCAATGGCGTACCACGAATTTGGCCATCCATAACGATATATGGATAAACGTCGGCTCCCAGAAGCATATCAATCGGTCCCGGAGTACTAAAGTTTGGATCCGCGAGATGCAGGTTGCGAAGATGGCTCCATTGAGACGCATCAAAATACATGTTAGGCATGTTGGCGCAAATCGATTTTAATATTAACGGTTCGACAAAGATGCTAGGACCAGATTGTCCTTGAGGTCGTAAAGTACAAGCTGTGGTACCACGAGACGATTCCGCCGCAGAATTTCCCAAAACGTTTAGACACACCGACGAATGCACCCTAGATAGCTGCAATCTTTTCAGGCAAGTCTCCGTAATGAAACTAGCCTGACTGGCACTATCCAGCAAAACCCGCACCTTCTAAATTTGACCATTACCATCGGTAATATCAGCAATTGCTGTCGATAACAAAATAGCGACCGATTGTGGGAACGTATTAGTTAATACGCTAATGGGATTGCTGTTCGCCACTTCAC
This sequence comes from Schizotus pectinicornis, assembly GCA_951805265.1. Classification (NCBI taxonomy): domain Eukaryota; kingdom Metazoa; phylum Arthropoda; class Insecta; order Coleoptera; family Pyrochroidae; genus Schizotus; species Schizotus pectinicornis. The sequence goes on along the minus strand of OX638204.1, from coordinate 18,849,406 downwards.
TCGTTGTAACTATTTCGGCAATAGAATGATTGTCAGAAGAATCTAATTGGTTAGCAGGGCCAGCTGGACACGAATTATTCGAATTTTGTTTTGGAAAATGTAGCAACGTGTGGTGCTTCGCTTGACAAAGTCGACAAGTTGATGTCGAAGGACAGTCCGCCAAACGATGAGACTCTCCCAGACAATTTAAACATAAATGTTTATCTTTAACAAAACGAAATCGATCTGAAGGCGATTTTTTGTTAAAGGCTGGACATTTATGTAAAACATGATTGTTTCCACAATTCAAACAATTTCCTAATTTCGAAGTGGAGGTGTGTACTAAAAACGACGACTTTGGTTTACCCCCATCCGAATAGGACTTTAACGTATGGCGAACAGTCTTAGTGACTGAGGGCCCCGCCAAGGTTTCCAATGCTTGACAATGTTTATCCAGAAAATCTTTTAAGGTGTCAAATGTCGGAATATCCGTATTTTTAAGGTTGAGCTCGAACGACCGTCTGGTCTCTCGGTCCAGTTTATCCAACGTTAAATTAAGCAAGATGAAACTCCACTGGCGAACCGGAAACCCCATCAATTCTAACGCTAAAAGATTTTCAGTCAAGCCATCAACGAGCTCGCGAAGAGCTTTAGCCGATTCTTGTACCAGCGCAGGTAGGGCTTGAATTTCGCGCCAGTACTGCGTGGCGAGAAATCGCTTATTTTCGTATCTATTCAATAAAGTGTCGTATGCTACCAAATAATTTTCAGCGGTAAGTGGAAGAGCGCGAACCAAACCAAGTGGTTCTTTCGCAAGAAACGAGACAAGGTATTGAAACTTCTCGACTGGTTTCAAAGAGGAATTCTCATGAATTAAAGTGCGAAATAAATCGATAAAAGGTGTCCACTCTTTCCAGTTACCGCTAAATATTGGAATTTGGATTTTTGGTAGTTTTACGTTGGAATGACTACGCGAAGTTGGTGCGACATTAGAAGTGGCAACCTCAACCGGAGGGGGAAGCAACTCCGCTTGCTTTACTAAAATAGCAAAATACGATTCGTCTATTTGTTTCCGAGTGAGATCTTCTTGGGCCAGCTCGTCACCGCTAGTTTCGCGTGATGCTGTGGCCGAAATCTTCGCGATTACGCCTTGTTGTAAAATCCTGGCCTCCTCGTAGAGGCGTTTTACGTGCTCGGCTCGAATTAAAAACAACGACTTGAGTTCAGGATGCTTTGCAAGTGCAAGAGTTTCCTCGAGCTGATTAACAATAACAGAGCGTTGAGCTTTGAGCTCTGTTAAATTAACCATTTTTACTTGCTAGTAAAGTTCGACCGTCCAAAAACAGCGACCGATAGTGTCGAGGCGATAAGGCGACAAACCAAAAAACGACTAACTGCGGAAAGCAGATAAGGTTCACAATGAAACGAATAACGCGAAATTTGCAATTAACCCCTTGAACAAGGTTCAAAACGAAACGAACGATGGATTCTGGATGAATCCTGTATGGATCACGATAGATCCGGCTCGAAGGACCAAAAAAATGTTAGGGTTTTCCCGAAACTAATATTGGGGAAATCTCCCAGAACACAAAAACGACGATGGTTGCAAAATCGAAAGACTTACCTTAAAGGAAGACTCTCACAGGCTCAGGGGGTATATTGCAAAAATGGTTGTACAACACAAAATTCGTTTCACAGTTTTCTAAATTTTCGAGTCTACGATGCGAACTCTATACACTCTCGTACGATACTGTTTTTTGGGAATGAATGGGAGGTAGGGAAGGATGGTTTGGCCGTTCGGCCTGGCAACCCAAAATACACGATAATTTCTAACAATAATTTTGGTCCTTCCGCAACCGAACATTTAGGTACCAGCTTTTTAAGGTTTTAACAGCTCCAAACGGCCCTGTCGTAAAGTAATTACACAGCATTAGCTGAAGGGTCAAAATACCTGCAAAGAGTGAGACGACAGACGAGTTGGAAGAGTCTGCATTTATAGTTTTGTAGTAGCCCGCCCGGGTGCTGAAATCAGTCTGAAACTCCAGTATAAAATCGGAAATATTTGCCTGTGTAGACCTTCAGTAGTATGATTATAATAATGTTATTATACAACCAATTTTAGTTTTGTTTTTAAATATTAAGAGTTAAAAGATGAGCGCTCATTTTGTTGGAAATAGATTCCTAAAATTCAATGTTTAAATAATTAATAATTTTCTCTGAATATTACCTTGAATTCAACGTCATTTTTGTAGCTAACAAATTTTTTTATTTAAAATCGGTTTCCAATAAATTGAAGTTTGTAGTTTTGACTATCTACTTGTTTAATTTCAGTAAGATTGTATGAATAACAAAAAAGTTACAGTCATACTCCCAAGACGTGTTTTACGCCGGTAAAATAGTTGCGATCAAGTCCTCTTCAGTAAGACCATCTCGGTCTTTGCCGCTGCCAGTTTTATTCCGATGTCCTGCAGAACTCCACTTATCTGTTCTACCGCTCTACCAGACTTTTCTTCGAGGAGCTTCTTACTTCGTGCGGTCACCACCACGGCTAAGTCGTCCGCATATGCGATCAAACTGATACCCTTCTCCGTCTTCGTTTCCAGTACTTGATTATAAAAGATGTTACACAGTACCGGTCCAAGGACCGGTCCCTGCAGGACTCCGCATGTTACGCGCGTTCTCTCACCCGTCTGGTCTCTTATTTTTCTATCCTCAAGGTAGGACTGTATTATTTTCCTCAAGTAGTTGCTGATGCCGATGTGTTCTGCCGCCCGCATGATTCCCGCCCATGGCGACGAGTTGAAGGCATTCTCGATGTCCAGCGCTATGAGAACGCACCATTCTCTATTTTTATACACTCCATATAGTAACTATCTGTCTTAAACTATTTTACAATGTTTTTATCATGTGGGTTTTTCGAATTTAACAGATTTTTTTTAAGGCTCAAAGCTATATTTGACTTTGATGTCCCTTTTAAAAATACATTTTTGGCAATGGAATGCAAGAATGAGTTATGAATTTAACCTCCCGTCAGATTTCGCCAAGCAATTATTTTTTCAATGTTACTTATCATAGGGGCGACTGATACGTCATTCAAATGTACGTCTCATCGAAGTCACCCACTTTCCAACTTATGCAGGGAATTTTAAATTTCCAAAGTAGGTAAAGTAGGTAACAGGATGTACAGGATACATATATTGGACAAATTGACCGTTTAAATTCTACATTGCTCATTCCGCCTTATTGTCGATGTAATGTGGTTTAAGGTAATAATAGGTTTTTGGACCTTCAAGAGTATTAATGGACAAGGGCTTAGGCAAAATTGCCAAAATCTCATCGTGGGTTGCCATGAACAGATCGTTCTTAACCTATGAAAGTTTTTTTGACAGTGCCCATCGACTTCAAGCCCAATAAATTGTATTCGCCGTCTGGTAGGACTTTCTGAATGATGGCGGAATATCGGTATTTTACAAACTTCCTTTTCCTTGACATTACGCAGACGAGAACAAATTGTTCGGACGTAATATCTGCATTGGCTACTTCGTACTCCACCTCTTCGTGAACTTCTTCGTGTTTTCTTTCTTGATCAACTCCATTTGCAGCGTCTTGCTCAGTATCATCTGCACCCGAGTCTGATGTGTCCGACGATTCATCATCTGATGATCCTTCGTAAGTTACATTTTTTCCAGGTATAACTTTTACACGACTTTTCTTTCTCGGTGGTCTTCTATTTGGGGTATTAGCGTACCGTTTCTTTGCCAAATACGTGACCATGGAATTTTGGTATTCGTCTCGAAATTGCTGTTGAGTAGTGTCATTGCTGTCGTGTGGAATTTTATTCAAAATCCTGTTCCGATCATGAAATGGTCAATTTCACTAAGTGAGTACGACATATATATATAATGTCGGAAGCTTGGGATTTCCCTATGTTAAATCGTTTAGCCAGTTCACGTTCAGATAGTTTTTCAGTACTATACACATCTATTATTTGAATTTTTTCTTTTAACGTCAAAATGTTTCTCTTGTCGGTACTCATTTTCATAAAGTTTTACCGCGCTTTTGCTTGCAATCTTTATAAAAGCAACGGACACACTGAGTCAAACAAGTAAATTGTTCTGTTTCATGTAAAACGGGGAATTACCCATCGGCATGGTAGACCCGCGTCGGTTCAAGAGAGCTTTACCGAACAGTAGTGGGGGGAAATACTGTCCGTGTTCGTTCAATAGAGACTGCGTTCTTACTTGACCAAAAAGACTCTTCTTCTTCAGTTGGTCTAGAGTCAAAGTTTTCTTGATCAACATCTATATCTTTCACATCAGAATCACCAGAACCATTGTTATAATTATCGTCACTGCTGTTATCAGCTTCTCTCTCGTTTTCATCACTATCTTCGTAGTTCGGATCAACTATACTATCATCACTGTCATAATCAAAATCTGACAAATTTAATGCTTCTTCTTCCAATTCGGCTTCAGTTAGAAAACGTCGGTTACTCATATCGATGGAGGTTTCTTTACAATTTCGAACACGATTAACTAACTTCCTGAGATGATGTATGCGATACACGCGCTCATATGTGGGTCACAGGACTTTGAACTCAATCAGAATATAGTCTCATGACTCACATATGGGACATGCAAGTCTTACGGCGGACTACGGGTTGTTGGTACATAAATACCATTAGGACAGTGAACGTGTTAACGATATTTTTCATATCCTGCCAACACTGCAAATATTTTGACATAATATATAGAATCCACATCCGATCATAATTACAATATTTCACTTAAATTAAGTCGATAGGTACTTACTCTTCTCACTTGCTCCCAATCCTTTCTTGCACCCACCGGAACACTATTAATTAGGTCCGTGGTCTCTTTCCAAAGGCTTCTCCCCATTTTTTTGGTGAGAGTGGTAGTGAAAAGGCCAAGTTGCAAATTTTCGTGGCCCTCCATAAATTCCACTAACAGCTCTTTTTGCCTGCCCGGGATAGGGGTCGAACGCTCACTCTTTGTTGCCATAATTAAATAGAAACAAATAATAAAAAAAACATTACAATATTCAACGTGAACTCAACCACTCTCTAGCACAAGCTCAAAGAAAAGAACCCATCGGTCGAAAGTGCTATGTGAAGTTTCTAAACGTGCTGTTTTATCAACATTTGGCTTCCAGATGTGCGAAATTTATCGAATCCTTGCTCTGGATTGGACAGTAGAATTGACAACCGCGCTCATCCGTCCGAAGTGGAAGTGCACGATGCGATCGCACCGCATCGACATCGGCTAATCGGCTGCGTTCAAGAATACACGTTTTACTCACCATGTGACCGTGGTGTGATGGGATCTGTTCCCTCACACGAAAAATCATCGCATCACATGAACTCGAGAATAGATGTCCTGAATTTTGGGCCCAAGCACATGGCTGAAGCTACCCCAGCATTCTGAACCGTAACAGTCAGTAAGGTGGATTGGACGGAAATAAACGATGAATTTTTAATTACCGATTGTCACATGCAAGAGGAATAATTGAAAAACTGAGTTTGGAATTTTAGCCTCTCGGCGGAGAATACTGTAGTCAGAGAATTACGTGCAAGGAAGAGCAGGTTCACTTGTTTATTTTGGGAGTTGTATTATTACATAACGTTATTATGTGCAAAGATGGAGAAACGCCAGCTTCTTATACGCGATATGATCGATCATCGTATACTGATCGTGAAGGACCAAAAGGCGAATTAGTTGAAGGTGAATGGAGATTGAATAAAACTTCACAACGTGTTGTAGATCTTAAAAGAGTTGGATCCAACCATGCTTCTTGAGGAGCAATGGAAATTGGGGAACTTCTGGCCAACTACTTTGTACCAGAGCCGGGAGAAGTGCATTCAATATAAATATTTCAATTTGACTGGATTAAATACATTTTTATTGCTTGATTATAAATTAAATAAAGATAATAAAATATTTGAAAATTATTTATATTTACATTTTTGAACAGTTGTAAAAATGTTGGCCAGTGCCTTAATTCTGTTGTGTCCTGACACTGCCCGAATCACCTGTAATATTACATTGGTCACGACTTTTTTTTAGGTGAGTGCTGTGGCCGTGTTGACACCAGTTTGGTCTGCAAGCCTGTGACCAAGTTGTTTATGCTTGTTGTCGATTTCTTAATTGCCATTTTTGTGCCAGTTACAATTTTTTGTTTTTTAACTGCAATTTTTTCTGGTTCAGGTTGTCGCCCCTTTACGAATGGTTTTTGGAGTGTTGGCTTCTTTGGTGAGAAATTTTATTCCACTTCGAAGCTCTATTTTACAAGCTCATTGTTGAATTTGATTTGGTTGATTGAAATGGTAGAGCTGGGCGGATCTTTTGATCGTTTTTGTTGTTCATTTTGTTCATTTTTGAAAATTATTTTGGTTCTATGGTCTCGATCTGGTCAGATTTTGACGATGCGTAAGCTGAGAGAATCTGTGCTCTGTCGCTAAATATAAATAAATTGCCGGCGGTGCCCTCTCAGTCTGCGATCTCTCCAAATGGAGGAAACAGGAAACGTAAGCCTTGCTGCGTTTTAAAAGCAACTTATCGAATTATCGGCGCCGTCCTTGCTGCTTCTCCAACCGGAGGAAACGTAAGCTCAGCTGCGTTTTAAGCCAAAGCTTGCGGGTTATCGGCGCCACTTTTGCCACTCAGGCCAATTCAAACTGAGGGGGCGAAAATCTTGCTGAGTTTTAAACCAATTTGCCGGATAATTTCATGTATTTATTATTTGTTTGTGCCCTCTCTGGGAGTCGAGAGCCCAATCTTTATTCTTTCAGCAGCACTTTCCTGGTTTATTTTTTTGCATATTTGGCTGGTAATATTGTTCTTTTTCACCGCTCCAGTAGTGGATTTGCATCGGTGGTTTGACCATGGCTCTGGTCTGCAGTGAATGCTATGTGGAGTTCATTGATCATTGATAAACTCTTTTAGATGATAAAACCTGTGTGCTGTCACATAAAACTATTTTGAGCGCCCTACAGCGGATGCGGGTGACAGTAAATTTGACCACCGACAATGTTGGGAACGAAGGACCACTTTAAATTTTTGATATTTTCTTTATTAGAAACACTCATTACGGAATATTTCCAAGATTTGTGAAATGATCGGCAAACATGCTCGATACCATCGACCTGTGTGGGTTTTGTATACTGACAATAAACACAGCTTGCTCGCACCATCTCTTTACCCTATGTTCAAATATATAAATACCTAAGTAAAATAAATAAGATGTTGCCTAACCTGTTATGGGACGTTTTAGTACGTCGTGCGCATGCGTCAGTTTGAAATTTAGGAGGATGTGATGTAATCTATACTGGCGAGTGGCGAATGTAAAATGGCGTTTATTATTTACAGTGTAAATTTTGTTAATTAAAAAATAATTATACATTTACCATTGATTTCATGTGCACAGACGCCAGGGAAGCACATGTAGGCAGGATGTTTCGAACAACCTGGAATCGCTTCCGTCACAGCTTGAAGAGCAGGTCGAATGAAGACATTAGAAATAATACTGGCTTTTGGCGATGGATTTACGTCAGCAACGTCAGCTCTTCAATGTTAATAAGTACCGTACCACCCTCGTGATTTAAAGCAGTTCTCCTGTTCTTGGATTCGAGTACTGCGGCGACACTCTTGAATTGTTTCAGAAGATACTTTCTGTTTAGGAGGAAAAGGGCAACGTTTCACTTGCTTCTTCTTGGTCGACTCGTCAATATTTCTCTCAACATTGCGCTTAGAAGGGGACGCTAATCTATCAGCACTGGAATCGACACTGAGGGGTAGTTTTGGAGTAGCTGGTCTTGTTGTTTTGTTTTTTTTTCTCGCATTTAATTTCTCTACTCTCGGCATTTTGTAATAAAACGTACGAAAAGGCGATAATTAAGAAGAAAAGTTATTTGAAAAATCCTTACATGTCAACGAATTGAAACTTTTGTTTTTTCGTTTACTAACAATTGATTATTTCCGGACCAATGTAGGAATTTTGGTTTTGTTATTTTGACACACCTGACTTTGACAACTGTTTGACGTCGGAAAATTAAAAGAAAAATATTATTTAAGACAAATGAGATCTATAATGAAGGAAATAAAATAAATTGCGACGGTAAAAGCAACTTTGTAAGGGTTTATTAAACATTTACTTGAATTACACGGTTACCCACTTTTAATACATAAGATTGTAAGGATTTCAAGCTGCACCTCTAACCCACACCGCACTTCCCGGTTCTCGTCTTCTCCACTCCTCGAGAACCCCTCTCTTCGCTAGCCGGCGCGGCGCGCGCAGCGTGAGAGGAGCGTAAATCCTCCTTCACGCTACAACTTTTCATTGTTTTATTAAAATTGTAAAATATCTGGAAAAAAACTCATCTTTTCTTAATGCCGCTGATTTTCCTGATCAGCGACACAATTGTGGGGTACCAAAAGAAAAGCCCTGGCTGCTGATGAGAGATGCCGCATAATTAAAACGGAAACTGTTTTACTTAGCATCTAGCGTCTACTTGTGAACGTTTATCATAAATAAACTTAACCTTACTTTTGTTTTGTCAAATTCTCAAACACCCGATTGGCGAGCCACACTCGGATTCTAAAGCAACAAAATTAACGATCAAACGAACTTACCTTAAATGAAGTTCGATCGTAATTATATGATTGTCCAGTCCGAAGATATCACTTAGATACACTAGGTAGTACGCTCCTGCGTGCTCGCCGTTGCACGTGTTTGTAGAGTATATAAAATTCCTCCCTCCCCGCTGTGTCCTCGCTGCTACGGCGTGCCCTAACTCATTTGTTTAGAGATATTGAAGCAACTGCAGATGGGGTTTTTTGGGGGGAAGGGAAGTGATATCTTCGGACTGGACAATCATATAATTACGATCGAACTTCATTTAAGGTAAGTTCGTTTGATCGTTAATTATATTTCATGTCCAGTCCTCGATATCACTTAGATACACTAGGTAGATGTTTAGAGACAGTAAATGCAGTTGCGTAACGAAGAGAAGGAAATAAACTTTTATTTTCCTTGGATACATTGTAAGATTAATTTCATGGCAACTTAATTATTGTTCCTTATTTAATTGACAAGATAGCTTTGGCATAGTCGGTCTTCTTTGCTATAGGTCGGTTATAAAATTTCGCGAAGGTTCCGGATTTCCCGGACCATCCTACCGTTTGGCAAATTAGTTCCAGGGGTACACCCTGTCGTAGTGCCACAGAAGATGAACAATGCCTTATGGAATGTGGTTTAAATTTTGAGACGTCGATGCCTGCGTTAGCTAGAGATGTTTTTACCCAACGACTGAGACTTTGTTTTGTTGCAATGACGTGGGGTTTTTTGTAAGTTAAAAACATAAAATCCTGTTGTTTTCTAATGTCTACAGTCCTATCGATATATTCTTTTAAAACTGATGCGCAACAAAGGGCAGGTCTTTCTTTAAAAAATGGTATGTGTAATGTTGGTTGCGGCTTATTGGTACCCGATGTTTTAACGGGGTCAGTTATGGCAATCTGGATTTCTTCGCTCTGTTCCATGATGTTGGAAACTCTTATCAGTGAGATGGTTTGGAGCCGGCCGCCTGTTATTAGTGCCAGAAGAGTGACTAATTTTAAGGACAAGTCTTGGAGACTGTAAGGTCTGGGAAGACTCGCAAGGTATTTTAAAAGGGGATCAGGGTCCCAAGTTATGTCATATCTAGGTTGTGAGGGACGAAGCTTTGAAATACCTTTCATGAATCTCTTTAGAATAGGTTCATTTGTCAGATCCTTGTTGAGAATTAAGGAAATGGCTGATCTATGTGAGTTGAAAGTACCATATTTAGCCTGACCAGAACTAAAGATGGAGTGTAGGAACTTTAATACGTCAGTGATGTTAGCTTGATACATCGGCACATTATTAATTTTGCAGAAGGACCACCACTGATGGTAAGTAGTATTATATTGCCTTAATGTGTTTTCCGTCAGTGATGAGATAATTACGTTGAAGGTGGCTTCTGGGATATTCATTTGTTTGTAGGCTCCCCTGATAATATCCCGACAGCCAGGATAAGTGTTGGTGACATTGGGTGTGTGTCGCTGAAAGGAGAAGACACAAGATTGGGGTCAGGTCCTAATAAAAGTGGTTCACCAATTAGGAGCTTGGAAAAGAGCGGAAACCAGGGTTGTCCTTGCCACCATGGTACAACCACGATGCCTGTTGTTTTTTCCTGGTTAATTTTCTTAAGGCTCCTCAAGATTAAGCTAAATGGAGGGAATGCATAGAAAAACAGGTCTCCCCATTTTAATGTAAAAGCGTCCACTGCTATTGCACCAGGATCTTTTACTCAAGAAACGTATTTTTCACATTTGTGATTGATGTTTGATGCGAATAAGTCTATTTCGGGGAGTCCGAATTTTTGTACTATCGTGTTAAAATATTCCTGTGACAGGGACCATTCTGTATCCAATGAGAGCCGACGGGATTCGCTGTCGGCCGTTGAATTGTCCAAGGAGCTCACATATGTAGCATACAGCCAAATGTTTTTTGACTCACACCACTGCCATATTTCCTTAGACAATCCGCTCAATTTGGGGTACTGAATGCTACCCATTCTGTTAATATAAGATACAGCCGTATTATTATCGCATCTAATAAGAATACTGCAGTGAGAGCGATTATTGGCGAAACATTTTAGGCCATGAAAAATTGCTTGTAGTTCTAGAAAATTTATGTGGTACTTCTTTTGGTCATTAGACCAAAAACCGTGGGTCTTGTCGTCCCCACAGCATGCTCCCCACCCTGTGAGTGACGCGTCCGTGAAAATTTCGAGTTTAAAGTGATCGTTTTTAATATCATTAAGTGATGTTGATATGTTGTTTATCCACCACAGCAAATCGGGTTTCAAATAATCAGGTAATGGCATCTGTCCATCAAATTTCATGTCATTAGATGAAAGAGCAAGAAATTTTTCTCTTTCAAGGGATTTTGTATACATCCAACCATATTTAACAGCTGGACAAGCTGATGTCAGTATACCAATAAATTTGGCCAGAGATCGAATTCTACAGTGAGATAGATGAAAGAAGTGAGTGGCCCATTTCCTAATTTTTTCTCTTTTTTCCTGCGGGAGTTTGATGATCAGATTTCTGCTATCAAATATAAATCCCAGATATTTGCATGATGTGTCTGGGGTTAAAGAGCTTTTGGTCTTGTTAATTATAAAGCCTAAAGACTCGAGTAATTTAACCGCCACTGTTGTGCTGGATAAACAATTCTGGTAGGTTTTTTCTATTATTATGAAATCGTCTAGATAGTTGGCGCATGTTATGCCCATAGAGCGTAAATGACTAACAATAGGTTTCATTAATTTTGTAAAGCAAAACGGTGCTACTGAGAGACCGAATGGCATACAGGTAAATTGGTATAATTGGTCATTAAAGTAAAATTTTAGGAGCTTTCTATAATCTGGATGTATACTGATAAGAAAGTAGGCATCCTTAAGGTCTATTGAGGTCATATATGAATTTTGTTCCAATAATTTAGACACCGTTCTGTAGTCCTCCACTTTGAAATGTGGTGTTTCCACGAATACGTTTAATCTTTTCAAATTTAGAATAAAACGTTTTTTGCCATTTGATTTCTCTGTAAGAAATATTGGAGAAATAAATTGATCAGAACGGAAGGAACATTTAGTGATCGCCCCCGAGGTCAACAGGTCTTGTACGGCTGCCTTCATATGGGCAAATTCAGTTTTAGATAGTTTATGTTTGGGAATAACATTCTGACAAGGAGGATTTGATTTAAATTTAATTTGATAACCTTGTACCCATGATAGAATGGTTTGGTTATCCGTTAGTCGTTTCCAAGCTCCTAGGAAATATGCGAGTCTGCCAGCAAACCTTACCTCTAACGCCTTTTGCGGTTCCGGTGTTTGTCCGAGTCCCTCGATGTGGGTGTGTGCCCCTTGAACTGCCTCATTTCCTTCTTGAAGTGGGCGGGGCGATACCTGTTTAAAGCTCCAGGTCCTCTACTTGTACTAGGTCCCGCTTGGTATTTGTTAGTTACTGCCGCCCCCCCCTTTTTTCTGAATGCTAGGAGAATAGCTTGAATGTTGGGGAGGACGCAATTCCTTGCCGGCTTTTTCCAGCAACTTAGCCGCCTTTATTTGCTCACCTAGTTCGGGCCCAAAAAGTAAGTTACCGGGAGGTGTTTTTTCCACTAAGTTTTTAACTTGTTTACTTAAGAGTGGGCCCATTAAGTGACGACGGGTTTGTGATATGTCGTTAAATAAGTGGCAAAAGAAACGACTGGAGTCGGAAAGTTGACTCAAGAGTTTGTCTCGTAGAGGTTTTGGAATATTTTTTCCTTCGGTGAGGAGTGTATTCATGGTCTGTCCCATGATTGACATGCCTTTGCCTAATTGAGATTGGTATTTTTGGTGGGAGGCATCTCTCACTGAGTACATGGATGGCATAATCACCTTTAATTCCGGATTAACCTCTAGTGGATTTAAAATTTTGCAGTTATCTGGGTAACCGTATTTTTCTTCCAGCTTTTCGCGGTCTATTTTTGGTAGACCGTTAGTAATAGTGTGGGTCCATCTCGAAATAAATGCCTCGTGTAACTCAAAACCTGATGGTTTCGACCCGATGGGATCCTCTCCTAATAATTCCAACACGTCTTCTGATAATACAACATCATTATGTAGCTGTAACACAGGCGAAGGTGCTGGGTTACTTTGGGGCGAGGCCGGACCTGGTCCGCCGCTGTTGTCAATCGGCGGGACATTGGTCGGGCTTACGTCAGCAATGACGCGTTCAGCGGAGCGGCTATGCGCCTCCGTACTGTGCCAAGCACGGCAGGCATCGGGAGAATTTGAAACCGAGGCGCTCGGGCTTCGACTTTCATGTCTGCGTGTATACGCGTCCCTGCGTGATTCAATTCTGCTCCGAGAATCACCATCACGGTAACGGGATGTGCGTCCTGACTGAGGTGTGCGTCTAGATGAGCAGGAACAGGATCTGTCTCTCTTGGAGCGATCTAACCGTTGTTCCAATTTTAATAACCTCTGTAAAAGCTCATCTCTAGAGTCCCGCCTATCAGAAGAACGATTTCGGTCTTTTTTATGTTTTCCCATTTCTAAAGGAAACTCCTAAAAGGGAATCGTTAAAATGCTACGTTGTTAAGACTTACCACGTAAGAATTAGTCGCAACAGCGACTAGTCTCGGCGATGCACGGAGAACGAATGAGTTAGGGCACGCCGTAGCAGCGAGGACACAGCGGGGAGGCAGGAATTTTATATACTCTACAAACACGTGCAACGGCGAGCACGCAGGAGCGTACTACCTAGTGTATCTAAGTGATATCGAGGACTAGACATGAAATATAATAAGAAGCGGCAGGCATTTTAAAATTTACAACTAAGTAATTGGGGAAAGCAACTTTCAAAACTTATCTCTCTTAACAAAAATGGATTAAAATTCTACGGTGCGTAAATAAAACAACAGCAAAATGTTTTTTTTTAAATTCTAAAACAAACAGTAGTGCAATACTTTTAATTTTACTTGGAGCCGCAGCAGCCGCAGGTGTCCCAGAAGCCGCAGGAGGCGGGGTCGCTGCCACCACTAGGGAATTTTCCCTGCAGCAGTGGTTGCAGCACTTGGGGCGGTTGTTTTGGTGTCGGTTGTTATCGCCACGACCGCCCCTTCCTCGGCCACCTCTTCTTCAGCCTCCTTTTCTTTGGCCCCTCCTGTCGCGGCTGCGGTAAGGGCTCCTGTTGCGGCTGCGGTAAGGACTCTTGTCGCGTGCGGAGTTGGACCTGGAGCGCCAGTCCCGTTTGCTAAAAATAAATTTGACGTTAGAATTATATTTTATAGTATAGTAAAGTAACAATTGTACCGATCATTCCTGTTCCGGCTCTCCCTTTGTGGCGGTGCCATTGATGTCGACGTCGTCGATGGTCCCGACGCCGGCAATTTTGCCGACGCCGAAATAATAATAATAATAATTTTGAAAGTACGTAATACTTGATGGTGCGAAATTATTGTCACAGGCGCTTTAGTACCCACTATATTATTCCATAATAAATAAGAAGCAAGTTGCTAGCATATGATTGAAAAATTAAATTTTGTGAAAATATAACAAAATGGCCCTATTGAACTATAATGTTCAATTGAAAGTAATGGAATTGACGGCGGTACACAGTGTTATTAATAATATGACGAAGTATGTTAAGCTAATCCGATAATTAATAAACTGAAAGTTACTTTGGTTTAATTCAAAAGGAAATTAATGAAATGAAAAATTTACTTACTCGTTGTTTGACGACATTTTCAGTTCAACTGTTTCTTTATTATTTTGACAGCTTGTGTTCAACCAAATCACTTAGATGCTTCTGTGCTTCATTAAAAGTGCCACTCATTGGCGATGCATAATCATAACTCTGGAACGATAAGTACATGTATATTCACAAACACACCAAACACAATTTTAGACAATTTATTGAATGAGAACAGGTCAACGTAAAGCTACGCTTTGTGCGTATGATACTCAAGACAGTTTCCGATAGATTCTGCCGGGGGGACCCGGTCAGCGGCGACATCCGCACTTGGGTCTAGCCGTAGCATGGCATTTCATGCGTCGGACCAATAGAACGCACTGTCGATTCAAATATTGCCGCCGGCTAGGCGGGGCTGCACTGGCCATGATCAAGTGAGAATATTTGAGATTTGTGAATACCAAACTCAACAGTGTCTTCCAGTGGTGTTCAAATAACATATGTATGTTATGTAATGGTCACTTTCAATTTGAAATAAAACAATGCAATAGAATTTTGGTCTCTTTTAAATATTTATTGATTTATTGATCAAAACTAGAGCATAGGCACTGTATAATATTTACATATCACGAAAAAAACGAAGATCAAATAACACTTTCAATCCAAACTACTATATATTACAAAATTGACAATTTACAAGAGCAAAAGAAAGGGAAGCAAAGGGAATTTGAGTAGCTAAGAGCGTCAGGTATCAAATATCCGGTGCTCCTCACTAGTCAGTACCCTTTAGCATAGCAATAGACAACATGTTGTGATTATATGAAGATTTTTCTATGCGTTTTGTACTTGTTTTTTAGTTGTATACAGTCTCCTTTGTGGAATGGTTTCTTTATTTGCTGGAGTTTTAGTCGACCTTACTGATTCAGAAATCTTCCCCAATGCAGAGCCAGGCGCTTAGTTCACAGCTGAAATTGTTGCTTCAATGGGAGCAACCAATCTCTCAAATGCTTCAATTTCTGATGTAGTATTAATTTTATGAAGAATAATTCAAATGCCTTCTAATTTTTTCTTTCCTTTCTTCCAATTCAATATTTCAAAATGATACTTATTCAAGCCATGGGTGCCATCAATGCATACACAGTCATTACAAAACTTTTGGAGGATATGAGATTGGCCATCATTCATTATACACAAAACAAAGTCTGATATTTTCAATTCAGGATATTCTGGGAGTAGAACTTCTTGTGGTTTGTAAAGTAGTATGCATGAATTATCCGAAAACAGAAAAAATGTCGTAGTATTTCAAGTAAATGGGCGCTTATGTAGTTTTTACGTTCTCCCATTTGATTGAGCCAGGCTTCAACACTAATGGCATCATCTTGGTGTCGTACAGCACTTGATTTTAAATTGAAGGCAGCTTATGCCATCTTAACAACAATAGATTTTCTCTCAGAGTCCTAGATCATTATCTGGATGTCCCACATGTGTTTCTATGACTGTAGCTTTGCATTTACCATCTTCAGTCAAGGATACTTTTATCTTAGCAACGCAAAAACTATCAATTTTATTGCTCCCTTGAGTTTTTAAATGGCGAAGTCCTTTACTTTCTGAAGTAAAACTACCTGATCTATGACAGTAATAATCGATTTGTCGAGATGATTTCCTGTATGCAACGTCTTGCTTTTGGCTAAGGCTAGGTGTAGCTCAAGTGCCTCATGTTTAGATGCGGTAGGGTCGTTTCCTAATATTCCTAAGGCCTCCTTATTGATTCCCAAAAGCAGAGGTTCGTCGCCTTCGATCTCTTGTGAGCTTTGAGACGCTGGCGATTGGGTTTGAGGGGACTAGTCACGAGCGCGGCGCTTGGGGTCAGTTCAAAGATTACCCTCATAATTAAAAAATATGAAAACATAAAAACATAACAGAAGAATAGTTATGAAATGAAAATGAAGAGTTTAGAGGTGTGGTCTGGCGTCCGTACCTGAATTCGATTAGATCGGCATTCTCTTCGGTCTCCTCTTCCCCCGTTAACAAACTCCTCTCGTCGCCGAAAGTCTTGGTTGGACATGCCATTGTTTTGTTTTCTCATCACTTACTACATATTTTCACTCACTTCTTAGACTTGTTCGCGACTTCTTGCAATTTCCGCCCGAATTTTCCGCTCGAACTGCTTCTTACATCTTCTAATAAGATGCAAAATGAGAGCGAGCACCACTGCTTCAGTCAGACTGACCAACATAATGTCACTTCCTGAAAGTTGCGTAACATTTGCGATATTGAAAGTTATTCCTCCACTGTTGCCTGCTTGGGCCAGGATAACCTCCTCTTTGGTCTGTGAACTTTTCATGCTTCTATCGGTTGGCACTCATGTGCGAAGAAGGGCCCATGTACCAAAATACATGGACTGGCAGGATCGCCATGTAATGGTTGTCGTTGTTGGAGGGTTGTTAAAGATAACACATTGGGGTTGATATTATCATTTACTTTACTTTACACATTCCATACACCACACGTCACTTACAACTTATCACTAGTAATTTAGACTTAGGACTGGTAACTTGTAACTCTGAACTTAGAACTTATAACTTACTTACTTATTGGTATCCCTATTTATACTGTGATGTATCGCGTCATTGTGAACTGTACTTACTAGTCCTACTTGCTAAACTCTTATCTAGCATAATATAACCTAATTACCTAATTACCTAACCTGATGTTATGCCACTCATCACTGTGTGCATAACATTACCTTCTCACTTAATAATAACATATTATTACACTAGAGTCCGAGCCACTAGGGTTGCGGTGGCTAGCGTGGCTATGCTCGCGCGAAGTTGACTGCGCCGTACCTACTATCGTTCACGGTACACATAAGACGGTACAGCCTTTTTTTTTTTCTTAGGGAGGGGAAATCCCTTCGGACACCCAGCGCTTGGTTCAATCACGCTGGGTAGTGCCGGACTTGAACCGGCTAAAACCCCTCCGGACGGGCCGGGACACTGTCCCTTCACCCCGTTATCTTCAGGAGAAAGCGCTCGCGGTGTGGAAATGTGTGTAACCTAAGTCAATGTCGTGTGTCGCGGTTCGCGGTTCGCGAGTTGACGCGGATGGTTTTACCCGTTTAAAACCATTTTCGGCCGTTTTAATCGATAGGGTGGTTCCTCGCCGTAGTCGACGGCTCTACGAACGAGGAGGTTCGGGTGGTCAGCTGCTGT
Organism: Schizotus pectinicornis; assembly: GCA_951805265.1. Lineage (NCBI taxonomy): Eukaryota > Metazoa > Arthropoda > Insecta > Coleoptera > Pyrochroidae > Schizotus > Schizotus pectinicornis. The sequence goes on along the minus strand of OX638204.1, from coordinate 18,831,936 downwards.
TGCAAAGAACTTTATCGCGACATCTTTGAGATGTTCATTGATGTATTTAATACTCGCGTCTTTATGTAGCTGGTTGTTTCGAACAAACCAGGGTGCGTCGAAAACAAATCTGAGGGACTTGTTTTGCACCACTTGAATTTTGTTTAAATGCGTAAACGCTGCGTGACTCCAGACGGGAGACGCATAAGTCATTATGGGCCTGATAATTGTGGTAAAAAGTCGTAATTTACTTCGCGGTGACAATCTGCTCTTTCGGCAGAGCAGTGGATAAAGTTGGGCGATACATCCTCGCGCCTTGTTTCTGGCTGTCTCAATATGTTTGGCGAACGTCAATCGTTTGTCCAGGGTGACCCCTAGATATTTGGCTGATGCTTGCCACTGGATGGGCTCACCAAAGATGCTCAATTCTCTATCCGGTGTTACTAGGTTACGACGTGTGAAAAGGACTGCAGTACTTTTGGCTGCATTGACGTTAATGAGCCATTCGCGATACCATGTTTCCAGATTTTCCAAAGCTCTTTCGAGCTTATTTGAAATCTGGAACGCATGTTTGGCGCGCGCGAGTATAGCGGTGTCGTCGGCGTACTGAGCAAACTCAACTGTCGCGGGCTGAGGCATGTCTGAGATGTAAATGTTGAACAACTGTGGCGCGAGTACTGATCCTTGTGGTACCCCAGCCGCCAGGGGGCGACTGGTTGATCTGATACCATCAATTTTGACGCGAAAGCTACGGTCCGAAAGAAAAGAATGAATGAGTTTAATCATTTTGCCCGGATAGCCCAAATTGATCATCTTATATATGAGCCCAGAGTGCCAGACACGATCAAAAGCTTTTGAGACATCCAGAAAGACGGCCCCGGTGTTGTACTTCCAGTCGAAGCTGGTGTAACAGTGCTCTACCACCCGAAGGATTTGTTGTGTTGTCGAGTGTTGTGCGCGGAAACCGAACTGAGTGTCGGGGATAACGCCATGATCCGTCGTAAACATATTTAGCCTATGGAGAATGCATCTTTCCGCAAGCTTTCCAATGGTCGAAAGAAGACTTATGGGGCGGTAATTTGAGGGCTCTTTCGGACTTTTGCCGGGTTTTTGAAAGAGAATGACGTCCGCCTTTTTCCACGTTTGTGGGAAGTGACCTAGCCGAAGAGTAGCGTTAAAGATTGCGGTTAGATGCATGATTGCTAACATTGGCAGATTTTTCATTGACAAGTTGGTGATTCCGTCTGGGCCTGGCGCGCGACGTTTGTGAAAAAATTTAATGTGACTCGAAATTTCCTGAGGGGTAATCGGATTGACGTTTCCGACGTCGTTTTCTACTTGATTTTCCAAATGTTGTTGAACAAATCTCTCTATGAAGCCAACACGGCCCAGGTCGGCATGGGTCGTGTCGGTGGTGAATTGCTCTTGCAGTGAATCTGCAAAGAGTTCGACTTTGTCAACTGGCGCGGACACGGGTCCCGTTGGTCCGTTAAGCGGGGGGATTTTGCGAGGAGCGGAATTTCTAAAAACGCGGGTCATTCTCCAAAGACTTTTCGAATTTTGCCCGTTTAAAGGAGTGAGTTAGTCTTGCCACGAGTCATTGGCGCGAACTGAGAGCGCGTCTCTCACCTCGGTTTGTCGTCGGTTCAATTCGGTTTTATCTAAAGGAGCTAAAGTCCTTTGATATCGCCGTTTTGCCCGATTTTTGTCACGAATTAAATTTTTTATAAAATTTGGAAGAGCTGGACGGTTGTTTTGCGCGGGTTTTGTGAATTCTGCTGACTTTATTGCCTGAATAATGATGTTTTCTAACTGCCCGGCGGTTGAATTTAATTCCGGAATTGAATTTATAATTGGAACGGGGCCCAGTGAATTACCAACATCGCTTTTGAATTCTTTCCAGGCTACCGATTGTAGCGGACTTGGTCGATCGTTGGGAATTGTGCCTATTTGGAGTATCACAGGGTTGTGATCGGAGCTAAGGGCTGACAGTGCATAGATAGAAGGGTGTAGGGGAACATTTTTCAAAAGAGCTATGTCTAGGACATCAGAGGTCCCATGGGTCGAGAAGTGAGTGGGTTCTCGGGGGCCCAAGGGAGTGATGTCATTTCTCAGCGTAAAGTCATGCAGCAGTCGGCCATTATTACTAACGGTGCGACTGTTCCACATGTGGTGTTTGCAATTTAGGTCGCCAGCCACAATTGTGGGGGCGTTGTCTGGGAAGAGGGCTTGGAGGTCTAGGTCTTGGATAGGATTGTTCGGCGGTTTGTAAGCGGAAATAATTTTGATCTCGATATTAATCGCGGCCGGATTGGGTAGTTCGTGATGTTCGATTTCATTTTTAATATAAATCGCGGTTCCACCGCCCTGCCCGGTAGTTCTATCGGTACGATAAAGCTGATAATTTTGAATTTTGATTGCGTTGCAGGGTCTCGCGTGTGTTTCGGATATGAGCATGACATCGATATCGTGCTCGTTCATAAACTCGCCCAAATTGAAGTAACCGTCCCTACTCATACAATCTATATATACTAAAACACTAAACTTAAAACTACCTTAACTAATTTGGTGCACAAAGGTAAATTTAACTTTGAGTACTAGGATCATTTAAAAATTTTCTAATCCCGTGCTGTCCTTTGGAAAATACCGCCAGCTTAGAATTAGTCATGGGTTCTGATACGAGCTGACACCTTATTTACAATATTAGTAATTACTATCTTACACATCGGTACGTTTATTTTTAATTAAGTACATTTCTGAAGAAAAAATAAATGTTTTTATTGCCCCTCTCATTACGACCATGTTTTCAACCCTTCGAGTTGTAGTTCTAAGAAAATAATGATTTGTCCAGAATTTTTCAGAAACTAATTTTATTTTTGACATATTTGTGTATTTAAGCCTGTTATTTACCGCCAAGAAACTTTTTGTAGGAGCAAGTGAGAAAGTAGCATATTAGAATGAGACACAAATGTCGAGAACGGTCTTCACGATACCTCCTTAGGTATCGTGTTCGACTACCTGCTTTACCCGATATCGGATCCGACCCGACAGCAATTAGAATCGCATTTCCGACTCGATTTGGCTACCCAAGTCGGGTCGAGTCAATTGGAATCCCGCTGCAGGATTGCCAAATTTAGTTCATAAATTTCAATTGTTTACCTTGGTATCCTCTCGTTTTCGGAGTCTTACTCATTGTGAACAATATAGAGCAATTTGATAAACACTCTCAAAGTGTAAATTGCATCCGAAGCGCTGTTATATACCTACAATCTACCCTTACTACTTATTAACATTGATTATTGTTTAGTATTCAATCCGAATATTTACGTCACATGTAAATGACGTGAATTACTATTTTTAACGATTTTTATCATTTTTATTAGAAAAACGCGCTTCACCTTTTGTAACCTCTTGCCGAAACTAACACTTTGGACTTTGTTTCTCAGACCACAAGTGTTATCACTCTGTATCAAATCAACACCGTGAATTAGACTATAAAAGCAACCACATTTTTAGAAGTAACCAGAGACAGATTTAACTTCTTCAGATCACTTTGTTAGTAGTAATTGTTAAACTCGTAGAGACCTTCTACATTATTTGTCAGTACTTAAACCATTGTTGATAATAAATCAAAGTAAAGTGCGACAAGTGTTTTCCTTCGACGTTAAGCAACGTTTCCGATTCCTGGTTCACAACAGCGCTTGCAAATTTTTTTGCGCAATTTTCGACGCATATCGTATATGTTACGCGTGGGCACAACGCGTTCAGCGTAAACTGGAGTCAGGAAAAAATACATAGGCCCGAGTATCACCTATGATACGCGAAGTCCGAGGAGGTTATACTCGCACGAAGTTGATTGCGCCGTACCATCGTCTTGGGCGCGTCCGGTCCTGTCTCGACTCACGGGGTGGTGGCGGGAGCGGGACCTTGTGAGAGCGGCTGACCGAGAACGAGTGCGCGACTCCATCCGACTCTCGATGCTTCGCGTTTTCTTGGTTTACTTGTGAATTTTCTTGCAGATCCTGTTGATTCCGTGATTCTGACGGTCTCGACGGGAAGAACGCGATGATTTCATTCTGAAAATGAACGGAATAGACCTGTATTGAATTCTACTTACATTAACAGTAATTTGGTAAATTGCTGGGCACAATTATCTGTGGCATGTTCCAAGCACTGAAACGTAATGAAGACTATAGACCAGGGAGCAGGTGGAAGAAACGAGATCTTTGAAACAGTGGTGTATCAACCGCTGGGACGGTACTACACAACGTTAAAATTGCCGATTTTGCTTCACAAGTCGTGCCCAATTGTATGTTCGCCACTGTAGCATTAAAGTGACAAGAAATGCAAAAAAGCCTACAGATTGTAACGTTAAAACTACTGAGTATTAATAACGCCACTTTTGCGGACGGCAGCCTTTATAGCGGGAGCGGGTCGTGGGTCTTACGCGAAAAAAAGGAAAATAAGGGCACCACCAATTTTTGGAGTTTTGTCCACGCAAAATTGGAAACGTGGGTTTTTTTTTTTTAAAAAAAAGAAAGCGAAATAGTAAAAAAATGAGTTTAAAGTGTTAAAATTAAAAAAAACAGTTGTAGCTGAAGACAAAATGAACTAATTAATGATTAAATGAACGAATTTACAGTAAAGATTTGGCCGTCGTCATATCGATATTTCGGGGCTGCACATGAGATAACAAAAATATAACTTAATAGTAACGGAAAACTCAACAAATGCCTAGGACTTAGCTTGCGCTGGTCTTGTAGTCCTGGCCGAGGGGCCTGGAAGTCGGTGTCGTCGGAACCGGGAGCGATATTTCTGGATGGATCGTGGAGGTAGTAGTGCTCAGAAAAAGCGGCGAGAAGCGATGTTGAGAATAATCGAAAATGGACCCAGTGGGGTCGACAAGGCAGTGGACTTGGTGGAGTCGGTTAGAACTCGACCTAGTGGAGTCGGTAAGAAACCTTCTTATGTCGGAGGGTTTCTACGATAATTAAAGCGAAAACGGTGGTCGATAATTCGAGCTTCGGTACGGTAAAACGATATTTGTTTCGGGGTGTTCGTCAAAATCGGTACAAGCCAAACGGAACCACCCTCGAAACACGATCACCAAAACTCGACTAAATTTTTGTAGCTTTTTGCTTTCTCTTATCAGTGCCTCGCCAATCTGAGGATATTAAAATCCCCAAACTGTGCGAGTCTTGACCGAGATGTAAAAAAAAATTTCAACACAGGGAATTCTTAAAACGACAAGACGCTCTTTAGGCTGCAAGTGTGGCGCAAGCAGCGTTACATAATCAGCGTTTGATGTGCAACATATTGCATGCTAATCTTGGTTATTCTAGAGAAGTGCACACAAGATTTGGTTTTAATACCTTTAATGGAACTGACAATTCTGTTGGTATGACGCCGTTAAATTTAAAAAAATGAATTATTTAGACGAAATACAATAGATAAAATTTTCTAATATTGGTGTTTTAGGAAAGAAGGACATTTAACAATAAATCACGAGACAACGAGAAGAAAGTTTGTGTCTGCGGTAGCGGCAAATAGCTCTTAGCTTTACTTTTTATGGGGGGCTATCAAAATGAACCAGTAACGGTATTCAAAACGTTACAAGATATACAAAATTTGAATGAAGATCCAGGAGTTATAATGAAATTTTTGGAGACATAGTTTTAGGGCTTTGGCTCTTTGACTCTTAGGTCACGTATTGGAAAACCATTAGGGTGTTGGGGGTAAATCTACTCCGGCAAAATACATTTGTAGTAGAATTCCAATAAGTGTTCTTCTATTTTATCTTTCCAGAAATCATCGTCTCGGAGAATCTGTAAATAGATTAATAATTATTATGTAGGTATAGGTAGGTATCTACTTCTGGATACACACCTTTTCAATTTCTATGCCAAGTGGAGTCCAGACGACAAAATAGCAGACATCACGTTGACTTACATGTAGCTGACCCTGCACTTGGTAAAAATCATCCTCCGTCTTCTTCAGCCGTAGTTTTCCTTCTTCGATAATGCAAAATTTTAACTTCTATTGAGTAACCGCATCAATTGGGGACAAATCTGCACAAGAATGTGGACACTTGATTTCAACGATAGCGTCTTTTTCGACTAAACCGTCGAGTGATGCCCCTAAAAATCCAAAAACTGAATCCACAATCAAGCCAGATGGTTCCACAGTTTGTCCCAAATGAAACTCTAACTCTCGTATAGCTATGGGCTCATGTGAATTTCCCCATTCTGTTGCTGCATTTCCATGAAATGCAGAATACAGAAGAGCTCGTACCGTAGCTGCACAAGATGTTGAAGACCGCATTTTGCAGATTTTCCCAAAAGTGGAAGCTGTCAGACGCTTATATCTTTCGCTTCTCCAGATCGGGTTACTGCTCTGTCCGATAGTGCGTTTTTGCAGTTTGGCAATTTCGTTAGGGTCTTTTTGTAGTTCGGCAATTTTGTTGGGGTCTTTTTGTAGTGCCTGTTTTTTTTTTCGTCAAAATCTGGTGGCAAATCTGTGGGTACTGCTGCGGCTTTGGGACCGTAGTGAGTGTCTGTTGTTGCTACAGACTTGAATTTCTTTTTAAATTGTTCTGGAAAGAACTCACGCCTCAAATTGATGATTATAAAATTTCCGTTTCCTTGCTTTCAATTTTTTTTTGTAAATTTACCAGGAGTTTTTGCAGTTATCGCCTTGTGCATTATCCTCGGGTACTCGTGTGCACCAGCACTGAAACTTATAGAAACAGCTTCACAACGCACTTGATATGAATCCCTTGCAGCAAAATTAATCCGTTTCCCCCCAACAAATTTTGCGACAACTGAGTTGTCGGAATTATTATCTATATTCAACAGTAAACTATCGGCGTGTTAAAATAGCCGGTTTAGAATTACTTGCACATCTTGCAGTAGTCCACTGGTTCTCATTTCCTCAATCCAATTGCGCTCATCATTGTTATTATTGCTGTAAATAATATTTTTGTCACTGGTAGTAAAAAATACACAAACATACCACTACGAAAATAATCCGCACATTTTGCATGATCTCCGAAAATATGGTTGACTGAATTTAAAATATCACCACGAAGCTTTGAGACTTTATCGTCATGTGAAGCATCCTCCTTCATGTGGTGCTTTACAGCACATTGTACTGTCACCCGAAATCGTTTGATGCAATTTTTAAAATTCTCGCGCTGCTCGTAACTGACAATCAATTTTTTGAAACTCACACGCTTCGTTGTCAAATCTTTTAAATGATTTTGACACTCAATCTTTTGAATGATAAGATCCCGGTATGGGCGAGCTTCTGCCAATTTTCTCGTGACACTGCTGTTACCATCTCCAATAAGGTAAGCATATTTTAGAACGTGCATCTCGATGCTGTTTTTCAAAACCTTTCACTATTATCTTAGTTTCCATAGCTCTAGATGGCTTGTTCCAGTTTTTGAAACACGTGTGAGGTGCTGCCCCTGCTCTTTGTTCTTGGCCAGAGCGCACACAAAGCAATATTTATTTTTTACTTCCAAGTAGAGAACTTTCTTTGTTCGCTGTCCAATAATAACACCCTATAAAGTATATAAGATAATTGTATCGGATATTACGACCTACAACCTACAACAATATACTAACAACATCTGAAAAAGCGTTATAATATGTCTTATAGGACCGTTTACACCAAGCTCCGTCAGTAATTACCGGAATCATAGGAATGCCGTCTTTGTCAACCGTCACAAGTTGACGAACTATACCTGCTTCTTCTATGCCTGACGCTTCCATAAGATTGTATGCACTAGCATGTATAAATGAAGACACAGCTGTTTGAGAAGCGGAGAATACAGGGAAGCTCATACTAGGAATATTGCAAAAAGCTAAAAATTCTTCAAGCTGAAAGTGTTCCCCGCCGGTAGAAATGGTGCCCAACACAGCTGCTTTATTGATATTTAAGATGTTCCCTGAGATGCCTTCTTGATCAGTGTTGATGACAGTAACTTCTTTGCATACTGAACATTTCACAGTAAATTTGCTTTGTAGACCGATACGTTGCTTGTTTGTAATTTATAAATTTACAGCTGAACAAGGAAAGAGTACATGATGTTTAAATTTGCAAATGTTCTCAAAAAACTGAGCAAAGTTGCCTATGCGTCTTGCAGAAACTGTGAAACTATCAGTAGAATCATTCATCACATTGTCATGTCTAAAATTGAAGAAAACCATTTCAGTACTTAAGGTTATTAGATAGGAATTAAATAATCACAAACCCGATTATATGATGGCATTTCAATAATTCCTTTTCAGCATTATTCTGACAATGGAGGCACATTATTTTATAAAGTAATAAAGAAACAATACTTTACCAATTCCGCTGATCTGTGAGGTTGAGGAGACGTAATGGTGCTTCCATTATTTTCAACTTCATTTCCACCAGGACTAAACGCACTCTTTGTCGATCTTGCGATTAAAAGAAAATGAAATTCCATGGAATTTTAAGTAGGGGAAGAGGGCAAAACCCCATAGCGGGGCATAACCGTTTTCTGCCAAAATTTGAAAAATATTATTGCTATATAGGTACACCAATAAGTGATTGAATAAAACATTTTCAACTGCTTTTTAAATGCTCTTAAAATTAGTTATCCGACTTTGCTCCCCTTTCTTTTAGCTAATGTTTTTTATAATTCAACCCCCTTAACGCATTCGCGGACAGTGAAATTTTCTTGGCACATCCCGTTACGCACTTCAAAATTTTATAAATATAGAAATATTTTTAAATAAAATTACTATCATGTATCGGAACTGACAGCAAAAAATTTTTTTTTTTTATAAAAACATTGTGTCTGCAACTGCAGACCTGTCCCATACCATTCACCAACAGTCATCCAGGTACACGACTGCAATTGCAAACATCCATTCTAAATTTATTATCACATTTTATAATATATAATGTATAATCACAACAACAGACCAAACAAAAGATTATTCTTACGAAATGGAAACCTAATGAAATTTAGAAATTAATATTTATTTTTTTGCGGAAATTTTCAAAGCATTGCTCTTGACACAAAGGTGGTTTTCCTTGGGAACCGCGGCAACGCCATGAAGTTTGGTCTCTTTTTCCATGGTATGGAACACTTTCTGCATCTGAGAAAGTAGCTTTTTTGAGCGTAGTTTACCGAAATTGGTATTTTCTTCAACACATGTTGTAATTGTTCAACTTGGGGCATATTTCGTGAAGGACGAGAACAGTTTAGTGCCCCTTTTAGAATCAACTTTTGACCGTCTTTTAGACGAAGAGTTTTGATCATGCTTTCTCGAAATTCCAGGAGTGTCATAGATTTTCTATTGTTTTTGATGCATAGCTCACGATGAATCAGATAACTGTTGACCACAATCACGTCTAACAAATGGAAAATAACTTTTTTTAACCCCCGGATACATTTTCTGGGACAACATGTAGTGTTCCTTTTTCGCGCTCAATTCGAATTTCAAATATGCTGCCAATGTTTGCACATTCCGTGATTATTTTTTTTTTACCGCCTTACGTTGTGATTTTAAATTTTTAGGAACACTATTTTTGACTCGAAATACTGAGGAAAAACAGCTCAGTTGTGGAAAATTGATGTTATTTTTTTTTTAAAGAAAAGAATTGAATTTGTTTTTTTTAAACTATTTGTTTTATTAACAGGATCTTGAAAATGTTGGTGGAATTCGAGTGGTTGAAAGCGCCGATGACGATTTCACTTTGTTCTAAACACCGAGCTAAAAATAGACTATGCATCTAGTGCGCACCGTGCATTTCTAGATCTGATATTTCTTTATGCCCATTTACTCATCACTCACATTTTCATTCACATTGCCATTCTTACGGGGGTCAACTAGGAAGGCCAAACCATTTGGGCGGAGTTGTACCTGTCCCCGGGTATTTGTATAGCTGGGGGCCCTTTGGGTAATTGGAATGACGCAGAATTGCACAATGTTGACAATCGGAAATATATAACGCAAAACTGCCTAGTTTTACGACAAAAACTCTACTGTTTGCAAATGGTTTCAACCAAAGAGTTCCACGCTTACAGCATGCAAATTTTATAAAATAGGACGAAAATTTCCTACCTATTTAACAAGGAGTTTTTTACCACTGGGGCGAGAGCTGCAGCCACTGCCTTTCTTCTTTTCCCCCTTCTCTTCTTTCTTTTCCGCATGCTCCTACTTACACTGCTCTCACCTCATTGGCTAACAAAATTGCGCTAAATTTAAATTCAAATAGGGCCATTACAAACAGTGAGGAAGTGAGTTGATCAGCTCAAATCAGTTCAAATTGTATTCGGCTACTTCTTTAGGTTTTACTAAGTTTTTCCGTATGAATTTTGAGTTTAGATCATGGTTGAATTTTGGTGGTTATCATCAAAACATCTCTTTTATCCTTCCACTTCGACATGTAAATTTTTCCTCTTCTCTGCCAAACATGATCTCCCTTCTTCAATTTTCTTAAAATTACCTCCTTAGGATTTCCCTTTTTATTTGATCTAAGAGTTCCTGTGATATGTGTTTTACGTTGAAGTAATTTCTCTGATAAAGGGACGCTGTTATGGTAGTTATCTCCGGTGTTGCCCCGGTGCAACAGCAAAGATTCGTCGAGTGAAACAGCTTCTTCTGGCGAATAAACATTTTGGTAATTCCTTATCAATGTTTGTAACAGAATACTAACCTTGTTTAGTCTATCATTGTAGTCTCTGTTCATGGTACAGTTAAAGTTTTGCAGTAGTTGCTCAAATTGTCGCCCATAAATATTGGGTGATAGTATAGTGGGTCATATGAGAACATTTTTCTCACAGATGGGAAACCGACTTGGGCTTGAAGAAGACAAAGTCCCATGAACTTATTTAGCTCCACTTAAATCCGTTTTATAGAATGCCGAGCTTCTGCAATATTATATCTGGCCAGCAGACAAGGAAGCTGGACAAGCCACAGATCGCCAACGCAAAAGAAACAACAGCCAATAGACGGCGTTACGATAGATCTTAAAGAAATAGAGTGAGACATTGACAGAAAAGCAATTCGATATCTACCTTAAAGTCGGAACCCGTGGACACTATAACGTTGCCGATGGCTGTCTAGCAGGCAAATGGTGTAGGTGTTATCAGCCAAAAGCGGCCAAAAACTATCAACACCGCTAACCCCACCATTCGCCGCCACGCTAATGATCGTTCCTCCGACTTCAGGAAATATCGAATTGCAGAAAAAGAAGAAAACACAAGGGGAACAAACTTATGGGGTTAGATAGTGGCACCCCTAGGATGACTGTCGGGTGCTCTAAGTCCCCAAAAGAAAACCCCAAAACCTGAATGTTGCACGTCATTACTTCAAAGCTTGCATCTCACAACAAAACAGGGCAGAACAGCCAAATGGCTAAAAGGGTTTCAGGGTGGGACTGATCATTTCAGGCGAGGCGTTCGTATAATTTAGATCGAACTTCACTTAATGTAAGTTCGTTTGATCAAGGAATTATACTACCGCCTCGTCCTCAAGATCATTACTAGTTGCGACATTCACAAAACGGTTGATAACAATTTATTAAGACAAAATCCAAACAGATCACTCATGGATCAATCTACAAAAACTCAAAGAAATAGAATATCTATTAAAACTAAACAGCTTAAACCGCTTTCGCTCAGAACCCCGCCAACTGAGCGTTCGGAGCTAAGGGCTTATTGTAAAACTTGAAGAAGGTTTCAGAGGACTGAGACTAGCCCGCGGTGCGTCTGATGATATCCAAATTGACGCCTTTTTGGCCGGCGGTGGATACTGAGTCATGGTGCTTGCTGTACGCCGAAAATATATTGGTGTCCAAACCGCTCTCTTCCAGCATTGATCTAACCCAGCGACTGATCGTCTGGACCGAGACCGAGGCTTTCGGTGCGTGATGTACAAGCCGTCACACGTTGGCGGCCTAAGCGAGCGTGTAACTCGCATATATATTATTTAGTTGCGTGGCTCCTCTCCTTGTGGTTTTATTTGCAAAGGAATCTTTATTTGTATGGCGTTTTCATTTTCTTCGAAATTCTGGATCTGGATCAGAGTTTGTAACCGGTGACCAGTCACCAAGGCCATCAAAGTCGCCAACTTGGCAGAGAGTATATCCAGACTGAGCGATCCATTTGGGCCTAGCATATCGATGTAATTGAAAACGATCGCATAATCCCAGGTGCAATCGTACCGCGGCGCTGAGGGCCTCAGTCTTGAAACATCCAGGCTGCAGCAACCTCACCACGGTATTTCTGTCTTCCAATTTGAAATGCTTAGTGTTTATAAAAGTATTGAGTCGTTTGAGGTTCAAAATAAATCGCATCGAACCGCCCGACTTAGGCACCAGAAAAATATTCGAAATTTACTGTTCCTGACAAGGAGAACATTCAGCTGCAGCCCTAATCTCTAGCAACCGGCCAACGGCCAAGGAAATATGAGAGAGTTCCGTCTGGGACCAGCTAGGATTAGCCGCGATAGAATGTTGAAGAACCTTTCTGGAAAAGGGGATCTTGACCCATTCGATCCATGACAAAACTACTGGGTCCGAGGTTATCCGCAGCCACTGGATCCGAAAGTTATGTAATCTACCCGCGTCAGCTATTACATCAGTTAGCGGCGTCGGGAATTGTCCTTGTCCTTTCCTCTCGCGGAATCCCGAGGTCTGAAACCGTCTCGCTTCCACCCGTGTTTTGAGGAGGTTGTTCTCGACGGCGACCTCCTGGCCGCTGTTTATTATCTGGGCGGCGCTTGATCCTAGGAGCGAAGCAGGCCCTTGAAGTTTCCCGATGCCTTCGGCTTAAAAGCCCTTGCTACTTGTGGCCTCGGGGTCTGCTTCTTCTGCTTGGCGGAAGTTTTATCCAGAGCTTTGGCTTCTTTAATGCGTTCGGAAGGATTGTCCTCGAACAAGCCATCACCCTGCACTTGGGTCACGGTGTCGGCAACATTTTTGTTGAGTAGGCCCTTCAACATTTGCCTCCTTGCGTGGGACTGCTTCTGGTGCACACCCGCAACCAGGCGAGTAGCGTCTCCCACCGTTCTCAACAACCCCGCTTTGTCTGGCAGTTTACCTTGCAAAAGGCTGTCCAGGGCTTGACCCAGCACGAACAGACTAGCTCCTAGCATAACCTGAACCTGCTTCAGTCGGGCGTCCCTCCTTACAGGTTGCTCACCCACAGAGTTTGCTACCTCCTTGTTGATTTCCGGCGCTGCTATAAGGATTCAATTGGAGATGGAGGGTACCTTTCCGTCAATTCTAGTCTTATCTCCTCCTTCAAGCCAGAATAAGGTGTAAAAATGCCGTATTTTTATTTCAGAACGTTCGTACAGTCTGGGAAAAATAGTAGACAAATTCTCAACCTTCAACTTACCGAGATATGAACAGGTAAAGTTGGAAAAAGTTTACAATTTATTTCAAATGTTTACAAGAGATTAACTTTTTATACAATTTTTACCGGGCTCTAAAGATGTGTCCTTGCAACTTGCTGAAAAGGAAACGCGCCCTGTATTTACACTTAACTACTAATTAATGATTTCATATTATTTCATTTTTGGTTTCAAATTTCCAATTCTTGTTTCATCTCTACTACAATATATAAATGCTGAATTTGTTTCGTTGTTCACAATTTTTCTGGAGTCTTGTGGTTTGAGATTTTCTTTCTCTCTCGCAGCTTTTAATGTAAAATATTTCCCTAGTAACTCAGGTAAGACTACAGCCTCAAAGAATTTACAGGCAACTTTTGACTTTGATTCCCAAAATGCTGTATCAAAAAACAAACGTTGTGCATAGTATCATTGGGACTCCAGACAGTAAAATCACAATAATTCTTATGTGACAGTGCCATTTGCATGTGAATCTGAAAAACGTAACTGTGATTGTTATCTAACACAACTTCACCATTTTCATTTTTCACCAGGCAAGATCTAGATTTCTTTGCGAGATCAAACACGGAATCTTTCTTTGCCCGTATACAGTAAGGGCATTTCACTTCTACGCACCCTTCCCCATATATGTCACAATACACAATGCTGTTAGGGTTTGAACCTAATTGTGGGTATTGTGGATCTATAATAAGTCCAACCGACTTCAATGTTGCAGACGGATGCATTTATGTTTATTAATGGATGCCTGCAGTGCATCCTTTTTGTGGTTATATCCATTTTCTGTTTGTTTGAATGTAACTTTTTGGGGGTAACAAATCGATTTTAGCAAGGAACCGGAAGGTTTTGCTATTTTTGTGCAGCAAACTGTCCTTAATATTGACGCCGTTATTCTTCCCTTGCGATATTTAAACCAATCCCCGGATTTGCTCTGGGCCCTGGTTTGTTACTCAATATTACGACAATTCTCTTGAGATAGCTCAAAGCGCAGTGTTTTTCCAAGATTTTGCAGTTCTTCCAATGAAAACCGTGTGTAGCATTCTTTATAAATATTAAAGACTTTTATAGTCTTTTCAGTATTATTATCTTCACATATAAACGGTTTTAAAATTTGGCGGAGGACTGAACTGTAACCAGCGTCTTTGTATTCCACCAAAAAATTGACAACATCATCCTTGTTCATAACCGCTGTGGGAGAAGTGTGAGAGGTGCTTGCATTTGCCGCTTCCTAAAGTTTACTCGGAGTGGTAAAGTCAATTTCGGATACAGCTAAATGGACGTCCTTTTTTCCTTTTCTAATCCAATACGCTAATCGGCCAGTGACCGATTCATCCACCTTAGTTTGTAGGAGAAACAAAACTGCTGCTATGTGCGTGCATACTTCGCCCAATCCCGCTATGCAGTTGCAATGGGCACAGCTAATTTCACCTTTTTTGTTTAAAATGATCCATGGCTTCAATGGAGGCTTGTTAATTCTTTGAGAATGTAACACCTACAACACAAGAGTTATAATGAAAAAAGTTGAATTGACTGCATTCTGTTAAATTAATCAATAAAAAGTATTTCTACAAAGGATGCATTTCTTTTCTTTGGGTAAAATAAAAATTAATTACCTACCTACCTTCTTAACACTAGTTCAAATTTTAATGCATGTCCTTAATAGTTATAATTTTTGTTCGAGAATCATAAAATACCCTTTTACCTGCATATTAATAAAACCTCTCCTGTATAATTACCTGTTTTTCTGAATGTGTCTATACCTCCAGTGATCCCTTCGACGCTTTTTTTCCCAATGAAACTTAATAGTTTAGTTTTAGTGGAATTCACTGGGACAGCCTCATTGTTGCTTCCACTTGTCTTGCGGACTTTGCGCTTGAATGCGCTAACCCTAGCCTTCGTCCTGTTCCTCAAGTCCTTAAACTTGTTCTTAAGATCTTGGACAGATCTAAGTGCAGGAGCGACAGCGTTGACAGAGTTTAGGACATGTTCTCATGCTCTATCTCGGTGAAACTGCGTCAAAGTTGACCCCTGCAGTGCCATAAAGAAAATTTCTCGCCGTTTTTCCACTTCCCTAACCAAAATATTTATTTCGGCCGTTGTAAAATTTTTCCGTCTAAAATATACGTACGTAAGTAAGATCAGTTGAAAATATAATAGCAAACGGTTTTGTAAATTTTTATTCTGTTACCAGAGTCGTCGAACCTTATTGCTTGGACCAGAGTGTGAAAGCGTGTTTTGACATCGTTGCTCTAAAGAAATCTGGAGCGGTTCCATCAGTTTCCCATAATTCAGATGTATTCAAGTGCTGAGCTTTTTTCACTCCTGTTAGGTAGAGCACTCCTATAAATGTCCACGGTCATTCGGATTTTTGGCGAACTTTAGGATTAGATTGGGATTCTACTGACGATACATTATGCTTTTCCTCAAAATAATGCGAAAAAATAAATTCCAAGGTTACAAAACGAAGCATTTTGTCTATCATTAGTTCGATTTTCGATACACTCGGACTCATAGGTTCTGTAGTAGTAAAGTCCACCACCTATCAACATTTTGATGATGGGTGTTGTAACTTTCAATAAGTAGGGTTGTTAGTTGGTCTGGTGTTTATTAACAAAACTGGAGACCGCTTTTCTTGTTGTCACCTTATATGCCCTCTTGTTTCGTCGGGGTTATTTAATGTGACGTAAAACAACTTAAGAAAATATGATTAAAGTATAAGATAACATATCATGAATGTTTAATCAGACTGAATAGTGGTATAGTATTTATGACACTCTGGAAGCAAGTCTTAATACTTTGGTACCAATCGATTGAGTCCAACGTTTTAACGTTGGAGCAATATTGGTTGGGTCAATGGTACCACTAAAATGATAGTAAAATAGTTTAACTGCATCTCTTTGGAGAACAATTCTCTTTCTGATATTATTTTCAATACCATTTTCAATCTTAGATGAAAAATCATCACTTATAGTTCTTCTTTTTGTAACTGATACAATGGTAT
Organism: Schizotus pectinicornis; assembly: GCA_951805265.1. Taxonomy (NCBI): domain Eukaryota; kingdom Metazoa; phylum Arthropoda; class Insecta; order Coleoptera; family Pyrochroidae; genus Schizotus; species Schizotus pectinicornis. The sequence continues at coordinate 18,815,562 of OX638204.1, read as the reverse complement.
TAACAAGAACACCCAATGACCCAATACGAAATGGAGCAGTTACGTCTAAGATAAAAATCTTAAGATTGCAATTGCTGCATCAATATCAGGGATGTTCCAATCATTTTAATTGATTGCATTTCCAAATGCAGGTCTTAAAGCATCAGTTTCTCGAGGATTCTGAAGATCCACTGGAGCGCAAAAAGCTACCCATGATTCTCGAGTCTTATTAGTAATAGACCCTAAATTTGGAGCATTTACTAAAGCCTTTACAAGTCTAATGATCATTTCTCTTGCTGGATTTTGATCTAAGAAAGGATCATTTGATAAAGAAGCACCTAGCATTTCTGCCCATTACAGGCAAGAGATTTACCATAGTTCTCTAATAACATCATACACGGTATTAGAGGCTGGAGCCAATCTTCATTAAAAGGCATAATATTACACCTTCTAAACATCATATCCTTCAGAAGGATAGAACCACTTAAGTAAGCATTAAAAAATATTAAGTTGTCAGCAGGTCCTTTAACTTCTATATTATCATCACCCATTTTTTATTTAAGACGAGACATAATAGGTCTATAACCAAAAATCCCCTTCAAAAGAGTTCTGAAGTGTTTCGAGATGTTGTGACATCTCTTTTTGTATTTCTTTTGACAAAGTTTTTGCAGTTGGTCTTCACTATGCGTCAGCAGTTTTTTCAACATAGGAAAATTTGCGGTAATGCCCGCGTCCACTTTCCTTTTTCAAAGTGGCAGGTTACCTAGAAAGGCTTTTAATCGTTCGCTTGCATCCACAATGGTGACTGAAGGACCCTGAATAGACAAATTTATATCGTTTAAGCAACTAAAAATGTCAGCTAGGTAGACTAGTCCTGGCACAAAGTTCTTATTCTTGTTCTCTTGATAACCAGCGAACTTCTGTGTAGTAGAGCAGTACTTCGTGTTCAGATCCCATTTCTTGACAAGTAGTTCCCAAAAGTGATTCGCAAAAAAGAAACTCTTCTTTAATAGTTTGCGTTTCATGGTGTCGTAACGCACAAACATCAAGAGCTGGCTACATTTTGACACATCTGTGTTCTCATCTAGTTGCACGCTGAATGAAGATGGCGTAGAGTTCAGTTCTTCAATGACTTGCTTCAAAATGTTAGAGGACATCTCAACAATTCTAGAATGAACGACATCATTGGACAAGTGAACCGCTTCAACTTTCTTTCTATGTTCTTTACCACACACAAGTTCCACGATATCTAGTACGCAAGGCTTCACAAGAGTGGCTGCAATAGTGTGTGGCTTTTCTTGTTGGGCAATGCGATATGCAACTTTGTACGATGCTTCTAAACAAGATTTCTGCGTTGAAGTTGTCACTGTTGCTAGCTAAACCGTCGTTGAGCAGAATACCTCAGGGTAGGCGATAAGTTTGAAAGCAATAAACAGGAGAATAACAAGAAAGAAAACAGATTGTACTAACAATATAATACGATATGATAAAAACAAAAGCACAAAACACATAAAACGAAAGTGGAGGTGGGCTAGGGTTTGACCAGCACGTGTACCTTTAGAATGACCACGAAAGAAATAAAAAGAAGAAGAGCGAACACCTCGGAGTTGGGCTATTATACCCGTCCACCCTTGGTCGTTGCGAAAGCGCAAGCGCCTCGCCGTAGGAACCTTCGCACCCAAAAGTCTCTAGAACGAAGCTAAAGACCCAAGCCTACGTCGGGGTGGATTCCAATTTCTGGCGGTGTTTTGTTGCCTTACAGGCGTAGGCCAACAACCAACCATACATTAATGCCACATGGTGTCAAAGTGAAACCTAGTTTGGGGTAAAGTCCCGGCTTTCTTAAACTGAGCTTTTTTGACACGAAAAACATCCTTTGTATCAGATGCATTTGGCGAGTGAACAGGCGTAAGGTGTTCTGACAATTTTGCTGGCTTCATACTACCATTAGCAAGGACTTTACTACATAAAAAGCACTGCGACTTTTGTGTCCCATTTCGATCAGTAATAAAAGTGAAACCGTATGTAAAATACGAACCATTATACCTTCTTTTCTTTGACATTTTGAACAAACTGTAACAAGTATTATCTTTCGCTCCCGGAATAAAAATACCCATTATTTTATGCATCAATTTCAACTCGACTTTGCGCCGGGTATAAATCTGCGGTACGGCGCAAGTGGTTGTGCTCAATTTTAGCTTGTTGTCGCGGATTAACACACACAAAATAACGGCCAACTAACTTTAACTCAACTACTCTAAACTCTCCTTTCTGAGGTAAACAAGGCTAAATGGTTAACAGGACCTAACTAACGAAACTAATCAAAAGTCCTATTACATAACCTAGTCTTTTAATTTCGGAGAACCCTTCTTGCTCTTGCAGGACGCGCACTTGGGTCGACCAGGATTGCGTTCTCTTGGTCACCATCTTCACTGACAGGCTCTAAACCACTCCCGACACTACCACTGGGTTCGGTGCTGTCCCCTGGTTCTGTGGACGCGGAGCTGTCGCTTTCGTTTTCCGGATTGCGAGCTATTTTTATTTGCGACACATGAACCTTGGTGCTAAAACGCCTACCACCTGCGTCCTCTAAGTTTTCTTTGCGGTAAGTGTCGCTGGGAAGAACATCCGTTACGACATACGAACCCTTAAGTTTGGACTGCAACTTTAGGCCAAATTATGCAACACTTCCATGACCGCTGCTGGGGTTATACCATTTTTTGTAGCTGCAGTGGTTAAGTACGGACTTCCATCAAGAGTTCGATTGGATTGTTGATACGAAAATTTATTCGTGGCAATGATTATGAATGCTATTAGGGGACTTCGAAGAGGTAGTCACATAACAGAGCGATCAGTGCACAACCAGCAAATAGAAAGGCTCTTGGTTGACGTGTATAATCATGTAGCTGCTTTTTTTACAATGAATTTTACAATTTGGAAAAGTCTGGTTTGCTTAATGTAGATGATAATCATCACGTGTTTGCTTTACATACCGTTTATTTGAAAAAAAATTGTCAGAAGTTAGAATATATCGATATATCGATACTTCGATATGTCGATATATCGATAGGTTTACTTCGATATATCGAATAGTGAAAAATTTAAATATCACTATAGCACACCGAATTTACTTGGTGGGAAGTGGTAAATGGTAACCTGGTTATGCTAAAAGAATATTTTGACAAGCACTTATTGAAATATAAAGGTTACAGGTAAGTAAGTACCTATATGGAAACTTAATGGATATTAAGAATATTATAAACAAACGTAAACAAAAACAAACAAATCAATAAACAAGCAAAATAGGTACGTAAAATATTTTAGAAAAATTTAAGAAGCCTATACCCAGTTACAAAGTAGTAAAGAACTTAGAGAAAAGATAACGAAGGATTAAACAAGAGTTAAGTTTTGTACAACTGGGCGTTAGTGTTTGATATGTACATACAATGAAGCTGTTCACTTTAAAATATAGTCTTTATTTAAAGATATAAATATTAATGTAGGATTTTATTGAAGGAAACTTAAGTTTAAATACATTAAAAATGAAAATTAATTGATGGCTCGCACGTTCGTCCTGTCGTTGCCTGACTCTGACTCTCACTGTCGCTCCCCTGTCGGTCGCTCGACCCACCACCCGACCCAGTGGCGTAGCGGACAAGCGGTCCGCCAAATTATCCCACACTCGGCCATTCTGCAGGGTCGTCCGCCTCGGATGACTCATCAGATGACTCGTCAACTACCCACGGCTTGAGATACTCTGCACAGGTAGAGGTCTTCAGCGGTCCTTCGTGTACTCCATCTTTCTCTACATCGTAGGTGTCATTTGGTTTAGTCTTAGTGATCTTGTACGGTCCGAGGAATTTGCGTTTTAGCTTTAGTCCAGGCCCTAACTGGGTTCTTTTAACTGCAACCAGTTGACCTACTTGGTATGTTCGAGGTTTTCTTCTTCGTAAGTTGTAGGCTAAAATGCATCGTACACAGTTTCCCATGCATTTTTCAATCTTCGCTTTCAATCCTGGTATGTAGTATTGTTGTTTGATTATTTCTTCAGTCCTCTTTACTGAGAAGTGCCCTTTCTCATGTGCGCTTCTTATGACTTCATTCTGCATCTTCTTCGGGATTGCTAGTAAGTGTCTTCCTTCTGAAAATTTGTAGAGCAGCTTGCCTTGAACGACGTAGTCTTGGTAGGGTTTATCTTTCAATATTTGCACAATTGCTTGCAACTCGGAATCTTCGCTTTGAGCTTTCTTTATTCTCGAGGTTACACTGTCATCTTCGACTGTCATTATCGGAAATCGACTTAACGCATCCACGTGTTTCATTTTGTTGGCAGATCGGTGTTCGATTGCGTAGTCAAACTCCTCTAGAAGTAATGCCCATCTGGCAACTCTTACGGCTAAGTCCTTTTTCCCCATCGTCTTTTGGAAAGCTTCACAATCAGTTATTATTTTAAAATGATGTCCCAATAGGTAGATTCTAAACTTCTTTAATGCTTCAATGATGGCTAAAACTTCCAGTTCATAACTCGTATACTTTTCTTCGGCTGGCGTAGTCTTCTTACTCATGTAGTAAATTGGATGCAATTTGTTGTCTTCGTTGGATACTTGAAGAAGCACGGCTCCGTAACCATCTTTGCTTGCGTCTGTATGTACTTCCATTGGACTTCCTTGCTTGTAAATGTTTAAGACCGGTTCTTCTGACAAAAATCTCTTAAGTTTCTCAAATGCTTCCCGTTCCGTCTCTTCAAATTTAAACTTGTTGTTTGCTTTTAACAAGTCGCTCAGGGGCTTTGCTATTGTTGAGTAATTCGGTATGATTTTTCTAAAATACCCCGTTAAGCCTAGAAAACTCTGCAGCTGTCTTGCTGACTGTGGTTCTGGAAAATGAGTCACCGCTTTAATTTTGCTCGGCGACGGGTAGATTTTCCCTTCCTCTATCACGTATCCTAGGAACACGATCCGTCTCTGCAGAAATTGACATTTTCGTTTGTTAATTTCTAATCCGTATTCTTTAGCTGTCTGTAACACTAATTCTAGTCTTCTGATTCCTTCTTCTTCATTAACGGCTGGGATTATTAAATCGTCTACATAAGGTAAAGCTATTCCTTCGACTGACAACTGGTGAAAAATGTGGTTGATGAATCTTTGAAATACTGCAGGAGAATTGCATAATCCAAAGGGAACTTTTCGAAATTGGTACTGTCCACTATGCGTCACAAATGCGGTGTATTTTCGGCTTGCTTCGTTAACTTCCACATGGAAAAATCCATTCTTCAAATCGAGTGTGCTAAATACCCTGGCATCTTGCAATCTGTCTAGTATGTCTTCTATTAGAGGTAATGGAAAACGGTCCTTCACAATGTTCTTGTTTATTCGTTGATAGTCAATGCAGATTCTTGATGATCCATTGCTCTTTTGTGTTACTACTACTTGGCTTGCATACTCTGAAGGACACGGTTCTACGATGCCGTCATTGGTCCACTCTTCTACTTGTCGGTCGACAATTTCTCTTTCCACGAAAGGTAAGCGTCTTGGTCTTGCAAAAATCTGTTGCTCTTCTTTTACTACAATGTCCATTTCGATGTTGGTAGTCTTCGTTTTCTCTGGTTTGTAACTCGTCACAAGTTCCTCTATTTTTTCTCTTTGTTCGTTACAGGCGATGTGTTCCACATTCAGTTTGTCTTCTTCTTCTATCACTGAAATATTCATCAGTCGTGATGCATCGTCCTTGATCTTTCTGATCGATACTCCATTTTGATTTATTAGTACTTCAGCTTGGTTAAACAATTCGTTACCGATAACTACATACACTACATAAAAGATTGTTTTGTATTCGTCTTCTTCTATTTTAATTTCTTCCTGGAAATATCCCATAGTTGTCACTTTGTTCCTGCCAAATCCTGTCATCAGTAATGTTGAAATACTCAGCGTCGGAGCGCCAATTTTTTTATGGGTGTCTTCTCGTAAAATGTTAAACTCGCTTCCTGTATCAATTAAGGCTTCTATTTTGGTGTCATTCATAATGACTTCCTTGTACATTTTCTGGGCTCTGCAACTATGTACACTGTTGATTTGCTCTGATTTATTTTCTTTAGCTCCTTTCTTTACTTCTTTCTTCACTTCCTTCTTTGGCTCTTTGCATTCGAACGAACGATGTCCAAACTTGTTACAATTAAAACATTTAAACCCTAAACTCTTTGACTTACAGGCTGATGCCTTGTGTCCAACCTCGCCACAGTTAAAGCAGCTTAATTCCTTGGTCTCGGCAGATGACTGTTTCGAATTGTTTTCTGATTTGAACTTGTTGAAGTTTGTTCGACCACGCGTCTTTGATTTGATCTTGTCGTGGATCTCTAGTTTCGCTTTAAATTCTTTAACATTTTTAGCGCCAAATAGTATTGCTTTGTTGGTGACTTCATCTTGAATGCCGTCAATAACGTATTGAAATAAGGCTTCAGCTTCTATCTGTCCACGGTTTGCAATTTCTTTCATGGCCAGAAAATATTCTTTGACATTTTCTTGTTTTTCCATTCGCCGCTTGGTCATCATCTGATGTAACTCCGCGCTGCTGATTTTCTTTGAAAATTCATCATTTAACGCCGTCTTAAGCTTCCTCCATGAGTTAATGCCGCTTTCGCCTTGAATGAATAGCCTCGCTAATCCCTTCAATGCTTTTTTTGCAAATATGAATTTTTGTAATTCATTCCATCCGAATAGTTTAGCAAAATCTTCAAAATCTGCTAACCATCTTTCCACTGGATAGCTGTCATTCCCTTCAAAGGTTCTGATTGACTCCTCTACATCTCGAAAGCTCATCGTAAATTTTGGCCTTGAAGCTGTTGCTTGGATTGGCTCGTCTACTTGATTTTCTTCGTCATTTTTTTCTCGATTTTCTTCGTCTTCTTCATCTTCTTCGTCATCTTCATTTTGCTGAACCAGCATGTCTAAATTCATTAAATGGGTGCAAATCCTGTTGACCAGTTCGTTTTTGGTACCTGTATAGTCAATGGATAAAACATTACAAATTGATGTCAAATCGCCCGCGCACAAACTCTGTTCTGCAAAAGTCTTTTTATCGATGTGTTCTTGAGACCCGTCCGCGAACGCGAATCCGGTAAAGTTCCTGAGTCTATTTCGGTTGCCACGATCACCTTCTACTTCGAACACGAATTTATGAAACGCTTTAATTGCTTTTACTGACGCCGATTTAATATTGTTCACTACAGTCGGTATTTGCGACAACTTCTCCATTATGGAACGCCACTGTTAAAACGGTACGCCTATGTCAGTTCGTCTTTAACTCGGATAGTCCCTTGATTCCGCGAATTCCGACTAAAACCCGTTCGATTACGTCACCGTCAACCACCTGCGCTCGATTACGTCACCGTATCCACTCGACTCCCGTCTCAGTACGCAATATGCGAAACTGCAAATTCAACTTATTTACTCCCGCTGACCGTCACACTTCGCGACTGTTTAAATGCTCGATTAGTTTTTCGTCTTTCGTCCTAATGTTGAGGAAAGTCCGATAGTTACCCAAACGCAAAATCAGTACCTGCTTTAGCCCGTCTTTCGTCCTCGTCGTGCTCGTCGTATGTACTACCTTTTGCAGTCGGTTCACCCGTTCCTTCACGTCGTTTCGTCGTTATTTTAGCGTCGTTTTTTCGGTGAAAACGTATTCACTTCACATCACTTCGTTTCGTCGTCACTTTTCACTGGTGGCTCCTTGCCAAGCTCATTCCGGTCGAGTCCCCACTTTGTAGGATTTTATTGAAGGAAACTTAAGTTTAAATACATTAAAAATGAAAATTAATTGATGGCTCGCACGTTCGTCCTGTCGTTGCCTGACTCTGACTCTCACTGTCGCTCCCCTGTCGATCGCTCGACCCACCACCCGACCCAGTGGCGTAGCGGACAAGCGGTCCGCCAAATTATCCCACATTAATTGTTCGGAATGTTTTGCAGTGAGGCAGGTTCTGGTGTCTGTAATAATCCTCCCCCCTCTACTAAAAACCTTTTCGGACGGTACACTTGTCCCCGGGGAGAAAGATATTTCTTTGCCAAGGTGTTTAATTGTGGGTACAAAGATTCATTACATTTCCCCCAAAGCAAGGGATCAGCATCTACATTTATATTGGGAAAATTAATATATCTATTTCTTCATTTTTACTACCGTCTCCTGCAGTTTTTTCAACTAAAGTAAGAAAAAATGTACTTAATTCTTTCCTTTTTAAGTTGATTTATGTTAGGTACGGGCATTTCAATGCTTTCCATTTCACTTAATAATTGATTTTTGACCTCAGTTACTTCTGTTAAATTCATATGAATAACTTTGAATCGAGGATCCATAAACCCACATTTTTTCAAATAAAGATAAGTTTCTATATTATTTACATACCTATCCTCTAAATATGCAATAATTTTTTGTCTGAAGTGAATCTTTATGACATTAACAGCCTCATCTACTTGCGTTTAATCGACATCAACATTGTGAAATTTACGTTTAAGCTCGCGGTATATGGGTAAAATCAAAGACCCAGTAACATATTTTTCCCCAGCTAATTCGTCGGATATGTCTTTTATGGGCTTTAATAATTCTATTATACTGTTTAACAGATTCAGCCATTGTTAATATTACAGCTTTGTTTTTACCTTTTTTGTAATCTTTCAATAATGACATAAGAGCTAAGTTTTGTTCCACGACCATGATTAAATTTAACAACGACCACCACCTAGTCTTAGAATATGACGGAATTTTTTTTTTAACAAGACCCAAATTAATTTGGAGTTGCTTAAGTTCTCTGTTAATTTGCTATGATTTAACGTGTGCCCAAAACATCTGATCCTATTCAACTCTAACAAGTAAGTCGATACATTTGACAACATTTGACCCTGAGCCGATAGTAAATACTGCCCGTTTGTTTGGAGGAATGTTCCATTCGGTAAATAACTTTTCCTACACTTCTTTTAAATTTTCAGATGTATGATCCTCACCACATTCCTTACAATTGAGACAAAATGATTTCATTACATATTATAAAAGACAGTTGGCTGAACCCTTCGCACGATCACTGCGATTCATTTTCACGTCGACGTCGAAAGCGTCGTGAGCCGAAAAGCGGCTCGATCGGTTCGCCGACTCGAAATCTACCCCGCGTGGTTTCGGGGCTTCCGTCCGAGGCCCCCTTTACCCTGTAAAGTTCGACGGGGCTTCGAAAGAGTGAAATGCCGATATCGTTACTTTTACGTGGAGCACACGCTCCCGAAATGCGAAGGACCGTTCGCGCATGCTCCACTCTCGCTCCACACCCGCCCGCATTGCTAAAATGTCACTTCAGAAAATTTAAGGTTATGTTTGTTTACTTTGTTTTCCGTTTCGAAACAATTGAGTGAATTGGGACTCACACGGCGACCAGATCAATGCAGATTAGCCGGATGTGAGTTTTCTTTGAGATCATTCGATAAACTCATCGATTTTGTAGAGAATTGTGCCATTGAAAAACCTTGGGATGACCTTTCGCTGAAAACCCTGCAGTCCTGTAGCCCTGTAGCGGCCAGAAACTGCTTTTACGTAACCTTTTTACCCAGCTTTGTGACAAATAACGTCGTTAAGGTGCCAATTTCCTAAAGGAAGGTGGTCCAGGGAATTTAACGGTCGAAAATTATTGACGTCCAAGTCGTCGAACACTGAATAAAGATGCAAAAGCGATTTAACAAACTTCACGACCTTACGAAAGGAGTGAGCTTTTCTTACATATTTACTTTACGACTTTGTTCCGAACAAAACCTAGGTTAAGCAAATTGAAAATTTTGACACAAATTGAGTAGATCTAGGGTCTCTAAACACCTTGAGAGTGTGTTACTTAGAATTGTACTAGAATATTGAAAATTGTATTAGAATATTGAAAAATTGTTTAAAAAAACTCTTGGCACTTAGTTTTCAAGTTATGGACTTTTAAAGAAGGCACAATTAAAGTTTAACACACGACTATTCACGAAACTTAATGGTTGTTTAATCTTTGGTTCTTTACTACTTTGATTGCCTATTAATCTATTGTTGCAATTCGTAGATGTTTGAGAGACTTTAACACTGCAACCCGTCAAAGGTACACAGGGTTATTTCAAAACAAAACAAATATTTTGAAGTATAAGTTTATTCCTTTGAAGAATTTGAAGTTTGAAAAGCCGGAGAAGTCCAAGGTTTAAAATTATAAAATAAGATCTTTAATGTAACAATGGGAAAAACATGGCAGCATGGCCACTACACCTAATAAAGGTAACAAATGGTTTCTAAGCGATCAATATTGCACCATTTTTCTGAGTATAGACCTTTTTATTTTAGAAAACTGTCAAGGGATGATGACATTTGTTTCCAGCCATGTCAATGTTAACCGAGTTTTTCCGGAAATATTAATTTAAAACAAGCAAATTAGTAGTGAAATAATATTTGCCGGTTCAGAGTCTATAAAACTTTAACAACGATAGTAGACACGTCCGTATTAATGATATTTCACGTGTCGTTATATTTAACATTTAACGACACAAAAAAAATGGGTAGTATGATGTGACATTGAGTCATTTTTCTCAGAATTTTTCTTATACAGCAACCCCTTTGTAATACATCGTTGGATTCAAAATTAAATTATCTACAAGATATTGGTAAAAAAATAATGTGTTGCCATTTGAAATAATAAAGTTAATATAATTTCTGATTAAATGACAAGTGAATAAAAATGTTGAAAAGCATATTTGAGAAGACCGTATTTTATGCAATAGCTTCCATTCAAAACTTTTACGTGGAATGTATACTTTAACAGAAAATGCCCGTTTTTTCTCAAAGTGAACACTCGGTATGTCATAGTGTGACAAAACAAAAAAAAACACATTCCATTATCTACCTGATATAGGCCCCTTCCAAGGCAAACATTCTCCTATTTAAAACTAAAGATAAATCCTTCGTTATCTTTTCTCCAAGTCAGTTCTTTACTACTTTGATTGTCTATTAATCTATTGTTGCAGTTCCTAGATGTTTGATAGACTTTAACACTGCAACCCGTCAAATGCTTGCAAATAAACGGAAAATTGTAACGATTTTTTAACTAACGATTAAACCATCGTTAAGTATTGTACAACTGGGCATTAGAGGTAAGGGAGTGAGAGAATGAGAATGAGGA